>CM040243.1:118746125-119101963 GCA_022545495.1 Chrysanthemum lavandulifolium
TGATAACGCCACACGCTGCTCGTCGGGGTCAAGGAAACTTCCTTTCTTCGAGCAAGTTTTATAACACCCTAGGCAAAGGAACCTAATCGCTGTAGTGTAGTAATTAGGGTAAGCCACGGTATTGATATCGCTCTCTGGGAATAGGAATGCTAGTAA
This sequence comes from Chrysanthemum lavandulifolium, assembly GCA_022545495.1. NCBI lineage: Eukaryota > Viridiplantae > Streptophyta > Magnoliopsida > Asterales > Asteraceae > Chrysanthemum > Chrysanthemum lavandulifolium. The sequence goes on from CM040243.1 coordinate 118,746,282, forward strand.
GGAGTTACTACGCTAAGGTTAAGGTTGAGGAAGATTATTTTTATATTTTTATATTTTATGAAATGGAAAGGTACGAATCTCGGTATTGGATTTGGGGGTTGGTATTTCACCGATTACTCTACTATTATCTAATTATCTAAACTAAGGTTGTGGGAGTCTATGTCTAATTAATGTGTGCTCGTATGATAGTTTAAAGATGTGTTTACTTAGGTTGTACTACTCCTTAATTATCTCCTATTGATGGTTGAGTTGTCACGCCCTTATTCTTAGTCATGCTGTGTGTCTAAAGTTGTAGGTATGCTTTCTCCCAACTCTTTGAACTTACCAAAGGGTCTCGCCTACAAACCCACTAGGGATGATAAACTCTTACTCTAAGGCACTCTTTGGATGGTTTAGCTTACAACTACTCGTAATTATATTCTAAGGTTCACAAAGATGAATCAAGCATTATACACAACGAATGACCTATCGCATTACTAGATCATTAATCAACTAAGATAAGAAACAACCAATCAATATTCAATAATTAAGTTTCATACTTCCTAAGCAAACACACAAATAAATTAGCTTGACATGGAGAACATGCAAGCATACACACAAATAATCAAAGACATAATTGAATTAATGAAGTAAATACTTATCTTGATGTAAGATAGGTTTAAAACCCTAAAATACCGTACAAGACACCTTAGGTTCGGTTTTAGGTTTTCACCCAAAAGACTCTCCACAAAACCGAAAAATTCGGATTCTATATATAAGATTACATATGCGACGGCGCCACCTTATGTTTCGTGACGCCGCCGTGTCGCCGCCATTGGGTTTCGCCTTGGCCACGTTAACCTTGCGACGGCGCACCTTATGTCCGTGACGCCGCCCTCTTCGCCTTCGACGCCGTTCGATTGCATCTAGGCCGCCCGAGTAGCGACGGCCTACTCTTTTACAACCGGACGCCGCCACTTGAAAATACGAGTTTTGGGTTCCGAACCGTCACAAAATCCCTGGGACGGCGCGCATTAGCACCGACGCCGCCGCTTCTATTTTCAAAGAATCGTGAGTGTCTCGATTTTGACTTTGGCCATTTTCTTCATATATTCGCGCTTTTCGTCCAAATAAGTGCCATTCCAAAGATTTTGCCTTCAAGAGACCTAAAAGTGAAAAGGAACGATATTAAGCAATAACGGATACAAAGTGATCAAATAAGGACTTAAACGACCCTCAAAATGGTACCTTTAAAACCTTATCAAATATCCCTACACTTGTTATTTGCTTGTCCTCAAGCAAATGTGCTTTTAACCAATTAATTTATAAGTTGGGGTCATGAAGCATTAATTCAAAACGGTCCACAACACATATAAGCCCCAAGAAAGTCATAACAAGCACGGAATTACATACTAGCACCTCACATGGGGTGTTTGGATACTCACATCTCTCTCGTGTATATATGAAATATAACAAATAGGAAATGGAAGATAAACACTCATTAACCGGTCCTAGTACATAGATTACCATAGGCTTGAGAATAGATCAAACCTCCATCGCTTACGCGTAAGCACCTAGGAAAGACTATCAAAGAGGTCTTTAAAGGGTTGTAATGTTAGGCTTACTGTAGGGAAACAAGGGTTTGGTGGGATAGGCTATTTAGTGGTGGCAAGTCAAAATCTCTATGTTAAATGCATATGAAGAATGGCGCTAAAGCCAAGACTCGACACTCTAAACTCTAGATAACTCAAATAAACAAACATAAATTTAAAGGATAGATGTAGGATGGTAGCCCGTATTTTTTTTTTTTTTTTTTTTTTTTTTTTTTTTTTTTTTTTTTTTTTTTTCTTTTTTTTTTTTTTTTTTTTTTTTTTTTCATACACTTTACTCTACCATCCTCTACGATAACTTCAAAATACTAGGGATTTATAGGCATATCCCTACACTTGAGTTTTTATTACTCTAACACTAATTTGACCCGATTTGAAAAGATCAAAACACTTGGGGTACATTATTATGCAAACAAAGGGAATTTGAATTTAACGCCCTTCCGTCATTTCATAAACTTTAACTTTTCCCATGAATCCCAATCGTCCCAAAATCAGATACAAAGGATATGACTCGACTTAGCAACTTATGCAAGCAACTAGATAATTGAACTAAGGGTTTAGGGTGATAATAAACATTTGCACTAAAAGTGAGTGCATAAGGGGTAGGCTAAGGCGATTTGGGTGTATATTCAAAGGGGTGTAAACAATGTTTTCATTGATATTCCGAAAACCAAAACATCACGAGAACCGCGAAAAGGATAGGCTCGAGGGGTTAACTAGGGTATCGTGTACTAAAGATGAGTACAACGCAAAGGGTGGGGGAATTACTCAACCGATATGGAAGAAGTAATTATATTACGTATCAAACAAGGGTTATCCTAATGCCTCTTATCATTTAGTTATTCCTAACTACACAAGTGTAGCCTCACTTATGCGATCTCGAATGCATCACAAAACAAGTTCTAGAATCTAATATACTACCGGTTCACACTCTAAGCATTGAAGATGAATGCTTTAATTCCTACTAATCTAAGGGCGATCCTCACATTTTGGTGGAATTTGGGTGGTAAAGGGTTTTGTGCTAGTCATGCAACTTCCTATCCATGAGACGCTTTTGTTAAGACTAATGGCCCACCCTATATGTCATAAAAATTTTAAATTTGGTGCCAAAATTACCCTAACCGACATTTTCTCATGGTTTATTACACAATCACAATTGACAAAGCAAATAGTCAAGGATAAGCATAGTTTCAAAGTTCCCGCTTTATTTTCCTCCCTACATTTAAACCGAACATTGTCCCCAATGTTCCCGAAAGTATCAAAGTTATGATAAAAGAAGGTAATTAAAACGAAAGAAACTAATACTCCCCGATTAGCTCGGTAGATCCGTAAAGTGGTGGTTAAACTTTTCAAGAAGAATTATTGCGTGAAAAGCTCCTTCCAATCTTATGTAACTTCTTCTTGACAAACTAAACCCGCACACTTGAAGAAAACAAACGAAACCTTCGCAGAAATCGGCGGTAATAATATATATAAGACTCGATTTAAACTAGGATATAATGCTTGTGGAATGGATGTTTACGAATTTCTAAGAAAATTAAGACCGAAAATTCCAAAATTTATAAGTAGCTCGAAAACGAGAAAAAGTAATCTGATGTTTTACTCCTTCCCGACGCCGTCAGTTGCAATCTCGACGCCAAAGTTATCCCGACAAAACCGGTCTCATGATTTTCTCGAAAAATTTCGAAAATTTACATCTTTAGAATCGAAAAATTTCGCAAAACATCCATTATGACTCGATACAAGCATTTGACTCGAACAAACAAACATAAATATCTTTTAGTTAATTGTTATTCTCATGTTTACGCTTTTGAAAACGTGTGTAATCCTCCCTACACTTATCCTTTATGTAAAATACCTTTATATGCAATTAAGACGAGGTTAAAACAAAATAAAGCATTTTTACAAATTTAAACATGAGGATAAACAATTAATAAAAGATATATGACACTAACAAGCAAACAATTAAGCATGGGTTGCCTCCCACGAAGCGCTTTTCTTTATTTAAGAGTCTTGTAGCTAGACTCATAGTCGTGCTCCCACGCTTTCTCATTACCGCCTCTTCACCCTTTGTTTTCCTTCATCGAAAGGGTGTAGACGCAGATGCTCACCGTGGATTCCTTGCCAACGCTGCCAATTATGGCGACGGTTTTATCTTTTAAATTGGTCTCCTTAATCAGAAAGGCCCAAACCATCTTGGTTTGTTTCTTCCTCGTAATGCCCTTATCCGAGATCTATACAAGAGCACTTTTTCTCCCTTTAGAAATTCCTTAGGTCCTTTTGTACCTTAGGTATTGAGGTGGGATTGCTTCCTAACTTTTATCGGGTTTCCACAATGTCGCATACAATCCTTGAACCATAAAGTCTCTAAGCCCTTTTTCCCGCCATTCATCTTCTTCTTAACATTGTTGCCCGGGCTTTTCGATTTCCACCGTAATCATTTCCATGATCTTAAGAGGGTATCTTGGGATGATGGGTATCCTAGCGCACTCTTCCCGCTTTTAGTATCATGATGCCTTCTCCGCATTTGATGGTTGCCTTGGCGGTGGCCGTGAACGGTGTCCCAAGAATGAGGGTACGCTTTTATCTTCCTCAACATCAATGATCACGAAATCCACCGGATAAACGATGTTAGCCACCTCAATTAGAACATCAACAATGATTCCTACGGGTGGACATAAGTATGATTAGCTAAGGAAAGTCTAAGGTCGGTCTTGGCTGGTTTCTCTTTAGTTAACTTATTATAGATTGACAATGGCATTATGTTCACATCGGTCCCTTGATCGCCAAGGCATTTATATTGTCCATGTCACCGACACTAACCGGTATCACGAAATTCTCGTGGTGTCTCGCTTTCTTGTTAACGGTTTTTATAACCAACTCATACAGAGGTTCCATAGGTAAGGCGTCAGATTCTTCTTCCGCTATTTTTCCTTCAAGAGCTTCCCTAAGAACTTCATTGTACCTAAAGTTGTTTACTTGGTTTGCAATGGTTTTCTTGTTAATTTCGTGCTTAAGGTAGTACTCAATGGTCTCGTGTTCATCATTAGGCATGACTCATCCTTCGTGCTTTCCTCGCTTTTCCACATCTCACCCTTGCATTCTCGTGCATAATGGAAACGGCGCATAAATGAAGTGGAGGGCAATCGTTGTTTCACGAGCACTTTTTCGAACCTTTGTTTTGGTAAATTCAATTACCAAATTCATCATTTCTTTCATTTTGCTTGCATTTCTCTCTCGCCTATAAACCTCCTCTTCAACCGCTAATCTCTCCGTATGAGCCGCCATGTACCCTCATTTGATCCTTGAAGCTTGGTGAAAGTGGTATTGGGAAGTAGAACGGAAGCGCCTTTCGAACTCGGGTTTTGCTCGCGACTGGGATTCCGAAAGAGGTGTGGAGCGGTTGGTGGAGTGGGCGGATTTGACGACCTCTCGAGGAATTTGTACGGGTGCTCTTTTCTCGCCTTCCATAAGATAATCAATTCTCTCTCGATGGCACTCAATTGCTCTTCGAGTGTATCGGAGGATTCGTAAGGAGTGGATATGGCATTAACCACGTTAATCGGAGTTTCGGAGATTCACCCAATCTTCGTAGCTTTGATCGGCAAGCTCCTCTATAATATCCCATGATTTCTCCGCATTAAAGTCGCCGAGTCTTCCACCGCGGCTCGATCAATGGATCGTCGAGTGATGAAATCGGTATGATCATAGAAGATTTGGATTTGAAGCCAAAGATCAATGCCATGGTGTGGAAGTTCACGGAGTAGTTCCTTAAATCGAGTCCATGCTTTGTAAAGAGACTCACCTTGAGTCGCTGAATGTCAAGATGTCTCGCCTAAGCTTAGTGGTTCTCCCGGGGAAAATTGAGCAAGGAAGCGAGAGGTAAGATCATCCCAACTTGAGATGGAGCCATGGAAGTCGCCAAGCCAATTACTAGCTTGGTCCCGAGAGAAATTGGAAGAGACGCAGCGCGCGGGTCTCCCGAGTAGTAGCATCAAGGTCGATGGAATCGACGATTTTGAGGAAATCCTCGATGTCGATTTGGATCTTCTAACGAAGTCCATGGAATGCACATCCGCTTTGCACCAACCGGATGGTGTCGGATCGCAGGCCGTAGTTCGGGCTTGGTCGGAAGCTCAATGGTGTTCCTATAGCCTAGGTGGCTTGGTCTCGAGTATTCACCAAGAGTACGGGCTCTTGGCGGGTCATTTGGTGGTGGGTTGATGAATGGTGGTTGGTTATCACCTTCCATGATGAAAAGTGATGGGATTACGAACAAAGGTCACGAAGAAGGGGATAGACTAAGAGAAAGCTAAAAATGAGAAAAATTTACTTGATAGGAATCAAGCAAAGAACCTAAACGAGGTGGACTACTAACTAGCTATTCTATTCCCCAGCAGCGCGCCAAAACTTGATAACGCCACACGCTGCGCTCGGGGTCAAGGAAACTTCCTTTCTTCGAGCAAGTTTTATAACACCCTAGGCAAAGGAACCTAATCGCTGTAGTGTAGTAATTAGGGTAAGCCACGGTATTGATATCGCTCTCTGGGAATAGGAATGCTAGTAAGGAGTTACTACGCTAAGGTTAAGGTTGAGGAAGATTATTTTTATATTTTTATATTTTATGAAATGGAAAGGTACGAATCTCGGTATTGGATTGGGGGTTGGTATTTCACCGATTACTCTACTATTATCTAATTATCTAAACTAAGGTTGTGGGAGTCTATGTCTAATTAATGTGTGCTCGTATGATAGTTTAAAGATGTGTTTACTTAGGTTGTACTACTCCTTAATTATCTCCTATTGATGGTTGAGTTGTCACGCCCTTATTCTTAGTCATGCTTGTGTGTCTAAAGTTGTAGGTATGCTTTCTCCCTAACTCTTTGAACTTACCAAAGGGTCTCGCCTACAAACCCACTAGGATGATAAACTCTACTCTAAGGCACTCTTTGGATGGTTTAGCCTACAACTACTCGTAATTATATTCTAAGGTTCACAAAGATGAATCAAGCATTATACACAACGAATGACCTATCGCATTACTAGATCATTAATCAACTAAGATAAGAAACAACCAATCAATATTCAATAATTAAGTTTCATACTTCCTAAGCAAACACACAAATAAATTAGCCGGACATGGAGAACATGCAAGCATACACACAAATAATCAAAGACATAATTGAATTAATGAAGTAAATACTTATCTTGATGTAAGATAGGTTTAAAACCCTAAAATACTCGTACAAGACACCTTAGGTTCGGTTTTAGGTTTTCACCCAAAAGACTCTCCCAAAAACCGAAAAATTCGGATTCTATATATAAGATTACATATGCGACGGCGCCACCTTATGTTTCGTGACGCCGCCGTGTCGCCGCCATTAGGGTTTCGCCTGGCCACGTTAACCTTGCGACGGCGCCACCTTATGTCCGTGACGCCGCCCTTCAAACGACGCCGTCTCGATTGCATCTAGGCCGCCCGAGTAGCGACGGCCTACTCTTTTACACAACCGGACGCCGCCACTTGAAAATACGAGTTTTGGGTTCGAACCGTCACAAAAATCCTGGACGGCGCCGCATTAGCACCGACGCCGCCGCTTCTATTTTCAAAGAATCGTGAGTGTCTCGATTTTGACTTTGGCCATTTTCTTCATATATTCGCGCTTTTCGTCCAAATAAGTGCCATTCCAAAGATTTTGCCTTCAAGAGACCTAAAAGTGAAAAGGAACGATATTAAGCAATAACGGATACAAAAGTGATCAAATAAGGACTTAAACGACCCTCAAAATGGTACCTTTAAAACCTTATCATTGAATAAAAGTACCATGGTCGCCTAATTCTAAGTTCAGAATCGAAACAAGGTTGTATTCCTTGACCAAGGAAGAGCTAAAAGCTTCTCATCGATTATCCCATTCCCAAACAGCTTTAAGATTATGTTACCCAATAAACGCCAAGGCATTTATGATGCTCCAAAAATTATGTAGGCTCAGATACACATGCATTCACCACCTCCAACTTAAGGATACCTTGCATCCCCTAATTTTAGAACTCCTTCAATATTATGAAGTACACATATCTAGGTTTAACCTGCTTGGCCCAGCCAAGCTCACAACGCACATTGTCATGTGTAAAGCGTGGGTTCGGAACCATCTTTGATCGTGCTAGAGGGTTTGTGAATCTTACTCGAGGAGACCTGGCCGACTTTGGCCAAAAGGGTGAACGTGGATGTGCCCATTCGATTAAGAAGCCTTTACAAACATCGTAAATCGAAAGGGAAATTCTTTTACATTCAAGATACATTGTACCTCCACAATACCCTGCATTGTTAAACCCGTAGTTTCAATTTGATGAGAAGAGATTCAACGATCCCTTGCCCTATATCGCGAGGAGGGACCTCCACCAACGCCTAGCTCGCCATCCGCTGATTGCCGACCTTCCAGCCAATATTGTTTAGGTCTAGGAAAATTTTTTTTTTTTTTATCAATGAAATTTTTTTTTAACTTTAATTTTGTTTAAACCCGTTTTAAGTTTAAAAAAAAATTTTTAAAAATGTTTTGAAAGGGGCTTGTAAAATGTATAGTTATTTTTGTCTAAAACGGGTGGTTTAATTTTTTTTGGGAATTTAAATTTTAAAAAATTTTGATGTTTTGGAAAGAAGAAAAAAGGTATTTTTTACCTTTTTTTAAATTTTGCGGAAAAATTTTCCCGGTTTGAAAATTTTTAAATTCGCTAAAACAATATTTTTTTGTTTGAGTTCCCTTAAATTATGTTTTTGTTTTTTTTTTGGTTTAAAATTTTATTATTTTTTTTTTTATTTGGGGTTTGGTTTTGGGCGGAAAAGGGTAAATTTTTTGTAAGTTTTGCCCTTTTTGGGAAACCTTTTTAAAAAAAATTTTTTTTTTTTTTTTGGAAATTTTAAAACAAAATTTTTTTTAAAAATTTTTAAATTTTATTTAAATTTTAAATTTTTTTTGGTTTGTCCCGAGTTTTTTAAACAATTTATCCGCTTGGAAAGTTTTAAATTTTAATACCAAATTTTTAAAATTTCCCTTAATTGTTTTAAAAATTTTTTTGGCAAAAAAAAAAAAAGATTTAAAATTTTAAAACTATGTACCCTTTTGATTTTTAAAATCCGAAAAAATTTTAATAGTTTTTTTTTTGAAACCTTTTTGGGATCTTTTGGAAAATTTCCCAAGGGAACTTTAAAAAAAACCTTTTAAGGGTTTTAAAATTTCGATTTAAAAATTTGGGTTTGAAAAAAAAAATTTTTTTGTTTAAAAGAAATTGTTTTTATTTGACTTTAAATTCCCCTTTTGGAAAAATGCAAGGGAATTTTTTTTGGGCGGGGCATTTCCAAATAAAATATTTGGAAAAACGGGTTTTCCCATTAAAAACCTTAAAATTTTTTGTAATTTTTAAAATAAAAAAATTTGGTTTGGAAAACAAAATCCCCTTTAAAATTTTAAAAATTCCATTTTTCTAAATAAAATTAAACCAAATTTTTTTACCAACCCCCCAAATAAATTTTAAAATTTTAAAATCCTTTGGGATTAAAAACCCCGGTTTGAATTTTTTTAAAAAATGGGGTTTTTTTTCCAATGTGTTTTAAAAAATTTTTTTTTAAGGGTTTATTAGGGTAAAGGAAAAATTTTGGGAAACCCCAAAAAAAGGGTTTAGGGAAAAAATTGTTAAGGGTTAAAAAATTTTTTTAAAAAAGGTTTTGGGTTGTTTAATTGAATTTCATTTTAATTTTAAATTTAATGAAAATTTTTAAAATTTTGGGAATTTGTAAACCCCAAAGTGGGTTTTTTTTTGGGAAAGTTTAAAGGCCCCTCCAAAGAAAATGGTTTGGGGTTTTGAAAACAAAAATTTATGGGAAAAATCCCATTTTCCCAATTGGGGGTTTTCAAATTTTGAGTATTTAGGATTTAAAGGCCCCTTTTAAATTTTAAAAGGGGGGGGTTTTTTTTCCCCGGGAGGCCCCATGGGAAGCTTTTTCCCCCCTTGAAATTTTCCCTTTCAAACCCAAAAACCGGCCCTGGGCCCCATATTCTTGGGCCTCATTTCAAAAGGCTTTTCCCCGGAGAAAACTTTTAGACCCGGGGTTTATCGTTTCTTTCCCCCAAACCCCCCAAGAGCTTTCCCAATTTTCCAACCCTCCCTTTTCCTGGGATTGGTGCTTTTTTTTCCAACTTTTTTCGAGAAATTTTACTTCTTTTTTCCCCACAATGGCCCCCTTGGCCAACTTTTCCCCTTTTCCACTACCCTTTTTTGGGGCTCCAAATCTATAAATAAATCTTAGATTTCCCGGGTTTCTTCCTTCCCCAAAATTTAACCCTTTGCCCCCCCCCAAATTTAAATTTTAATTTTTTCCAAATTTTCTGTTTTTTTTTTAAAGGGCCAAATTTTGCCCTTTTTTTCCCCTTTTTACCCCCATGGATGCCCACTTAATTTCCCCTTTTTGGCTTTTTTCGTGGAAATTTGGCCCCTGGGCCCGCAAATTTCCCTTTAAATTTTTAAACTCTGTTTTTGGGATCGGGGTTTTCCCCCTTTCTTTTCCCGGCCCCAAGGGGGCCGGTCTTAAAAAACCCCCGGGTAATATTTTTGGTTTGGGAACCGCCCTAAATTTTTTTTTTTCCCTTTCAAAAACGTGGCCTTTAAGGGGTTTAAATTAAAAATTCCCCTTTAGAAATACCAAATTTCCCTCCCTTTTCCCTTAAACTTAAACTAGCCCGGTTTTGGGACCTTGGGGAAACCCTTTTTAAATCAAAACCCTTCCAACGGAAAAAATTTTTAATTTTTGTCCCAAAATAATTTTGGGGAAATTTCCCCTTTTTTTTAACCTTTTCGTGATTCCTTTTTCCCCCTTTTTAATTTGTTGGGGACCCGGGGGGTCCTTTAGCAAATTTGCCCTTAAAGGGCGTTTTTTTTGTTTGGGCCCCTTTTTTAAAAAAGGGTTTACACCCATTTTTGGGGACCCTTTACGGGTTTGGGTCGGGCCCCTTCCCCCATTTTTTTGGGGAAACTTTATTTTTAATTCCCCCTTGTGGGGAAAAACCCATATTTGGGCGGGGAAATTAACCTTTAAATCTATTGCTTATGGGTTCCCTTTTTTAATTTCTGGAAACCCAAAGCCCCCCCCTAGGGGCCCCAAAATTTTGGTGGAGGTTTTAAACCTCGTTCTTTGTTCCTTACCCCAAAGTCTTTTCCCCCGGTTTTGAAATTTTTTTCCCCACCCTTTTCCCCTTGGGTTTCCTTTCCCAAAACCCCGCTCCTCCCCGGGGGGGTTTAGTTTATTTTAAATTTTCCCATCCCCCCAAAATTTTAATTTCGAAACCCCCCTTTTTCCCTTCCTTGACCCCCCCAAAGGGTTTTGGTAAAAAAAATTTTTTCCACCGGGGTTGTTAGGGATTCAAAACTGGATTGGGGTTTTTTTTATGTAAAATTTAGGGTTTTGAAACCCCAAAAATTTGGTCAATAAAACCTTTGGGTCTTTTAAAAATCCAAATGGGTTAAAGTTAGGAGGGAAACTTTAATTTTACCCTTTTTCCCCCAAAAATGGGCCCCCCCCATTTCAAAAGGGAAAACCCTTGGTGGGATTTGGGGCCCTTTTTTTGGGGGGGAACTTTCCCCCTTTCCTAAAATTTAATTTATTTGGGCCTTTTTTTGTTCCGGTGGGACCCTTCCAAAAAATTTGGCTGGGTTTTTTTTGGGGGTTTAAGGGTTTTTTTTATTTTTTTAAACTCCGGGTTGGGGGGTTTTTTAAATAAAACGGTTTCTGCCCCCAAAAATCCCGGGGGGAAATTTTTGGGTTTACGTGGGCCCAAACCACCCTTCCCGTTGGGAGTTTAAAAATGGGATTGGGGAAACCTAAAATTCCCCTTGCTTGGGCCCAAAAACCAACCCGGCCCAAACCTTTGGCAATTCCGTTTTAAAAGTGGCCCCCTGAAAAAATTCTTTCCTTCCAATTAAAATTCCCTTTCAAAATTTCCTTCCCCCATCTATTTCTAAGGTTTGAACGGCAAAAACCCCCGGGGGGACCCCGGGGGAGGGGAAAATTGGTTTTTTTGGGAAAGGGAAAAATTGGGGCTTTTCCCCGGGGGGAACCCAAATTTTTGGGTTTTTGGGGGGAAAGGGGATTTTTGGGGAGGGGGAAACCAAAAATTTGGGGTTTCCCCTTTTGGGTTTTCAATTGGGGGCCGGCCCGGGCGTCCCGTGGTAGGGGTATTTGTCCCTTTGTTTCCCATTAGCCCCAAAGGGTTTTTGGGGGACCCCCCAAAAATTTTAGGAATTTGGGAGGGCCCCCCCCTTTTAAGCCCAAAGGGGGGTTAATTTTTTTTCCCAAGTTTTAAGTTTTCTTTTGGGCCCCTTGCCCTTAAAAAGGGGGTTTAAAACCCCTTTTAATTTCCTTTAAAATCCCAAAATTATTTTTTTAAAAAAATTTTTTGGATCCCCGTGTTTTAAAAAAATTTTTGTTTTTAAAAATGAATTGGAAAACAAAATTGGGGTTTTTGGTAGATGTTTTTGAGTTGGGAAATTGTTGACGGGAAAAATTTTGGGGAATTTTGGGGCTTTTCCCAAAAAGGAAAATTTATGATGCCCTTTTTCAAAAAATTTATGATAGGGAAATTTATTAAATTTAAGGGTTTAATTTGGTTTTGTTCCCCAAATTGAAATTAATGGGGGAGTTTGGGCCCCAATTGGAAACCCTTCAAAAATTTTGTTGGGTTTGGGAAAGGGAAGTTTGGAAAAATTTAAAATGTTTTCCCCAAAAGGAAAGAAGTTTGGGTTTTGGAAAAAGGGGTTTTTAAAAAGAAAATTTTTTGGGGAAAAAAAGGGGGGGAAACCCCAAGAATTTTCTTCTTTTTAAAAAAAAGAAAAAAGGTTGGGGAGGGGGGTTTTTGGCCCTTTAAAAGGTTTTTTTTGGCAAAAACCCAAATTTTCCAAAATTTCGGGGAACCCACCGAACCAGCCCAATTTGGTTTTCCCGAAAATTTTGGTTTGGCTTTCTTTTTTTTTGGGTCGGCCAATTTAAGACCCCTAAGGGTTCCCATCATTTTTTGGGGTTGGTTTGGTTTTGGGGGGTTTTTTAAAATTTTTTTTTTTTTTTTATTAAAATTTTAAATTTAAATTTTTGGTTTTTTTTTTGGGTTTTTTGTTTTTTTTTTTAAATTTTTTTTTTGGGAAAAAATTTTTTTTTTATTTTTTTAAAAAATTTTTAAATTTTTGGTTTAAAAAATTTTAAAGTTTTTGTGGTTAAAATTTGTTTTAAAACTTTTTAAAATTTTAATTTTCCATTTAAATTTTTATTAAATATTTTAGGGAAAAACGTGATAAAAAAATTTTTAAATATAATTTTTTTGTCAAATGTTCCTTGTATAATGCTTTTATTTTAAATTTTGTTTAATTTAGGTTTTTTTTTTGGTTTTTTAAAAAAGGGGCTTTAATTAAAGGGGAATAAAAAATTTGTTATTTAAAAAGGTTGAAATTTTAAAAAAAAGTTTAAAACGTTTTTTAAGTTGGTTTTAAAATGGTAATTAAATTTAAAATTTTTTTAAAAAAAAAGGGAAAAAAGGGTAAAAGATATTTTGGGGTTTAAAAATTAAAATTTAAAATTTTTTATAAAAAATTTTTTTTAAAAGGGGGAAAATTTTAAAAATTTTTGTAAAATTTTCGGTTTATTTTTAAAAAGAAAATTTTTAGAAATTTTAGAAGTGAAACAAAAGGTTTTTCAAGCTGGAATTATTTTTTGGATTATTTTGTTTTAAAAATATTTTAAATTTTTTTTTTTTTTTTTAATAAATTTGGTTTTGTAAATTTTTGAAAAATTTTTATATTTTTTATTAATTTTTAAATTTATTTGGGTTTTTTTTTTTTTTTATTTAAAATTTATTTGGATTCTTTTTTAAAACATAAAATTTTTAACTTTTAAAAATAAAACTAGGTTAAAAAAATTTTGTTTAGAAAATTTAAAATAAAATTTATCTTTGAAAAATTTTTGGAAAATTTTTCTTTAAAAAAATTCCCATTTTAAAAAATTTTTTAAAAAAAAGGGTCCCCTTTTTAAAAGGGATTTAAATTTAAAAAAAAGGGAAAAAGGTGCTTAGAAAAATTTTTAAAAAAAGGGTTTAGGGAAAAAAAATTAAAAGTTTTTTAGGTTTTTCCCAAAATTAGAATTAAAAAAAAATACAAGGGGAAAAGAAATTGGGGAAATTAGTTTTAAAAAAAATTTAAAATTTTGAAAAAAATTTAATTTTTATTTTTAAAAAGAAAAGAAAATTTTTAAAGGGTTTTAAATAAATGGGAAAAAATTTTTTTTGTTTATTATTTAAAATAAATTTGAAATTATTAAAAAATAAAAAAATTTTGGGAACAAAATTTTAAAAGGTTATATTTTTGATATTTTTTCGAAATTTAAAATTATTTTACAAAGCCCCTTTAAAAATAAAAAAGTTGTTTTTTTAAAAAATTAAAAAAAAATTTAAAGGAAAAAAAATTTTTTAACAAATATTGGAAATTTTTAAAAAATTTTTAGGGAAAAATTGGTAAAGGTCTTTTGAAAGGGAAAGATTTTTTAAAAATTTTATTTAAAAAGAAAGGGGTTTTTAAAAAAAAAAAGGGGTTAATGGGAAAATTTAATTAAAAAGAAATTGGGGAAAATCCAATTTTTTTTTTCAAATTATTTTTCAAAAATTTGGGTTTTTTAAAAAGGGGTTTTTGGGAAAGGGATTCCTGGGAAAATTTTGGAATTTCTTTTAAAAAAATTTACAAAAAGGAATTTAACAAAAATTTTATGGAAGTTTTTAAAATTTAAAAATTTTTGGGGAAAGGGTTTAAAAGGAAAAAGAAAAAAAAATGTGGGAGAAATTTTTTAAAAAAAAAATCCCATTTTTAAATTTGGGGAATTTAAATACCCAAATTTGGGGAATGGGTTGGGCCCATCATTTTTTGGGTTTTGAAAGGCAACCGCATCTACGCTCCATTGGAACGTCTTTTTATCTGTATAGCCTTTAAGTGTTTTGAATAGCCTTTAAGTGTTTTGAAGAATGGCAAAGACCTGTCTGCACCTTTCGATAAGAATCTCCTGAGGGCTGCTAGCTTTCCATTCAGACTTTGTACATCCTTGAGAAACTTAGGAGCCTGTAGGTCTGTGATGGCTTTGACCTTCGAAGGGTTGGCTTTGATACCCTTCTTTGTGATCAGGTGCCCCAAGAATTGCCCTTCCTCCACACCGAAGAACACTTCTTAGGGTTTAACTTCATGTTGATGACGCTGTCGATCGAAGGTTTCCTTTATGTCAGAGAGCATGTCCTCCTCCATTCTGCTTTTGATAACCATATCGTCTACGTATGCTTCGAGGTTCCTACCTATTTGTTTGCTGAAGGCTTTGTCCACTAGCCTTTGATAGGTGGCACCGCATTCTTCGAGCCGAAGGGCATCTTCTTGTAGCAATATATGCCGTTCTTGTAAAAGGTCATTTTCTTTGTCCTCTTACGCCATCTATATCGATGGTAACCTTTGTAAGCGTCCATAAAACATTTCATCGGAACCCTGATTAGGACTCCACCTTCCAATCAATTTCTGGTAGAGGATAACAGCCTTCGGACAGGCCTTGTTGATGTCGGTGAAATCTACACACATTCACCATCCTCTATCATGCTTCTTAACCATCACTGGATTGGCTACCCATGTTTGATATTTTACTTCCCTGAGTATGCCTGCTGCTACGAGTTCATCCACCTCCTTGCATGCTGCTGCAGTCCTTTCGGGTGCAAGGCTTCGGCGCTTCTGTTTGATAGGCTCCATGTGCTTGAACTCGTTAAGCTTGTGTTCAGTGCTGAAGGGCTTTCCATCTATGATGAGGATTCTTGGGACCCCTGTCATATCAGAGTATGTCCATGAAAATACATCTGCGTTAGCCCTTAGAACTTCTCCAATTCTACCTTAAAGGTGGCAGGGAGTTGCTTTCCAATGACCACCGTCTGTTCCGGATGTAGATCGTTTACTACGACACGTTCTTCGGCATCAGTGCAGCTGAGAATATCCTTCGGAACTTCTTCAGGATTTTGTCTGACCCTTTTTCCTACGTATGTAGGTTTCTTTACGTTGTAGCTAGAGAACACCGTTCCAATACCGTAGGGTGTTTGGAATTTGATCGCAGCATGTATAGTGGAGACAACGATTCCCATTTTCGCATTATGGTTCTCCCTATCAACATGTTATAGGAGATTCGGAGCTACGATCGCGAAAAACAGGGTTTCTGTTCTTTTTAGCCTTCCTTCTCCAATCGTTACCTCCAAAGGGACTTCTCCCAGAGGCCATGAATGTTCCTTTGAGAATCCCACCAAAGGTATCTTCGAGTCTACCCTCTTCGACCTTATCAAAGGCTTGAGCTTAAGGAAACAATGCTCATAGATGACTTCGCAAGAGCTTTCGCAGTCCAAGTAGGCCCTGTTCACTTCTCTGTTGGAGATCAAGACTTTGATGACCACGGGGTCATTTGAGAGTACCCTGCCAGTAATCGAATGGAACGTCACATCCCCTACCCCGCAAAGACGTTTCTCTGCTGCTTTTCTCTTTAAACCAGAATCATCCCTATGAACCATGAGGATTGGAGCTTCGACAGGCGTAGTATCTTTCCCCAACTGTGTGTCAGAGACCTTCTCTTTACCTTTCTTTATACCCTTCACCAAATGTCCCAATTGGCCAGACTTCACGGCCTCTTCTATCTGCTTTTTGAGCTCTCTGCAACTGTTGGTGTCGTGACCATAATCTTCATGGAAATAGCAGTACTTAGATGTATCCCTGCTTCTTCCTCTACTTGCCAAACGAGGGGGAGGTTCGAAGGCCTTCGCAGCCCTTTCCGTGGCAAGTATTTCCCTTGGAGATTTAGACAAATTTGCCAAGAGTCCGTGGTTGGTGTTTTTGTTGTAGGTGCGAACCTGTCCCTGCCTTTGTGTCTGTTTTTGGACCCTTCCCATGAAGAATGCTTGGAACTTCTTGTGAATTTCTTTGCTTTCGATCAGAGCCCCATTAGTAGCCACTTCTTTGGCTTCGATCTAGGTGTATGTCTTCTCCATTAAACTCTTGTAGGTTGTGGGAGGTCGGTGGATAAGAATTCCACCGGACTTGTTTTGCGGCCATGCACAAAACCGAGATGCGCCGGTCTTCGTGCGGACCTGAATATGCAAGGTGTCATCGGTGTATCTAGTAACGGAAGCCCTAGTGCTCTCGTTTTCCCTCTGCTTGATGTTGTGCACTGTCAAATGAGTCATTGTGAACTTCTTCTACTGGCTGAAGTGTGATCTAAACTTGGCCTTGAGATCATCCAAATTCACTATGCTACCTGCTTTTTGCCCATTACACCATATATGAGCGGAGTCTCGCAAGGTATATGTGAACATGTGGCAAACAACCGGCATAACCCATTTCTGCATTCTAATAGCCCCTTCGAACGGATGTAAGAAATTATACGGGTCCCCCTTCCCATCATATGTACCAATGTGTGCAGGCATTTTCAACCCATCGGGTAGAGGGTAGTCTTCTATCCATCTTAAAAAAGGTGTTGTGGAACCCATGGGATCCGAATAAAGGCGCTTGTAAGGTGGCATGTAAGTGGGGACGGTGTTGTATGGGTTATGGTTGGAGGTACTCCAATAGGATTTTGTTAACATAAGGAGGGTAGGCGGTGGGCATAAAATATGGGTGACTTCCTACGGGATACGGAGGGTATACCATGGGTTTCCGTAGGCATGTTCCCGTATGGTTGAGGAAAGCTAGGGTTACTAGTCTCGCCCATTAGGTGGGGATAGAACCCATGGGGATAAGATTGAGCCTGAAAAGGAGGGTACATACCATGAGGAGGAAGATTTCCTCCCCCATTCGTTTGAGGTGGATTGCCTTCTATGCCAGATGCGTGAGAAGACTGCAACAGAACCCCTGCTTCAGTTCTCCCCAAGTGGGCTACCAAGAGTGGTGGCAAGTTAACCTCCGTATTCTCCCTTCGGTGACTCCTTCCATTGGAGCCTTCCATCGTTCCTTCCCTTCTCGTCGGAGCCCTCTCTGGAACATCTTCAAAACCCACCGATCTTCCACTCGGCCTTCGACTTCCCTGAGACCCTATCCTTAGCACTGAGCGTGTAGCCCCAAGAGCTGAGGGCCTAGTCTCTATTTCTATCTCTTCGTCATACTCATCACTAGAGTATTCCAACTCCCTTCGCATCTCTACGTTCCGAGTTTGCCTCCTTCGAGCCCTTAACAAGGACTCCAGCGCTTCGAAATTAGCTTCGACGAACGCAAGGCTGATAACTGGTTCGGGGTTGGCTGATGTCGAAGCATGGTTATTGGGAGTTATTTCAGGGTGAGATCGTGTGGTGAAAGTGGATGCGGTTATGTTGGGAAGGTTGTTAGGATCGTTGATCGATTTGTGTCAAGGTCGAGAAACCGGAGGGGAGTAACTTCTCTCTTGATTCATGTTGTAAAAGTAGTGGCGCGATTGACTAGTTATAAGTTTCAATAACGAGACCAATTGTAGCGGGTCCGATGGATGACGCCACCGATTGTACAATAATTAGACGACCGTGCCTTGATGGTGATCGAATGGTATGAGGGGTGATATGCTTGCGCCAAACTTGTAGCCAATCTGCAATAAGAAATAGTAGACACTTCATTAAGTGATTGCGCAAGGGTTGGACCCTTCGAACCACCTCCGGCGTGAGAGTAAGTATGTGATATATGTTGTAAGTAATGTAGAGTATGTGAAATAATGTGGTTAGTGAACATACCATTGAAATGACTCGTCCAACCTATTTATAGATAGAGAAATAAGCTTGGAGAGTGTTTGCGCACGCTTCGGAGATCATGGGGGCGTCCCATGATTTGTGGTAACCGCTAGGGCTTCATCCCCACTCTCTCTGTCTTGGCGGGGAAGCTAAGGAGATAGTGGGAACGTGGGGGAAGACCAAGTCAATGTTCTCCCATGTCTTAGTCTCTTCAAGGCAAGACCCCGAAGGGCATAGGCCTTCGGTTGGCGAATTTCCAACTGGTAACCATATCAAGGATGAATGATTTTATGCCAACAATGACTTAAGAAGATAGACTTGGTCCTTCGTAATGCAAATTCAACTGAGGTCGAAGGGGAGTCCTTCGACCTGATCGGAGGGTACGTCATCATAGGTTATGTAAACTAGCGTTGAGCAAACCACCCGAACGGACCGGACCGGACCGACCACATTCGGTTTGGTCCTTGGTCTCAGATTTTGTGCTAATTCGGTCTTGGTCTTGGTCGGTCCGGTCTGGACCACAAACCAACTATTTTGCCTTGTTGGATCGGAGCGACCGACGGACTGACCGAGACCGGACCGACCACATTTGGTCCGGTCCTCGATCGTGGATTTTTGGCTAATTCGGTCTCGGTCTTGGTCGGTCCGGTCGGGTCCGGGACCGATGCTCATCCCTAATGTAAACCCTTGTTAATTGTGTTGCATCATTGTGACAATATGTGATTGTGTTGGTTATTGAGCAAGAACTAAGAGAATTGATGATGATGATGATGATGGTGTTCTTAATAATATTAGCTTGGAAATGAGGTAAGTAATTTGACTATAACAAGATATTATATTGAGTTTATCATATTTTGTGTTATGTGTCTTGTGCTAAGAGAAATTTATTTCTTGTTTTTATTTCTCTTTAATAAAAAAATGAACAAACAATGATAATTCTATAAGGTTTAATAAAACTTAAATTATGTTTTGATTGTGATAACGATGTAGATAATTTAAGTTTTAAGATGCTTGGATTAAGATTATAGTGAATCTCGTTGGAAAACTAGCTAGCAAGTGGTTTGCTTAGTTATGATGTTAATGATGATGTATGAAACTTATTGTTGACGTGGAAGAAAGCAAGTGATTGTATGATTTTAGTCTTTTGGACTAGTAAGTGTTATTTATGATGCAAATGTCTCTAAATGATATATGATAGCTTGTTATGTCTATTATTTACTAAGCGTAATGCTTACGGTTTATTGTTAACCGTTTTGTAGTTTTGTATGAATAATGGATGGCTCGGGTAGTAGCTTATGGTGCCAATAAAGGATGGAAGTGTATGTTCATATTAGACAAGTGTATATGATAGATACTGATCTCGACGTAATGTTGAAACCCCAAGTTAATGTTTAAGTGTCGTAAAGTAATTTATAAATGTTGTTGTCAAGTGTCCAAGTCCAAGTCTTGATTTTGAAGAAATGGTCATGTGCGTTGTATAAGAATTGTATGTAAAATGGGTATAAATAATGGGTGTTTGGTAAACCCCATAGTTATATTTTTCATGGGTCGTTTGCACCAAATATTTTTATGAAAATGAATTATATGTTGTGTTATTGATTTCTGGAAGTTTTGATGTTCTGTTGTATAATAGAAGTCATTTTTTGGTAAAATGAGTCGAAAGTGCATGTGTAAAAAATAGCTCAAAAGTTCTTCCATGAGCTTAGATCTTATGCTCAGATCACAAAGTCGATTTCAAAAAGGTTCTCCCTGAGCATATATTTTAAGATCTATGCTCAGTCTAAACAAATGAGTTAAATTTTTTTTTGTCTTGAGCATAGATCTTAAGATCTATGCTCACATCCGAAATTTGTGATTTTTAGGTTTTAAAGTTGTTTTGAAAAAGTTTTTATTTATTTTATTTAATTTTATTTTATTTGTCGTGTTTGGTTTGGGGGCGTTTCAGAGTGTGTGAGGAATTTACAGAATATGACGCCTGAAGTCGTGCATCGTTTTTGGGATCTCGGATTTTAAAACTATTTTAATTACTGTAATTTTTTAAAAACTGGTTGTAGCCCGCTTTAAGGCTTGTTTTAAAACTTATTTTATGTTTTTATGTCTAAACATTTAAATTATAAATCTAATATATCTGGCATTCTATGTTTAAAAATCTTGTGACTAATAAATTTCTAGAGGCTTAGAAATATCCCAAATACACATTTGTTCAAATGTCTTGTATAATTGCATTAGTAAAGTCACGACTAATAGGATTAAAGTAGTACTTTGGAAATTGGTTAATGAGAACCAAAGTGCTTTTATTAATGAGATGCAAATAACTGATGATAACTTGTTATCCCAAGAATTGTTTAGAGGCTATAATAGAAAAAAGGTGAAAAAAACGTTTATTTAAGATTGATCTCCAAAATGCCTATGATACTATAAAATTGGGATTTTTTGAAAATAACCAAAGAAAAATTTGGGTTACATAAGAATATGGTCGGTCGGATTATGACCTATGTGACAACTACCAGTACTTTAATGAAGGAAAAAGACTTAGACAAGGGGACCAAATTTTCACTTATTTGTTAGTTTTCGAGGTTTTCATTCTACTTATGAATAAGAATATAGGAGAAGCTGAGGAGTATAGATATCATTATGGTTGCAAGAAACTAAAAGAGTACTCTATTTTTTGTTGATGATGTATTAGTGTTTTGTAATAGTAATAGTAATTCTGTTAGGTTATTAAGAAAATCTTGGATGAAATTAGCGGTATCTCTAGTCTGGAACCAAATATGCAAAAGAGCATTATATTCTTTGATGGTATTTCAGTTACATAACATAGCAGTATTCTACAAATCATCCCCTTTTATGTTGAAAGATTACTTGTGAGTTCCACTTACTACCAAACAACTCAGTATAAGAGATTGTAAACCTTTATTGAAAAAAATCAAAACAAAGGTGAGGGATTGGAGGAACAAAGCACTGTCCTATGCAAGGAGATTATAGTTAATTGCATCCATCCTATCTTCAATGCAAATATATTGGGAATCAATATTTCTTTTACCAAAGTCTGCCATTTATGATATTAACAAGTTGTTAAAAGGGTCCTTGTGGTGTCAAGGAGATTTGATTAAGGGTAAAGCAAAAGTGTCTTAGGAAGTGATATGTAAGCCAAAAGATCAAGGGGGTTTAGGTTTGAAAAATCTACAAGTATGGAATGAGGTTGTGCTAATGAAACATCTATTGAATGTAACCAAGAAGGATACATTATGGATAACATGGATACATGTGGAAAAATTGAAAGGTAAAAGCATCTCGAAAATTCAAATTGATAGTAATTGTAGTATGGGCTAAAAGAATTTGTTGAATTTAAGAGATAAAGTCAAACAACATGTGTTGTATAATTTGGGAAATGGGGGTTCAGTGTCTGCTTGGCATGATTAATGGTGCACGGAGGGTCCATTTAGTGAATATATTACAATAAGAGAGATTTATGAAGCAAGGTTAAGTAATAGTTGTAATGTTGCTGAACTAATTAATGATGAAAGTTGGTGTTGGCCAGAAGATTGGTATGATAGATACATGTTGAGGCATATTCAAGCCCGTACTCTGCAAGATGAGAAGAATGATGAGATTGTGTGGGTGACTAGAACAGGTAAAGGGCTCATGATATCTATCCCCCATTGGCTGAAAGGCCATGCGGATGTCACGGAGGTCATATCTTGTTTCGGTAGCCTTGGTACTCTTGAATGGATTTGACAGGCTTCACACTTTTGGATAATTTCCACTGCGTCCCTGTGCATCGAAGGCCAATAGTATCATGTCCTCATTATCTTAGAAACAACGGAGCGAGGTCCTGCATGCAGCCCGCAATACCCTTCATGCACCTCTTGAATTATGTTCGAAGCTTGCCTACATCCTATACAACGGAGCCACGGAGACAAGAAAGACCTTCGGTATAGGTAATTCCCCATGATCCTGTACTGTGGTGCCTTGATGCGGACCTTTCGTGTTAGCTTTTGATCCTCCAGCAGGATGCCACTTATTAAGTATTCTCTGATCGGAGTCATCTAGTTTGACTCTTCTTCCAGTATTACGTCAGATACCTCCTTTCGAACGATGGATCTTTCTGCCAATACTTCGACGAGAACCTCCTTAGTTAAACGAGCGAATGCCATTGATGCCAGATTGCTAAGTGCATCTGTCTTTTTGTTTTGGCTTCGTCGAACATGTTCTATGTCGTAGGAAGTAAATCCTTCGAGCATCTCTTTGGCTTTGTCGAGGTACTGCTTAATGACAGGCTGTCTTGCTTCGTAGGAGCCTTTAATCTAGTTGGCCACCAGTTGTGAGTCAACAAAAATAGCCAAGTCCTCTACCTCCATGTCTTTAGCCAGTCGGAGGCATGCTAGCAATGCTTCATACTCCGCCTCATCATTAGTAGCATCGAATTCGAAGCGGAGTGCGTAAGTATACTCCTTTCCTTCGGGGCTAACTAACATCAACCCTGCACCTGATCCGTCAGAGCTAGAGGCCCCATCAGTGTAAATTTTCCACCCTTTGATTGTCTTCGCAGGCTTCTTGTCAGCAACTTTGTTGTCCTGCTTCGGTTCGGAGGGTATCTCTGCTAAGAAATCTGCCAATATTTGCCCTTTGATCGAGTTCCTGCCCTTGTACTCAATTTCATGCTCTCCTAGTTCGATGGCCCATTTAGCTATCCTTCCAGATTTCTCTGGCTTCGATAGTATCTGCTTGATTGGCTTGTCAGTGAGCACGGTAATGGGGTGAGCCTGGAAGTACCTTCGAAGGCGCCTCGCAGCATGAACCAAAGCTAGGATCAACTTTTCTAGCTCTGGATAGTTTAGCTCAGCTCCTTGGAGAACTCGACTAACAAAGTAGATAGGGATTTGCTTCTTTTTCCTTTCTGCTGATAAAACAGCACTGATGCTTTCGAAGGAGGCTGCGATGTACATAAATAACACTTCGCCTTTGATTGGGCCAGTAAGTGTAGGTAGAATAGCCAT
The DNA here is from genome assembly GCA_022545495.1 of Chrysanthemum lavandulifolium. Lineage (NCBI taxonomy): Eukaryota > Viridiplantae > Streptophyta > Magnoliopsida > Asterales > Asteraceae > Chrysanthemum > Chrysanthemum lavandulifolium. Next base: position 118,769,652 of record CM040243.1, read on the forward strand.
GAACTCTTTGAGCTTTTGAAAGGCAACTTCTGCATCTACGCTCCATTGGAACGTCTTTTTATCTGTATAGCCTTTAAGTGTTTTGAATAGCCTTTAAGTGTTTTGAAGAATGGCAAAGACCTGTCTGCACCTTTCGATAAGAATCTGCTGAGGGCTGCTAGCTTTCCATTCAGACTTTGTACATCCTTGAGAAACTTAGGAGCCTGTAGGTCTGTGATGGCTTTGACCTTCGAAGGGTTGGCTTTGATACCCTTCTTTGTGATCAGGTGCCCCAAGAATTGCCCTTCCTCCACACCGAAAGAACACTTCTTAGGGTTTAACTTCATGTTGATGACGCGAAGCTGATCGAAGGTTTCCTTTATGTCAGAGAGCATGTCCTCCTCCATTCTGCTTTTGATAACCATATCGTCTACGTATGCTTCGAGGTTCCTACCTATTTGGTTGCTGAAGGCTTTGTCCACTAGCCTTTGATAGGTGGCACCTGCATTCTTCAGGCCGAAGGGCATCTTCTTGTAGCAATATATGCCGTTTACTGTAAAAAAGGTCGTTTTCTCTTTGTCCTCTTCTGCCATCTATATCTGATGGTAACCTTTGTAAGCGTCCATAAAACATTTCAGTCGGAACCCTGATTAGGACTCCACCTTCCAATCAATTTCTGGTAGAGGATAACAGCCTTCGGACAGGCCTTGTTGATGTCGGTGAAATCTACACACATTCACCATCCTCTATCATGCTTCTTAACCATCACTGGATTGGCTACCCATGTTTGATATTTTACTTCCCTGAGTATGCCTGCTGCTACGAGTTCATCCACCTCCTTGCATGCTGCTGCAGTCCTTTCGGGTGCAAGGCTTGGCGCTCGCTTGATAGGCTCCATGTGCTTGAACTCGTTAAGCTTGTGTTCAGTGCTGAAGGGCTTTCCATCTATGATGAGGATTCTTGGGACCCTGTCATATCGAGTATGTCCATGAAAATACATCTGCGTTAGCCCTTAGAACTTCTCCAATTCTACCTTAAAGGTGGCGGGGTTGCTTTCCAATGACCACCGTCTGTTAGGATGTAGATCGTTTACTACGACCGTTCTTGACATCGGTCACGGTGAGAATATCCTTCGGAACTTCTTCAGGATTTTGTCTGACCCTTTTTCCTACGTATGTAGGTTTCTTTACGTTGTAGCTAGAGAACACCGTTCCAATACCGTAGGGTGTTTGGAATTTGATCGCAGCATGTATAGTGGAGACAACGATTCCCATTTTCTGCATTGCGGTTCTCCCTATCAACATGTTATAGGGAGATGCGGAGCTTACGATCGCGAAAAACAGGGTTTCTGTTCTTTTTAGCCTTCCTTCTCCAATCGTTACCTCCAAAGGGACTTCTCCCAGAGGCCATGAATGTTCCTTTGAGAATCCCACCAAAGGTATCTTCGAGTCTACCCTCTTCGACCTTATCAAAGGCTTGAGCTTAAGGAAACAATGCTCATAGATGACTTCAGAAGAGCTTCATGATCCAAGTAGGCCCTGTTCACTTCTCTGTTGGAGATCAAGACTTTGATGACCACGGGGTCATTTGAGAGTACCCTGCCAGTAATCGAATGGAACGTCACATCCCCTACCCCGCAAAGACGTTTCTCTGCTTTTTCTTTAAACCAGAATCATCCCTATGAACCATGAGGATTGGAGCTTCGACAGGCGTAGTATCTTTCCCCAACTGTGTGTCGGAGACCTTCTCTTTACCTTTCTTTATACCCTTCACCAAATGTCCCAATTGGCGAGACTTCACGGCCTCTTCTATCTGCTTTTTGAGCTCTCTGCAACTGTTGGTGTCGTGACCATAATCTTCATGGAAATAGCGGTACTTAGATGTATCCACTTCTTCCTCTACTTGCCAAACGAGGGGAGGTTCGAAGGCCTTGCACCCTTTCCGTGGCAAGTATTTCCTGGAGATTTAGACAAATTTGCCAAGAGTCCGTGGTTGGTGTTTTTGTTGTAGGGTGCGAACACTCCCCGCCTTTGTGTGCATTTTGGACCCTTCCATGAAGAATGCTTGAGAACTTCTTTGTGAATTTCTTTGCTTTCGATCGAGCCCCATTAGTAGCCACTTCTTTGGCTTCGATCTAGGTGTATGTCTTCTCCATTAAACTCTTGTAGGTTGTGGGAGGTCGGTGGATAAAATTCCACCGACTTGCTTTTGCGTGCCATGCACAAAACCGAGATGCGCCGGTCTTCGTGCGGACCTGAATATGCAAGGTGTCATCGGTGTATCTAATAACGGAAGCCCTAGTGCTCGTTTTCCTCCGCTTGATGTTGTGCCTTTGTCAAATGAGTCATTGTGAACTTCTTCTCTTGGGTGAAGTGTGATCTAAACTTGGCCTTGAGATCATCCAAATTCACTATGCTACACCTTTTGCCCATTACACCATATATGAGCGAGTCTCGCAAGGTATATGTGAACATGTGGCAAACAACCGGCATAACCCATTTCTGCATTCTAATAGCCCCTTCGAACGGATGTAAGAAATTATACGGGTCCCCCTTCCCATCATATGTACCAATGTGTGCAGGCATTTTCAACCCATCGGGTAGAGGGTAGTCTTCTATCCATCTTAAAAAAGGTGTTGTGGAACCCATGGGATCCGAATAAAGGCAGTTGTAAGGTGGCATGTAAGTGGGGACGGTGTTGTATGGGTTATGGTTCGGAGGTACTCCAATAGGATTTTGGTTAACATAAGGAGGGTAGGCAGTAGGCATAAAATATGGGTGACTTCCTACAGGATACGGAGGGTATACCATGGGTTTCCCGTAGGGCATGTTCCCGTATGGTTGAGGAAAGCTAGGGTTACTAGTCTGCCCATTAGGTGGGGGATAGAACCCATGGGGATAAGATTGAGCCTGAAAAGGAGGGTACATACCATGAGGAGGAAGATTTCCTCCCCCATTCGTTTGAGGTGGATTGCCTTCTATGCGGATCGTGAGAAGGCCGCAATGAAACCCCGCCAGATTCTCCCAGTGGGCTACCAAGAGTGGTGGCAAGTTAACCTCCGTATTCTCCTTGGTGACTCCTTCCATTGGAGCCTTCCATCGTTCCTTCCTTCTCGCCGGAGCCCTCTCGGAACATCTTCAAACCCACCGATCTTCCACTCGGCCTTGACTTCCACGAGACCCTATCCTTAGCAGGAGCGTGTAGCCCCAGAGCGAGGGCCTAGTCTCTATTTCTATCTCTTCGTCATACTCATCACTAGAGTATTCCAACTCCCTTCGCATCTCTACGTTCCGAGTTTGCCTCCTTCGAGCCCTTAACAAGGACTCCAGCGCTTCGAAATTAGCTTCGACGAACGCAAGGCTGATAACTGGTTCGGGGTTGGCTGATGTCGAAGCATGGTTATTGGGAGTTATTTCAGGGTGAGATCGTGTGGTGAAAGTGGATGCGGTTATGTTGGGAAGGTTGTTAGGATCGTTGACTGGGATTTGTGTCAAGGTCGAGAAACCCGGAGGGGGAGTAACTTCTCTTTCTTGATTCATGTTGTAAAAGTAGTGAGCGCGATTGACTAGTTATAAGTTTCGAATAACGAGACCAATTGTAGCGGGTCCGATGGATGACGCCACTGATTGTACAATAATTCGTACGACCAGGCCTTCGATGGTGATCGAATGGTATGAGGGGTGATATGCTTGCGCCAAACTTGTAGCCAATCTGCAATAAGAAATAGTAGACACTTCGTTAAGTGATTGCGCAAGGGTTGGACCCTTCGAACCACCTCCGGCGTGAGAGTAAGTATGTGATATATGTTGTAAGTAATGTAGAGTATGTGAAATAATGTGGTTAGTGAACATACCATTGAAATGACTCGTCCAACCTATTTATAGATAGAAAATAAGCTTGGAGAGTGTTTGCAAGACGCTCGGAGATCATGGGGCGTCCCATGATTTGTGGTAACCGCTAGGGCTTCATCCCCACTCTCTACTCTTGGCGGGAAGCTAAGGAGATAGTGGGAGCGTGGGGAAGACCAAGTCAATGTTCTCCCATGTCTTAGTCTCTTCAAGGCAAGACCCGAAGGCATAGGCCTTCGGTTGGCGAATTCAACCGGTAACCATATCAAGGATGAATGATTTTATGCCAACAATGACTTAAGAAGATAGACTTGGTCCTTCGTAATGCAAATTCAACCGAGGTCGAAGGGAGTCCTTCGACTGATCGGAGGGTACGTCATCATAGGTTATGTAAACTAGCGTTGAGCAAACCACCCGAACGGACGGACCGGACCGACCACATTCGGTTTGGTCCTTGGTCTCGGTTTTGTGCTAATTCGGTCTTGGTCTTGGTCGGTCCGTGCGGACCACAAACCAACTATTTTTCCTTGTTGGATCGGGCGACCGACGGATGGCCGAGACCGGACCGACCACATTTGGTCCGGTCCTCGATCGTGGATTTTTGGCTAATTCGGTCTCGGTCTTGGTCGGTCCGGTCGGGTCCGGGACCGATGCTCATCCCTAATGTAAACCCTTGTTAATTGTGTTGCATCATTGTGACAATATGTGATTGTGTTGGTTATTGAGCAAGAACTAAGAGAATTGATGATGATGATGATGATGGTGTTCTTAATAATATTAGCTTGGAAATGAGGTAAGTAATTTGACTATAACAAGATATTATATTGAGTTTATCATATTTTTGTTATGTGTCTTGTGCTAAGAGAAATTTATTTCTTGTTTTTATTTCTCTTTAATAAAAAAATGAACAAACAATGATAATTCTATAAGGTTTAATAAAACTTAAATTATGTTTTGATTGTGATAACGATGTAGATAATTTAAGTTTTAAGATGCTTGGATTAAGATTATAGTGAATCTCGTTGGAAAAACTAGCTAGCAAGTGGTTTGCTTAGTTATGATGTTAATGATGATGTATGAAACTTATTGTTGACGTGGAAGAAAGCAAGTGATTGTATGATTTTAGTCTTTTGGACTAGTAAGTGTTATTTATGATGCAAATGTCTCTAAATGATATATGATAGCTTGTTATGTCTATTATTTACTAAGCGTAATGCTTACGGTTTATTGTTAACCGTTTTGTAGTTTTGTATGAATAATGGATGGCTCGGGTAGTAGCTTATGGTGCCAATAAAGGATGGAAGTGTATGTTCATATTAGACAAGTGTATATGATGAATCTTGATCTCGACGTAATGTTGAAACCCCAAGTTAATGTTTAAGTGTCGTAAAGTAATTTATAAATGTTGTTGTCAAGTGTCCAGTCCAAGTCTTGATTTTGAAGAAATGGTCATGTCGTTGTATAAGAATTGTATGTAAAATGGGTATAAATAATGGGTGTTTGGTAAACCCATAGTTATATTTTTCATGGGTCGTTTGCACCAAATATTTTTATGAAAATGAATTATATGTTGTGTTATTGATTTACGGAAGTTTTGATGTTACATTGTATAATAGAAGTCATTTTTGGTAAAATGAGTCGAAAGTGCATGTGTAAAAATAGCTCAAAAGTTCTTCCATGAGCTTAGATCTTATGCTCGGATCACAAAGTCGATTTCAAAGGTTCTCCCGAGCATATATTTTAAGATCTATGCTCGGTCTAAACAAATGAGTTAAATTTTTTTTGTCTTGAGCATAGATCTTAAGATCTATGCTCACATCAAATTTGTGATTTTAGGTTTTAAAGTTGTTTTGAAAAGTTTTTATTTATTTTATTTAATTTTATTTTATTTGTCGTGTTTGGTTTGGGGCGTTTGAGTGTGTGAGGAATTTCTGAATATGGCCTTTGAAGTCGTCATCGTTTTTGGGATCTCGGATTTTAAAACTATTTTAATTCTCGTAATTTTTAAAAGCGGTTGTAGCCCGCTTTAAGGCTTGTTTTAAAACTTATTTTATGTTTTATGTCTAAACATTTAAATTATAAATCTAATATATCTGGCATTCTATGTTTAAAAATCTTGTGACTAATAAATTTCTAGAGGCTTAGAAATATCCCAAATACACATTTGTTCAAATGTCTTGTATAATTGCATTAGTAAAGTCACGACTAATAGGATTAAAGTAGTACTTTGGAAATTGGTTAATGAGAACCAAAGTGCTTTTATTAATGAGATGCAAATAACTGATGATAACTTGTTATCCCAAGAGTTGTTTAGAGGCTATAATAGAAAAAAAGGTGAAAAAAACGTTTATTTAAGATTGATCTCCAAAATGCCTATGATACTATAAAATTGGGATTTTCTGAAAATAACCAAAGAAAAATTTGGGTTACATAAGAATATGGTCGGTCGGATTATGACCTATGTGACAACTACCAGTACTTTAATGAAGGAAAAAGTCTTAGACAAGGGACCAAATTTTCACTTATTTGTTAGTTTTCGAGGTTTTCATTCTACTTATGAATAAGAATATAGGAGAAGTTTGAGGAGTATAGATATCATTATGGTTGCAAGAAACTAAAGAGTACTCTATTTTTGTTGATGATGTATTAGTGTTTTGTAATAGTAATTGTAATTCATTAGGTTATTAAGAAAATCTTGGATGAAATTAGCGGTATCTCTAGTCTGGAACCAAATATGCAAAAGAGCATTATATTCTTTGATGGTATTTCAGTTACATAACATAGCAGTATTCTACAAATCATCCCCTTTTATGTTGAAAGATTACTTGTGAGTTCCACTTACTACCAAACAACTCAGTATAAGAGATTGTAAACCTTTATTGAAAAAAATCAAAACAAAGGTGAGGGATTGGAGGAACAAAGCACTGTCCTATGCAAGGAGATTATAGTTAATTGCATCCATCCTATCTTCAATGCAAATATATTGGGAATCAATATTTCTTTTACCAAAGTCTGCCATTTATGATATTAACAAGTTGTTAAAAGGGTCCTTGTGGTGTCAAGGAGATTTGATTAAGGGTAAAGCAAAAGTGTCTTAGGAAGTGATATGTAAGCCAAAAGATCAAGGGGGTTTAGGTTTGAAAAATCTACAAGTATGGAATGAGGTTGTGCTAATGAAACATCTATTGAATGTAACCAAGAAGGATACATTATGGATAACATGGATACATGTGGAAAAATTGAAAGGTAAAAGCATCTCGAAAATTCAAATTGATAGTAATTGTAGTATGGGCTAAAAGAATTTGTTGAATTTAAGAGATAAAGTCAAACAACATGTGTTGTATAATTTGGGAAATGGGGGTTCAGTGTCTGCTTGGCATGATTAATGGTGCACGGAGGGTCCACTTAGTGAATATATTACAATAAGAGAGATTTATGAAGCAAGGTTAAGTAATAGCTGTAATGTTGCTGAACTAATTAATGATGAAAGTTGGTGTTGGCCAGAAGATTGGTATGATAGATACATGTTGAGGCATATTCAAGCCCGTACTCTACAAGATGAGAAGAATGATGAGATTGTGTGGGTGACTAGAACAGGTAAAGTGATCAAATTTATAGTAAAGTGACAAAATTTATACTAAGAACAGTTTGGAAGGATATGTGTAGCAATGAACCAAAAGTGGTATGGAATTGGTATGGTTTCATAGTGTATACCAAGACATGCATTTGTTCTTTGGATGGCAGTCCATAATAGACTAATGACCTAAGAAAAGATTGCAATATGGAAGCCTAATGAAATAAGAAAATGTGCGTTGTGCAATCCATGCCTTATGCGCTGCCTTACACAATCACTTATTTTTCACATGCCCATATTCTAATGTAGTTTGGAGTGAGATGCATCGATTACTTGATTTGATTCTCTCATTGTTGGAGTATGGCCGTTGAAGAGATCACTAAATTGACTGCCAATAACAAAGTATGGAGTATATTGAGAAGGTTAGTGTGTGGTGATGTGGTTTATTTTAACTGGCAAGAAAGAAATGCAAGGTTGTTCAGGGGAGTCAAAATTGATGAGACAACAATTCTGCATATTATAAAAGAGACTACAAAGCTTAAAATCAGGCCCGAATTTGAGCATGTGCAGGATGTGCGACCACACAGGACCTCCATTTTTTATAGGCATCGATGTCAAAAACTTCAGTACTCATTTTTGGTGGATTTAATCACTTTAGAATAAGTTTTAGGCTATAAAATGTAAGCTTTTTACAACAGAGGAAAACAAATTTCTCTACATGCGTTTTAATGGAGGAAGCTAGATTTAGGTTTTGGGTTTTGGTGAAGAAGACAACCAAAAGATGTAATAACTATTTCCGTGGGCCCAATACTTTTATTTGTCTATTAGCACTATTTTGTTTAAGTCCCACTTCAACCCTTATTTTTTACAATTGATCACTTCAAACTTTGTGTTTATTTTAAATTTGTGATCTAAAGTATGGAAAAGTTTAAACTCGGAGTAAAAAAAAAAAAAATTCAGAGCGAAACGTCTTAGAAAAAAAAGCTTTAGCAATAATCTTTTATAGTTGCACATAAAAAAAGTATCTAAAGTAGAATATGATTAGCAAGTTGCTATTTGATAGATATTCAAGGGTGATGCAAACAAAATCGCTTGTTGCTAATTTTAGGAATAGTTCAAATTTCAGAGTCGAGGGGCCTATTTTCGGATTATGGCACAGGGCCTCAAAATTTCACAGGACGGCCTGCTTAAAATGATGAGTTTCAAGGTTAAAGATTCAAGAGCTGTGAAAAAAGTGAAATTGAAATGGAATATGAAGCTGCAAAGAACAAGTGTAGCATAGAAATAAAGAATGAAAATTCAGTATATAGGATCTTGCATACTCTCTAGTATTTGTTTCTGAATTGAGTTAGTATAAACTAGTTAGAATGCTCTTGTCTATTAAGCAATTTTTTATTTTGAGCTTCTTATCAAGTATGCATGGGCTAGTGCTTGTGTTGGTTCATGTCATATTAAAGGGCTTCTAAATCTTTTGTGATTATATATAAATACTTTAAAAAAAAAGGGTTAATTCCATATATACCCAATTTAAATCTTTAAATGCCATATTTATCCACCTAAATATCAAAATGACATATATATATATATCCAATTTAAACATCATATTTGTCATATATATCCAATTCATTATATAACCAATTAAAAAATAAGCTTGCATCTGAAATTTCCTATTATACCCTCAATATTCTTAGAAGATCATTGCCATTTTTACACACTCGTCTTTCTTGTGAAGGAAACATAATGCAGTTTTATGAAACAAAACACCCAGGATACAAGGAAACGTCAATTATACATGGGTTATAAACAAATGGGGAGCACAAGAAACATGCATACACCTTAACATCATACTAATCATTGTTTCACCTCACAATTACTTCCGTTAATATATTTCCGATGAACATCAACCAAGCAGATTGAAATCATCGAAGCCCAAAACTAAACGACAATCCACCACAAACAAAATACATATATATATTAACATTTAACACATCGAACATGATCACAAAAGACAAACATAACATCAAACCAACACATTATATGAGTTCATCAAGGGCATGATCAACACAGTATATTTGTTCCGTAAATATGTACAGTAGATTGAAATGTAAGCAAAATGAAACAAGAAATCAAATAATTTTATAATATTATAGAGGGTATAATAGGAATTTTCGGATGCAAACTTATTTTTAATTAATTTTATAATGAATCGGGTATATATGACAAATATGGTGTTCAAATTGGGTATATATGTTATTTTGATATTTGGGTGGGTAAATATGGCATTTAAAGGTTTAAATTGGGTATATATGGAATTAACAAAAAAAAAAATTACTTTTCTTATTATATAAGGGATTCGAATGTTTTTATTCTGACGAAACAACCTCACTATGACTTTAATGTTTTCAATGTTACTTAATCTTACTACAATTTGCAATAACATTTTACGTTCCTAGATTGTATTATTTCATCTGCTTCGATTTGATTGATTGTTTAAATCGTTTAACCATGGCCTGAACCATGGGTAACTGGCCACAACGGTTCGATAATCGGTAATAAAATAAATTATCCGCCCCGTGATGGATAATCAAAACCGAACAACCCTGTGAACACCTTTACATAGCACTGGAACCTTCGTCATATATGGTATGTGATTTCAATTTAGAGAATGGATAAAAAAAGTCGATTTTAATTATTGAGCCATATGATACACGTTTATATTCAGAGCGGAGGGCGAACCTTAATCTCAATTCTTTTTATTATACAAGAATTAAATTTTAAAATTATCATACAGAAGAATTTGTTATGTCTCCTCTCCGTGATTATAAACATAACAGATAACACATTTATTCTACTAATGTACAATGTCGTTAACCCGGTTCTTGAGACAGGGCGTATGAGTCGTTCCGGCCACTTACCGGCCATATATAAATGCTTTCCATGAAAATGCCATTACGGTGACAAATAAAATTTAAAAAAATAGTTGCATCATATTAACATTCGGTATGATAAAGTTTATATAATAGTATTTGAAGGGTATTTAATAATAGCATATCATCATCAATGTACCAACTTGTTACCTGAAATTTAAAATGGTCAAATTATAAAGTGATATAAACTAGTCTGATAATGCAAACAACAACATAAGCAAATCCATTTTACTAATTCCACTACACTCTTGATCATAACTATATCGTTTATACCAACTATATATACATCTGTCTGAAGAAACAAAATTAAATGCTGCCCTTGTTATAAAACAGGAAGGGAAACAACAATCTAGCATTATGAACAAATCAGGCTGCTTGGCCTAACCCTAAACTTCACGCCTCGCCATTGGCTCGGGTGGACCATTTGGTCATGTCGAAAGCTTGAAGAATATCATCAAACGTCACAAATTCACCACCTAAACACACGCCCCCAGAAATATAGTCAAGATTGGATTAATATATGTATATACTTAAAGAAACAATGTTAAACGTGTTTTGTTCAGAACAAACCTCTACGAGCAGCAAGTAGTTTAGACTTTCTAACTATTTCTTTAAGACCAGCCCCAACAAAGCCCTCAGTAATTGAAGCGACATAGTCACATATGTGTTCTTTGTCTTCCTGCATAAGGACATTCTTTAAATGTAAAGCAAATATCTTTCGCCTACCTTCTTGGTCTGGTGCATTCACAACTACTTCCCCAGAGAACCGACCCGGTCTTAATAAAGCTGGATCCAGTGTGTCGGGTCTATTTGTAGTAGCTATAACCACCACATTGTCATCCTTGTTGAACCCATCCATCTCAGCCAAAATCTAAAACTTCAAGAAAAGAACCAATTAAATTACACATTTTTTTTTATCGCTGAAAGTAAGTTAGATATTTTACAATTAAAGACCGCTATACATACTTTGTCATTTGTCACGTTTTTAGTGTACTTTTATGTACATGCAATTCATTAACAGATATAACTGTTTGGTCATTTTGTAACTCGTAATCTTAGTTTTTCATATACTTGTTCACAATATTTATAGAATATAGATTTAACTTTTTCACACATACATTCAACGGTGTTGAAAGTCACCTTTTAGGAGATTTTGCTTACACAATGGCCACACATAATCATCTTTTAATGACCCTATCTGCCAACTACCCTTGCTTTATACTCATTTATCGCCGCCGCATTGAGCGGGCACCATGTTAGAATGTGTAATAGAAAGTGGGTATGACAATGGGTTGGTGTTTAAAAAGTTTTTTTCAAGATTCATGGCTACCTGATTTAAAGTATTGTCAGATTCACTATTAAAATCTCTTCCACGTTTCCCACCAACAGCATCTATCTCATCAATGAAAATAATGGATGGTGCACTATTTCTCGCATTCTCAAAAAGATCTCTAACACGTCTAGCCCCCACACCAACAAAAGTATCCACGAATTCACTTCCACAAATATCAAAAAACGAAACTCCAGCTTCTCTGGACAAAGCACGAGCCAACAACGTTTTTCCAGTTCCTGGGGGACCCGTAAGCAAAACTCCTTTAGGCAATTCTGCCCCAAGTTTCGTGTACTTACTATCTTTATCAAGGCATGAGACAATCTACCAAAAGTTTATATAAAATATTGATTAGGACATAAGATAGAAAATAACCAAAGTTAGAAGTACTTACCTCGATAAGTTCTGCTTTTGCATCATCAACGCCCTCAACGTCAGCAAATGTTACTGATAATGCAAACAAAAACATAAGTGACGTAGAAAAGACATTTTGCTTTAGATTATTTCTAATAGTAGTCCTAGTTTAATTAGTGTCATCCATTTTCATCATTCCAATTTCCAAACCATAAATGTCGTCTCACATAAGCAGATCCATTTTACTAACTCCACTACACTTTGATCATAACTATATCCTCTATACCAACTATATATATACATGTGTTTCAAGAAACAAAATTAAATGATGCACTTGTTATAAAACCGGAAGGGAACCAATAATCTAGCATTATGAACGAATGAAGCTGCTTGGTTTAAAATATAAAATAGATAGGCCTAACCCTGAACTGCACGCCTCCTTGGGCCTATGCCATTGGCTCGGGTGGACCATTTGGTCCTGTCGAGAGCTTGAAGGATATCATCAAACGTCACAAATTCACCACCTAAAAACACGCCCCCGGAAATATAATCAATATTGGATTAATATGTGTATAAACTTATGAAACATTGTTAAGTTTGTTTTGTTCAGAACAAACCTCTACGAGCAGTAACTCGTACAGACTCTGCAACTATTTCTTTAAGACCAGCCCCAACAAAGCCCAACGTATTTGAAGCGACATAGTCACATATGTATTCTTTGTCTTCCTGCATTAAGACACCCTTTAAATGTAAAGCAAATATCTTTCGCCTACCTTCTTGGTCTGGTGCATTCACAACTACTTTCTTGGTGAACCGACCCGGTCTTAATAAAGCTGGATCCAGTGTGTCGGGTCTGTTTGTAGTAGCTATAACCACCACATTGTTATCCTTGTTGAACCCATCCATCTCAGCCAAAATCTAAAACATCAAGATAAGAACCAATTAAATTATACATTATTTGTTTTATCGCTGAATGTAATTAAGTTAGGTGTTTTACAATAAAGACCGCTATACATACTTTGTCATTTGTCACGTTTTAGTGTACTTTTATGTACATACAATTCATTAATAACTGTTTTGGTCATTTTGTAACTCGTAATCTTAGTTTTTCATATAGTTGTTCACATTATTTATAGATATAACTTTAATTTTCATACATACATTCAACGGTTTTGAAAGTCAGTTTTTAGGAGATTTTGCTTACATAATGGCCCATATAAGACATATTATCATCTTTTAGTGGCCCTATCCGCCAACTACCATTGCTTTATACTCGTTTATAGCCGCTGCATTGCGCGGGCACCATGCTAGTATGTGTAATAGAAATTGGGTATGACAATGGGTTGTTGGTGTGTAAAAAGTTTCCAAGATTCATGGTTACCTGATTTAATGTTTGGTCACGTTCACTATTTAAATCTCTTCCACGTTGCCCACCAACAGCATCTATCTCATCAATAAAAATAATGGATGGAGCACTTTTTCTGGCCCTCTCAAAAAGTTCTCTAACACGTTTAGCCCCCGTACCTGCAAAAATCTCCACGAATTCACTTGCAGCAATATCAAAAAACGAAACTCCAGCTTCTCTGGACAAAGCACGAGCCAATAACGTTTTTCCAGTTCCTGGGGGACCTGTAAGCAAAACTCCTTTAGGCAACTTAGCCCCAAGTTTCACGTAGTTACTATCTTTATTAAGGCATGAGACAATCTACCAAAAGTTTATATAAAAGATTGATTAGGACATAAGATAGAAAATAACCAAAGTCACAAGTAAGTAACCATTTTGACTCAAATTACCTCAAGAAGTTCAGCTTTTGCATCATCAACGCCCTCAACGTCAGCAAATGTTACTGATTGTTCCTTACTTTTTTTACTTTTTAGCAGTCTCCCAAGATCAAGTTGAACACTCAGCTGATAACACTGCATGATAGAATACAACATCATGAAGCAGCCGGGGCCCGTATTTATCATAAAGTCCAAGACGTTCTTCGTTGATTTGGAATTTAACATATAGTCCAAAGCGTTCTTCATTGATGCAGATAAAAGTACACGATAATTAGGCTCCGACCCATACGTGATCCCCTGATCTTTAAGCATCTTACTAAGCTGAAACATATCATCGCCCATGCTCCTTGTTTGATACTGCCACTTGGACGAAAGTGCTTTCATTAGTGCTATCCGGCCTAAATCAATTTTTGATTTTTCAGCAGTTTGATCAAAAGATGGCTTGGTATTATAATAGATCAGAGGTGAATCTTCCACAAACTGAACTTGTGTAACACTCTCATCTCGAATGCCATCAACTAGGCATGAGTAAGGCACAGCCGTAGTATGACATAGCCCTAGTTGTTTTGGAAACCGAAGAGTAAATAGCTATAGCTATGCATAAAGAAGACCCAGCTAAAATCTGTATATATTCGACATAGGAGCAGCTGCTGGATCATTGTTCTTTTCGCTTGACATTGAAACTTCTTCCCCAATGACCATTTCTACAGCAGCAAAATAATAAGTAATGTGATCACACATACATTAACTGTTACTAGCTTATAACTAAATAAGTTTTGGTAATCACTCAACTTCACAAGGTTTACAAAATATATCCACACAATGACTTGTCAACTAAATGTAGAGGGTAAGAAAGAAAAATAAATAAATTATGATACAACATGTTAAGACAATTACATTTTGCAAGTCATTGTGTCGATATAATTTTGTAAACATTGTGTGGATGTAGCATTGCTCTTGCAGAAATGTTGCAAACAGTATGTAGTTTTTTGACATATAAATTGTAACTGTATCTTTGTTTGAAAGCAATTATCAAGTACAACATAAAAGGGTTAACATATCCAAATGTTACTGAACTTTGTGTTTTTATTCACTTATATCAATGAACTATTTTTTTTTTGTTCACACACGTCACTGAACTTGTGAAACGTGAAAGTTGGGTCGCTAATTAACCTATAATTTGTAGAACACCACATTTAAGTTACTTATTTTTTAATGATATATGCGTTAAAATCACTTATATTAACATTGAAATTGTTGAATAGTGATCTAAATGTCATTTCTTTTAAAGTTGAGTAACCCAATTGAACAAAATATAGTTCAATAACTTCATTAAACAAAATGCAAAGTTCAGTGACCTCCATGAAACATGATTTATAATGACTTAACTCAAAGCCGTGTATAAAGGTGTCTGAGATGTGCATTATGCAAGCTTATAGAGCCTTCAAATTACGAAGGACTAACAGATTTTTACCAAATATGTATATGTGTTATATGTGTGTCACACTCTCATCACGAATGCCATCAACTAGACATGAGTATGGCACATCCGTAGTATGACATAGCCCAAAGTTTCTTTGGGAAACCGAAAGAGAAAATTGCTATATATATATAGCTATGCAAAAAGAAGACCCAACTATAATTGCTAATATATTGTGCCCTGAGGGCTCCTTATTGAAACTTCTTCAGAGGTGATCCTTTCTAGAGGCAGCAAAATAATCAGTAAAGTTGCACGGTTAATTGGACATAAAAAATCACATATACAAAAACTACTAACATACAACTAAATAATTTTGAAAATGATTCAATTTCACAAATATAAATAACATGAATGTCTGCATATTCTCAGTTTCCCATCTTTTAACCTTTTTTGTATGTATGATTTAACCAACCAAGTTTTATTGTAAAATTGATATAATACTTTAACTTCCGTTTTCACGTGGCCTAAACCCAAAAAATGTGATTTTCTTTGGATTAAACCAAAAACGTTCAACTAACTATTACCATTGTGAAAAGGTAAAATTTACTATAAACTGAGTAAAAGGTTGAAGGTTAATTAACGTAGAAACACAAACCTTTTCATTAGTTACGAAACCAAATCGTGAAAAATCAGTGCAATTCATGGTGCCACCAAAACCCTTGTGTTCCTGCATGCACGATCAAAATCATACGTAAATGATAAAAACACAATATACAACACATATATTTTGTAACGGCGATTTGTATTATAAAACTAGCAAGTATAGTAGCCGGGACATAGAGTTGCAACGACTGCAACATATAACGAAAACAAAAATAAAACACTATTATCGATCAGTAACCTTCATCAATGCGGATATTGGTTTAGTATGTGTCATACCGAGACTATGGCTCATGGGAATCTTGGAGAACTGTCTTTTAAAACGAGACAACAATGGTTTTTTGGGGTATGGCGTGTTCATCTTCGGATATGTCTGAAAAATGTTAGTAGCCATCGCCGCAACACCAACAGCAATACCCAATCCCATTGGAGCAGGGTATGAGGGAGGCATGTCATAGACAATCATACCCCTACTTGGAGATAGAGAGACTGTTTCACGAAAGACCTCCCGCACAAGTGTGTTAGTAGCCATTGTTTTCTGTGTGTTTGAGTTTGAGTTAGAGTTTGAGATACTTCTCAGGTATAAATTGAGGTTTAAGGTAATGGTGCGATTAGGGTTTAATGAGGTTTTTAAGAGTTTAAATAATAATTTAATAATGATATATAGGTTCTAAGTATGTTAGGATCACTAAATGAATATAACACGGATTAATTTTTGGTTTTCAAATTTATAAGCTTTCAATTTCGGTATCTTTTACATGATAAATTAATTACATTATTTCGAATGATTTTGTCGATTCATTTTATTGAAAAATGATTGGGCAAATAGAAGAAATCGATTTAATGCGTAATGTAATCGTCGTGATGTGATTGGTTAATAAAAGTCAAAATTAAATTGATTTTGGTGAAATTTAATAATTTGGTAGAGAAATTTGGTTGATAAAAAAACACATAAAAATATAGGTGTCAAATTTGTGAAAACAAAAACTTAAAAAAAGATAGAGGTAATTAATAAAACTTTAGTGGTTGAATTTATAAAAAATATATAGAGTTAAGTGTAATATTATAAGTCTCCATATTTTTTTAATAACTTTGAATTATAAACAAATACCCCCTTATACTTTATATCATTTATACTTTATATCTTAAAAAATATAATGTATATGTTGTTTTAATATAACAACATATAAATTTGTATTATATTATAAGTATCAATTTTTTTTACTATATATGTTAAATAAAGACTCATTTATTTCATTTTAAAAGTTTAACCTATGTGGACACGAGTTTACATTTTAAATACGGCTAAAAAGCGAAAGCGGAAATATAATTATCAAATTGTAAGCACGGGTTACTTTAATATAAAACTAATATATGCGATTGTCTTATAACAATGACTCGTGTAATTTTATATATTTATACAAAGATATCTAGAAAAACATTTTTAAAAACTTTAAGGAGTATACTTTAACTTTATCAACGCTCATTATGTGCTATTAAACTTGCATCATGTGTACAACATAATATCAGTAGTGAAATTTAAATAACAGCATCAAAATTTTTGTCAGCTAAATAAATTAAATCTTGAGTTACCTAACAGAAATTTTTACAAATATTTTACCAAATTTTAATAGATATTAATGCACAATGAAAAACTCGTGCATAAGTATTAGTTGTACTTATATCACAATTTTCATAGGCAAATTCTTATATGTGTATATACTTAACTAAAATGTTAAAATAAATGTGATTTATGTGTAAACTTCTTGCGTGCACGAAACTTATAACTATATAATTATATGCAATTACCTTTAAAGACACAATATTTAGTATTAATATAAAATATTTTTTTTGTCAAAACCCCGTGCATGCACGGGTATTATAACTAGTAACTTTTTATGTCATTTTCTTTTTGATTCTTTTACTTAATTGGAATAATCTCTTACTTATTTGGGTATGTTTGGCAAAAGTAACTGTAAGATAGATTAAGGTTTATATATCTAATACACAAAGAAATAGTTTGATACAAACTAAATGTCATGTTCAATATGTTATTAGATCATTATCCTTTAAAAAAGCATCCAAGTACCAATACCTAACAGAGCAATTAACCATATCAAGAACCATTTTTTTACTATGAAATTAAACCAAGTAGAATACCAAGTATACATGCATACTACTTATACATGCTTCAAATATAGTCATTATTTATTTACAGACAGGGGTCGGACACTGCTTATTTGTTACTATATGTTGATGATATTGTTCTTACTACTTCGTCTGAGTTATTATTACGACAGATTATTACGTCTCTACATCACGAGTTTTCAATGACGGATCTAGGTCCCCCTAATTATTTTTTAGGGATATCCCTTACACGTGATTCTACATGGATGTTCTTATCTCAACGCAAGTATGCTACTGAGGTCTTGGAGAGTGCTCATATGCTTGATTGTAACTCCAGTCGGACTCCTGTTGATACTGAGTCTAAACTGGGTGCTGATGGTGATCCGGTTTCTGATCCTACTCTATATCGGAGTCTTGCAGGTTCTTTGCATTATCTTACTTTTACACGACCTGATATTTTGTATGATGTACAACAGGTTTGTCTCTACATGCATGATCCTCGGGAGCCGCATTTCTCAGCTCTTAAGCGGATTTTACGATATCTTAAGGGCACTTTAGATTATAGATTGCAGTTATTTTCATCTACTACCTCATCTTTGGTGGCTTATTCAGATGTTGACTGGGCTGGTTGGCCTTCTACTCGGCGATCCACCTCTGGCTATTGTGTTTTTCTTGGTAACAACTTGCTCTCGTGGTCTTCTAAGCGTCAACCAACGCTTTCTCGTTCTAGTGCCGAGGTTGAGTATCATGGTATTGCTAATGCTTTTGCAGAGACCTGTTGGTTACGCAATCTTCTCTGTGAACTGCATACACCATCCTCTTCCACTACGCTTGTGTATTGTGATAATGTTAGTGCAGTATATTTGTCTTCTAGTCCGGTTCAACATCAGCGTACGAAGCATATTGAGATTGATATTCATTTTGTTCAGGATTTGGTTGCAGCTGGGCAAGTTCGGGTTCTTCATGTTCCATACCGCTATCAGTATGCTGAAATTTTCACTAAGGGTCTACCTTCTGCATTGTTTCAAGAGTTTCGCACCAGTTTGAGTGTTCGGTGTCCTCCCGCTCCAACTGCGAGGGAGTGTTAGTCGTGTAATATTGATAGGCCCGTTTATTATGTTTGTGCTATGGCCCGATGTAATGTTTATTATTTAGGGTTGTCAAACTATATAATGTGTTGGTTGGTTGATTAATGAGATTTCACGATTCATTCTATAACTCTACAATATCTACTTTAATTAATCATTATTCAATCAAGTAATCCCTTACTAACCATGTTGCTAGCTGTAAAACCTAAGACAAACTGGACTACAGGAGCATCAACAACCTTAACACCATTCGTCATGTATAAACTGACTAATTAACTGTATACTTAAAAGTTAAAACCTCTTCTTTCTTAGAAGCAATCTAATAAAAATCCAATGTTATTATATCTTTAACACGAGAACACACACCTATGTTACTATATCCTTCATAATAAAGAGTTTGAACTGCAAAGTCTCCTAATGTAAACCAATTGTCTGGACAAATAACATCATCAATTTTTTATTCCATAGCATTATAGATAACTAAATCCCCTATGCCATTATGCCAACTATATATAAATCTTTACCAAGAAAAGAAAATGAAATGAGCCTTTTTTACAAAACCTAAAGGGAACGAACCATATTGAACGAATAAAAGTGCCTGCAGGTTAAAATCCAAAACCGATACACCCGCCCGTGAGCTGCAATTTTCGTACTATATATCATCAGTGATATTTATCATAGCCATTGTAAGAACCTCAACGAATTATCTGTCTTGATCTTCTTGTGACGTAGAATGGAAGCGTGATTAAAAAAACACAAAAGATCTTACAGACTTTAAGTCAAAGTATATATTGATTATTGTGTACCTAAACAATGAACCCAATCCCTATATTTATATGAAAGTAAATCTTGGGGAAAAAGCCACTTAAACATGATAAAAACCAACTTTAAATTAAAAAGGAAACTTTAGCTTTTGAAGCCTTTACACTGTAACAAAGTTTTCTTGTTTACGGCGTAACAACTAAGTCGCCTCAATAAATAGTTATTCGAGAGTTCTACAGCATAACAAAATACATTCTTTTACGCCGTAGAGAAAACTAAAACAATAAATGTCGTAGCTTCTACGCCATAACAAAAAACAAGGTGTTGCGCCGTAGAGAAAACTGGATCATGTTTTCTTGATTCGAGTCCTTTTGTAATGATCCAATCACTCTATGTACTTCTCAGCTAACTCCTCGATCTTGTCCTCATCATTCCCCCTCATTTTAGAAGGACTTGTCCTCGAGTTCTTATCTTTAACTTCATCATCGGGGTGAAACTCATAAATGTCAAAAACGTTGAAAGTATTTGAAATACTCATGGTATTAGGTAGATCTACTACATAAGCATTGTCACTGGTCTTTTGTAAAATCTAATAAGGACCATATTTCTTTTGTTGAAGCATGCTATAAGTACCTACTAGGAAACACTTTTTTCGAAGAAACACCATTACTTCGTCACCATTCTTGAACAACTTGACCCAATGATGTTTATCCGCAACCACCTTGAACTTAGCATTCGACTCACTAATTTATCCCGAACAACTTCATGAGTAGTTTGTACGTCTTCCACCATCCTATTTGCCCAAACATTAAACTTGCCCGGTAAATCAACCAAATCCCCCTTTTGATTTGGCAGAGTCTTGTATACAATAGCAAATGGTGACAACCGCGTTGAACTTTGAACCGAATTATTATAAGAAAATATGGCTTTAGCTAGAGATACATCCTATAACTTTGGCTTATCTCCACACAAACGAATCATGTTTCCCAAAGTGCGACTAAATCACTATGGTTTGCGGATGAGCGGGCCAAATAGAATTTAAGGATGTATCTAAATGCATCCAAAATTTTGGTCCAAATATATCAAGATTCAAGCGAGTTTTAAGAGGTCTAGGAGATGCAAAATACTCGAATACATTTTGTGTTTTAGTGGGAGAAAGTAGAGAGAGAGTGGAACTGAAAAGAATATTTTATTAGAGTGAATTAAATGAATACCAGCCGCACCCTTAAGTGAAGTCTTTAGGGGTACATATAGGCTCAACATATCCTAACTTTGTCATGTATACAATAATAGTTCCAGTGGGAAAAGTTAGCTACATATCTAGTCAAATCCCGTAATGTCAAACAATCTCTCTCCAAGTCGTGACATACGAAAATTGGTTACAATGATTCCTACAAGTAAAATAACAAAGTAACTAACAGTGTTGTTGAAGTCCAGTAGTCTCTGAGGATGTCTTCATAGCTCTTTATCATCATGAATCCTTAGCTTTCTTTCTTTACTTGTAGACGAACATTGTAAACATAATACTGAAGATGACTTGAAGTTCTGTCTTTCGAATACTTCGACTTTAATCTTCAGCTCTGAAGGCTTTGATCCTTGTAGCTTTGAACTTCCTATGCATTATCTTTGAAGTTCCATCTTCCAAAAAATACTTAAGCTTTGATCTTTGGCTCTGAAGGCTTTGATATTTTTAGCTCTGAACTTCATATGCATTATCTAATTAGGTTATTACTCCCTCCCAATTAGTGAGACTTTTTCCTTTTTGTCTTTTCCGATTTTCTAAAAATGTTGATAGAAACAAAATAGATAGAATATACAACTCCTTTCCAAACGGACAATCCTTTTATTATCATCAAATATCTTTAGACTTCTATCACATAGCGGAGAAATCAAAATAGACTATAAATAGTAACTTCATCAAGGTTGTTTGTTCGGGAGCACCATATCAACATCATCGACTCACTTAGAATGCATCCCCGCCATCAAATATATGGAAGTTGAAATGATAACACCAAAGTAAAAAAATTTGAATCACTAATTATCTCTGCGGTTATGAGACGCGCTCACCGGCATAAATAATTAAACTCAACCACGTGAACTTGTTGTACGTCCCCAATGTACACATTTCTCCCTCCATGAAGATTATGATTTTTTGGAATTATCATAATCAGTGTACATCCCAAATCTAGATAAACTGGAAGCAACATGAAAACCCGTGTATACATAAGTAATACCACGTGAGTAGATGTCGATAAATACTCTCAGTATTTATCCCTCGATGAAATCCCCATTCATACCCCTTTAACAATCCAATGACTAAAAGTAATGACCACGTAAGGAGAAAACCCAACATAACTAACTTAAAATATCGTACAAAAACTCTGATACCAACTATAACCATGTAATGTAACTCAAATATCTGATAACTCAAATCTTGCTTTATGAAACTCTGATACCAAGTAGTGAAAGTGTTTGTTTAGATGTAATTCGGTTTCGATATTTGTGGGTTTGATTGTAACACCCCCAAAATGGCTCAGCGGAAGCACACAAGTATTGGGATGCTACTAAATTGATATCACAACATAAGCATAGAACAACTGATTTTCATAAAGCAATTTTTATTCATTCTTGAAAACAATGTTTACATTATTAATTAAGTGCGGAAAATGGCCCATTATCAAAATGTGGTCCCAATACATAAATCAGAGCTATGACCATGCCATGCCTTTGCCTTGCGCCTCCAAAGATAAACTATCACCTCAAAACCTGAAAATACATGCTAAAAAGTGTCAACACGAGGTTGGTGAGTTCATAGATTTTAGTTGTAAAAGTTTTATGCACCACAAGATTTAGTATTCATTTCATTATGTGACCAGTTCACTCGGTCATGTTACCAGTTTACTCGGCAATGTGACCCATTCATTCGGTCATGTATGTACATAGCAAATGCAACCAGTACAATCGGTCATGTGACCAGTTCACTCGGTCATGCAAGCATAACAGTTTCAAGTACTTGTATCCATATGTAAAAGCAAGCATTAACTTTACACTAGAATGCATTTAAGTAATCAAGTAATTGGCAAGTAACCACATAATACATTCTGTCATTCAGCATAGCTTTAGTAAACAATTCACTTGTTCAGGTAAAATAAGCACTTAGTTTAAGTAAAAAAAAGGAGCATGTATTCTCCCCAAAACAATTATGAAAACATGCAAAGTAGGGGCTATGAAACTCACCTTGGCAATTAGTAGTCAGAGGAACTAAATCAATTAGTAGTAGTGCAGCTCCGACACGCAACCTAATTTAATACGGCAATTTAGTCTTTACACATGTTTAAGACTTGATAAAGTTTAACTAACTTCATAAATTTTTAAATATTCATGTTGTTGTTGTTGCTTGTGTGGCATTATTTAAGTTTAAAAAGATAGTTTTCTAAATGTTTGTAAGTATTGGCTCTTAGAAGTGCATAAGTATGGAATAGGAAAACTATCAAGGACAAATGAGTCTTCGGTTTGATGGTAACCAAAAGACGACGTACGGACAATGATGAAACATTAGATGTCGGCGGATCATGATATTGTACTAATTGTACGTATATGTATATTTACCTCTCCACAACACTTTTATTAGTTAAAATAAAAGTATTCAAAAACTTAAGTAATAGCCTTACTTAATACCATTGTATTCAAATAATTTGAGAGATGTAGGTGATGTATAAAAACTCCTTATTGTTGGTTATTATTAAATATAATAAGCTAAATATGTATATCGATGAAAATTGGGCATGACCCATGTATATGTTCTTGTTTTTCTGAGGTAACTAAATATTACAATTTATATTTGAATAATAAACCATTTTGTATTATTTATAAAACTCCAATTATAATTGAAAGCGGGTTGCATTAAGTTTAACCAAGTCAAATAAGGCAATATTAATCGAGAATCTTAAAAATGAGTGAAGGTTTAATATTTTTTTTCCAAACCCCCTCACTCGGGCTCGCGGTTGAACCTGTCCCGCGGTCCAATATCACGCGACACAACACAAACACAACCCATTTCATTTTTAAGCCCAAAAAGATTAGAAATAAGCTAATAAGTTATATAAGCTAGCAAATGAGATAAAGAAAAATAAGCACTTTCATTTATTGAGCCAACACCTTAAGTTTTATAGATCTATGTTTCCCCTTTTTTTTTGACAATCCTGTAACCACAACAAAGAAAAGTAAAACACAACTAGGTTCAAGCATTTTATTATCCTAATCTCTTGGAAGCAAATATAACATTTCAAAAGAAAAAAAAAAACATCCTCACCGTTGGTCGAACCAACGGTGGTACATGTTTCTAAAAACAAAGCCAAAACCAATTCATTAATATTTAACCTTGTTACTACCCTCATCTTTTGAAAATGGGTACATGAAAGCAAAGCATCAAAGCCAAAAGGAAACTCGCTCCACTGTGGTTCGAACCACTAAAATTCACAAAGTTTACTAACACACAAAAAAAGAAAGATTTGTACTTCCAAATCCCTAGAGCCAATATACTTTTTGTAATTGATTAATTTGCCACACAAGAATTTTAACTAATTAAATTGGTACTTAACGCAACAACACATCCATATGTTGATCAATTGCCGATTCGATTCACTCTTAAAAAAATTAATCATTAACATTAACAAAATTTTAATACTTAGTAAAATCAAGAATTCTTACAATTGTGGTGATGAGGTCGAGTGAGGGTTAACTGAAACAAGAACACCAAGGGTTCGAACAATCTTGAACCAAACTTGATTACAAGGAATAATTTACACCTCGATTGGAGTTAATTACAACCGAATTAAAAAATACCCAAAGCAATTTTGAAAATCCCTAATTAATACAAACCCTAATTTTTGGTGATTATGTGTGATAGGTGAATTAAAACACAAAAAGAAACCTTCCTATGTATAGATGAATAAAGAGAATGAGGCATCCTCGCTTTCTTGACCTAGTGTATAGAGAGACACTCCTTCTTGGCTCACTTACTTGTCCTGACCGCCCATTAGATGGATAGCATGATAGGTGACGGTTTTGGCATGTGGGAAATGTTATTTTGTGGTTGACTTGATAGGGAAAAAAAGGGATTTCACCATTTTTGTGTGTCTTTCTTGTTTGTGTCGACAAGAGAGAGAGAGAAGGGAACAGTGGAAAACGATGGATCAAAAGATGTGAGGATAAGGTTTGTTTTTTTATTTTGTTTTGTTATTAATTAAAGTATAATTTGTACCCCGTGTTTTGTCGAATCCTCTAGTAAACGTACCTTCCCGGTACCCGAAAAATGTAAAAGTTATATTTTTAGAAGCGTTTTGGTAAGTGTAATAATATAATATTATTATTACATAGAATTTTGATTATAACTTTTTGTCGTTACTAACTTTGTGTCGGTATGCGTGCGGTGCCGTGGTTTTCTAATTTAACGAGATGACCTCTCGTTTTTAGATCTAAATATTGACAACTGTTAGAAAATAGCCGATTTGAATTTTCTGACGTAATAAATATTATTATAATAATTCAGAAATTTACGGGTTGTTATAGTCTACCCACCTTACAAGAGATCCGTCCCGGATCTCAGTTTACGTTACCCGATAGGGTGTCGGGAACGAGGTGATGGTATTTGGAACAAGTTTTGAGTTTCCCTAGGTTGTTCTAGGGTTTCTCTTTGGGTATGGGTACCTAGGTGTTCTGCCAGTATCACATCCTCTATCTGAGGTGTCATGATATTATGGGGTAAATTCATTGGGTGAAAGTTCTAATTTTGATGTTATGACGTTTCACTATTTTGTTAGTGTGGGCACCTCTAAATTCTCATGGTTTTATCAAAAGGTGTTTATTGGTTCTAAAGTATAGTGGTTAATCCTTAAGGTTTGCTACGGGTTTGTGTGTTTTCTTCCTCATTTAGTTGTCTAAGTTGGGTAAAGTTAGAGGTTTAATAGTTGATGAACCTCATTGTTATCTATGGTTTTAGGCAAAGGTGTGGGATACATCCTAAGGTTAGGCTTAGCTACTAAGGAGGACATTGGTGATTTCTGTTTATGAGGTATTAACTTGAAACGCTTTTTGAGGGAGTAAGTAACCAATAGAGTAGTTCTAGAATACTTTTCAAAGTATTAAGAAACACTTTATTTTTGTGAGGTAGTAGTGAAATTGTAGTTTATTTTATGGTGAATTGGTAATGTGGTAATTTGGTTTGTAGAATAATTCATGAAGTGATTCATAAAGTATTTTGATTATAATGGTCTGTGGGATGATCAGAAATAGTTTGTATGGCAACTCTTTATTTCGTTTTTAAGAGGGTAACAAGGTAGGCACTGTTATTCTTAAGAGGTGGGTGGAGCTTCTAGGTATTTAATTCTCAAGGTATGGTGTAAAGTTTTCAAGTTTCTGTGGGATTATAGGTCATTTATCGTGGCTTTCTAGATTTTGCCAAAGGTTTATTGTTCTTTTTGTTGCCTATTCCCACTAGGGGATCTTTCTCATAGGTGCTATTGGAAGGTTGCTCCTAGAATGGTTTGATTTGTCCACGGAGTGTAAGGTTTGGGGTAGGAGTGACTATAACAAAACCCAATTGTGATATGAAAATATTCTATATAGGGAAATAGTATGGTGACGCTAGTGAGTGGCTTATGATTAAGGAATGCCAGTGAGTGGCTTATGATTAAGGAATGCCAATGAGTGGCTTATGATTAAGGAATCCCAATGAGTGGCTTATTACATGTTTATTAAAGTATTAATATTAATCAAAGTTCATTGGACATAACGCTATTATAACTATCCTAAGTATTGCAAAATTCACCTCTGAGTCGGACATAGGTGATCAGGCTATGTCCCACTGTCCCTAGTTGAATATAGGTGATCAATCTATATTCAACCGAGGTTCAATGAATTTTGAAATACTTAGCTTAATCTGTGATAATATGTCCCAATACTTTTAAAGGATATCTTAAAGACTAGAACAATTATTTCATTTATGTGAGGGAAAAGGTGCGATCTTGTGATACGTAAATATCGTATAGGGAAGATAATTATAACCTATAATGAAATTAGGTGAGCAGTGATAAAACATGTATCTTATCAAGTATGATCTCAACCGGATCATAAGTGAGGCATCAGCTCAGTAGGCAGGCACGTGTCGGTCATAGGGTTAACTTTTTGTAAAAGTGTTTATAGTCTATGTTTTAAAATATACCCAGTTCTCTATAACCTAGGCTCTGATGCCAATCTGTAACACCCCCAAAATGGCTCAGCGGAAGCACACAGGTATTGGGGTGCTACTAAATTGATATCACAACATAAACATAGAACAACTGATTTTCATAAAGCAATTTTTATTCATTCTTGAAAACAATGTTTACATTATTGATTAAGTGCGGAAAATGGCTCATTATCAAAATGTGGTCCCAATACATAAATCAGAGCTATGACCATGCCATGCCTTTGCCTTGCGCCTCCAAAGATAAACTATCACCTCAAAACCTGAAAATACATGCTAAAAAGTGTCAACACGAGGTTGGTGAGTTCATAGATTTTAGTTGTAAAGTTTTATGCACCACAAGATTTAGTATTCATTTCATTATGTGACAGTTCACTCGGTCATGTTACCAGTTTACTCGGCAATGTGACCCATTCATTCGGTCATGTATGTACATAGCAAATGCAACCTGTACAATCGGTCATGTGACCAGTTCACTCGGTCATGCAGGCATAACAGTTTCAAGTACTTGTGTCCATATGTAAAAGCAAGCATTAACTTTACACTAGAATACATTTAAGTAATCAAGTAATTGGCAAGTAAACACATAATACATTCAGTCATTCAACATAGTTTTAGTAAACAATTCACTTGTTCAGGTAAAATAAGCACTTAGTTTAAGTAAAAAAAAAGAACATGTATTCTCCCCCAAAACAATTATGAAAACATGCAAAAGTAGGGGCTATGAAACTCACCTTGGCAATTAGTAGTCCGAAGGGAACTAAATCAATTAGTAGTAGTGCACGGCTCCGACACGCAACCTAATTTAGTACGGCAATTTAGTCTTTACACATGTTTAAGACTTGATAAAGTTTAACTAACTTCATAAATTTTTCAATATTTATGTTGTTGTTGTTGCTTGTGTGGCATTATTTAAGTTTAAAAAGATAGTTTTCTAAATGTTTGTAAGTATTGGCTCTTGGAAGTGCATAAGTATGGAATAGGAAAACTATCAAGGACAAATGAGTCTTC
Source organism: Chrysanthemum lavandulifolium (assembly GCA_022545495.1). Lineage (NCBI taxonomy): Eukaryota > Viridiplantae > Streptophyta > Magnoliopsida > Asterales > Asteraceae > Chrysanthemum > Chrysanthemum lavandulifolium. The sequence goes on from CM040243.1 coordinate 118,797,760, forward strand.
GGTTTGATGGTAACCAAAAGACGACGTACGGACAATGATGAAACATTAGATGTCGGCGGATCATGATATTGTACTAATTGTACGTATATGTATATTTACCTCTCCACGACACTTTTATTAGTTAAAATAAAAGTATTTAAAAACTTAAGTAATAGCCTTACTTAATACCATTGTATTCAAATAATTTGAGAGATGTAGGTGATGTATAAAAACTCCTTATTGTTGGTTATTATTAAATATAATAAGCTAAATATGTATATCGATGAAAATTGGGCATGACCCATGTATATGTTCTTGTTTTTTTGAGGTAACTAAATATTACAATTTATATTTGAATAATAAACCATTTTGTATTATTTATAAAACTCCAATTATAATTGAAAGCGGGTTGCATTAAGTTTAACCAAGTCAAATAAGGCAATATTAATCGAGAATCTTAAAAATGAGTGAAGGTTTAATATTTTCCAATCCCCCTCACTCGGGCTCGCGGTTGGGCCCGTCCCTCGGTCCAATATCACGCGACACAACACAAACACAACCCATTTCATTTTTAAGCCCAAAAAGATTAGAAATAAGCTAATAAGTTATATAAGCTAGCAAATGAGATAAAGAAAAATAAGCACTTTCATTTATTGAGCCAACACCTTAAGTTTTATAGATCTATGTTTCCCTTTTTTTTTGACAATCCTATAACCACAACAAAGAAAAGTAAAACAGAACTAGGTTCAAGCATTTTATTATCCTAATCTCTTGGAAGCAAATATAACATTTCAAAAGAAAAAAAAAAAACATCCTCATTGTTGGTCGAACCAACAGTGGCTGTGAACACAAAAACAAAGCCAAAACCAATTCATTAATATTTAACCTTGTTACTACCCTCATCTTTTGAAAATGGGTACATGAAAGCAAAGCATCAAAGCCAAAAGGAAACTCGCTCCACTGTGGTTCGAACCACTAAAATTCACAAAGTTTACTAACACAAACAAAAAAAAGAAAGATTTGTACTTCCAAATCCCTAAAGCCAATATACTTTTTGTAATTGATTAATTTGCCACACAAGACTTTTAACTAATTAAATTGGCACTTAACGCAACAACACATCCATATGTCGATCAATTGACGATTCGATTCACTCTTAAAAAAATTAATCATTAACATTAACAAAAATTTAATACTTAGTAAAATCAAGAATTCTTACAATTGTGGTGATGAGGTCGAGTGAGGGAGAACTGAAACAAGAACACCAAGGGTTCGAACAATCTTGAACCAAACTTGATTACAAGGAATAATTTACACCTCGATTGGAGTTAATTACAACCGAATTAACAAATACCCAAATCAATTTTGAAAATCCCTAATTAATACAAACCCTAATTTTTGGTGATTATGTGTGATAGGTGAATTAAAACCTGTAAAAGAAACCTTCCTATGTATAGATGAATAAAGAGAATGAGGCATCCTCGCTTTCTTGACCTAGTGTATAGAGAGACACTCCTTCTTGGCTCACTTACTTGTCCATAGCCGCCCATTAGATGGATAGCATGATAGGTGACGGTTTTGGCATGTGGGAAATGTTATTTTGTGGTTGACTTGATAGGGAGGAAGGGATTTCACCATTTTTTTTTGTCTTTCTTGTTTGTGTCGACAAGAGAGAGAGAGAAGGGAACAGTGGAAAACGATGGATCAAAAGATGTGGGGATAAGGTTTGCGTTTTTATTTTGTTTTGTTATTAATTACAGTATAATTTGTACCCCGTGTTTTGTCGAATCCTCTAGTAAACGTACCTTCCCGGTACCCGAAAAATATAAAAGTTATATTTTTAGAAGCGTTTTTGTAAGTGTAATAATATAATATTATTATTACGTAGAATTTTGATTATAACTGTTTGTCGTTACTAACTTGGTGTCGGTATGCGTCTTGATGCCGTGGTTTTCTAATTTAACAAGATGACCTCTCGTTTTAAGATCTAAATATTGACAACTATTAGAAAATAGTGATTTGAATTTTCTGACGTAATAAATATTATTATAATAATTCAGAAATTTACGGGTTGTTATATTGATTGACTAAGTTCTTGGTTTAAGTGAAGAAACGAAATATTTCTTGGTATGGAAAGGTTTTCAGTTAAGGTCTGGTTATAGGTACCAACGACTAAAATTTCTTGGTATGGAAAAGTGTTTGGTGCACAAATAATTTCTCGGTGCACATAAAAATTTCTCGGTACCTATATTTTTCTTGGTGGATAAGAAAATTCTCGGTGCCAGAAATTTTCTCGGTAACCTAAAATTTCTCGGTGCCACGTGTACTACTGAGTAAATTTCTCGTATGAAAGTGCGAAATTTTCTCGATGCCACGTGTACCACCGAGTAAATTTCCCAACGAGTATGAAAGTTCTTGGTGTTACAAAAATTTATTAGTATCATTAGAAATTCTTGATGAATATTTTATTAGTGGGGACCATATATATTGGTGGGTGTTTCTTAGAAACTAGGAATGAACCTAGACACTCCTATGAAACGAGAAAAAAAATACAAACTGTGAAAAACAAGAAGGGATGGGGGACTGAATAGTTTTACCGATTTTAATTTAAGTTTCAAAGATTTAGATTCAATCTTATGTGAATTCTTATGGATGAATAAATAGTACCAAGCAATAAATAAAGTAAGTAAAGAATGCAAGTAAAGTAAAGAATAGAAAGTAGCGACACAAGTGATTTATAGTGGTTCGGCTACAAGGACACCTTCTTTGCCCTACTCCACTCCCCGAGTACCCCACTCAAGAGTTCAAGCACTATGTCAACAAGCTACTTCAAATTGGCGGAGAAGCCTCACAACGTCGCTTACACTTTTTCCGGTACAAAGCTAAATACCGAGTTCTTCCATGAGGTAGAACTAAACCTTTACACAACTATTACACAACAACTATGTGAAATATGAAATACAAGATATGCTACTGAAATCTTGTGGATGGACAAATCAATCAAGGACCATTTGCTTGGATGACTTGTAGAGTAGCGTGATCTCGCTTTCGTGAAGGACCTAAAAGAGAATCACAATAAAAGAGAGAAGAACTACTAGAATGATCAAGTGATCAGAGGTTAGGAGAGAGATAATATATGAGAGAGTTGAAAGAAGAAGGGTGAGAAACAATGAAGAAATGGCTCACTATTTATAGGAAAAAATGTCTTCTGTTCCACGGTTCCAATGGACCCCTCACCCAAGGGATCCGGCCAGTACAATTATAGGGATCCGACTATCTGGGTCAGCTTAGTCCGGATTTTGGGTTGCAAACCGGGTTATGGGTTATGGGTTATGAACCATGCGTCATGGATACCCAACAAGATACAATGTATCTAGACAATGAGTCATGGGTCTTGGGTCATGGACTTTGGGTCATGGGTCATGAATAATACCGAACATGATTTCATGCATGATGTCATGCAATGGGTCATGGGTTATGGATTTTGCTCCATGGGTATGGGTCATGGGTCATGGATATTACCCAACCTATTACATATTTTATTACAACATATTATTATTACAATATTTATGTAAATGACCAAATGTATATACTTTGCAAAACAACATGTATTCTTAGAATTTTACTTATGATAAATTTATATTTGTTATCAACAAAACTTAACGAGATCGCTAAATATAAAGAAACGTTTTTACGGTTTATTTGTATTAACACAAACATCACCGAATACTTTTAATCTTACCTAAAAACATGCCTTTTCACTCATTTTCAAACCAAAAATCCATTTCTATGCACGATTTATCCCACGAAATGTTCAAATCATTCAGCTAAAACCTTTTTAAACCCATTTCATTCACCAAAGTATAACAAATCGGATCAAAACCCATAAACACCATTAAAAACCGAATAATATCCGTTTAAGCTTTTTCTTCAAAAGGAGATCAAAACTTGTTGAATCCTTGTTTTTAAAAGCATGAAAACCATAACATATATGATAGGGACTTATTTAAAAAAATATTTTTACTTTATCATAGAAAAACAAAAAAATTTACCTATAAAGTTCTCGGTTTACCTTTTGAGCTCACAAACCATCATAAAACCCATTTTTTTTTCTTGATTTCGAAGAACAAACACTTCACAAATTACGTTTGGCTGTAATGACACTTGTTGGTCCAAATATATCAAGATTCAACTAAGTTGTGGGAGGTCTAGGAGATGCAAAATATACGAAATACATTTTGTGTTTTAGTGAGAGAAATTAAGGAGAGGGTAGAAGTGAAAATAATATTTTGTTAGAATGAATAAAATGAATACACAACCATACCCCTCTAGTGAGTCTTGAGGGGTATATATAGGCTCAACACATCCTAAATTTGCCACATATGCAATAATTGTCCTTGCGGGCAAAGCTAGCTACATATCTAGTCCAATCCTGTAATGTCAACACTTTTATAAACCTAACAAGCCAACCAAAAATGTGCAAGAAACTTACTATCACGATCCAAAGTAATAGACTTTGGAACAACATGAAAATGAACCACTTTTATAAAGAACAATCTTGCAATATGAGCAACATCCGAATTCTTCTTACATGGAATAAAATGTGTCATCTTTGTAAATCTTTCAGCAACAACAAACACAAATTTGACCCCTTATTGAGTACGATGAAGCCCAAGTACAAAATCCATAGAAATATCAACCCAAGGACTCTCAAGTACAAGAAGTGGAATATAAAGACCCGTATTTTATGCTTTTCCTACTTGATACACATCACATTTACGTGCAAAATCACCAACAACTCTCTTCAATTGAGGCCAATAAAACCTCTTATCCATAGAAGCATCTGTCTTGTCACGCCCCAAATGACCACTTAAACCTCCTCCATGCAATTCTTTCATTAGTTGACTCCTACGAGAAGTCTTAGGGATATACAAGCAATTCCCTTAAAAAAATAAACATCAAGAACAAGAAAATCACCTCTATGTTCTTTGGTTTCAATCTTGTCCAAAGTACCACAAAAATCTTCATCACTTGCATACAATCACCTAACCTACTCAAAACCAACAACTTCATTGTTAATAGTAAATAGAATAGTAGTTTTCCGACTCAAAGCATCCCCCACATTATTACTTGCAGCCAACTTATGTTTGTTCACATTATTAATATTCTCTAAAAAAACTCGCCCAACGTGTATGCATCTTGTTCAAATGCCTTTGAGTTTGAAAATATTTAAGAGCTTGATAGTCCGTATGAACCACAAACTTCCATTGAATCAAATAATGCTCTCGCTTCTTTAATGATTGCAAAACCGCACATAACTCTTGCTCATAAGTAGACCACTTTTGACGAGATTCATTTAACTACTCACTATGAAACACTACGGGCATACCTTCTTGTGAAAAAACAGCTTCAGTTGCGGTTGCACGAGCATCACATTCCAGTTAAAAAACTTTATTAAAATTAGGAAGATAAAGTACGGGTGTTGTTGTCAACCTTTCTTTAATCAACCAAAAGCTTTCGTTTGTTTCTTTATTACACTTGAACTTCATTTCTTCAAATAATTTGTAATTGGCTCCATAATACTACTAAAATACGAAACAAATATCCTATAGAAAGTTGCCAATCCATGAAAGCTCTGAACTTCAGTCAAAATCTTTTGTGAAGGCCAATGCCTAACTGCCTTAACCTTTGCATCATCCACATGAATACCTTCCGAACTAACAATTTAACCAAGAAAAAATAAGCTTGCTAGTAAGAAAATTACACTTCTTTAAGTCTGAATACAAGTCATTTCCTCTAATGACTTCACAATGGCTTTTAGATACTCTAAGTACTCCATCTTTGTTTGGCCATAAATCAAGATATCATCAAAATAAAGCATAACAAACTTATCCATAGATGGCCTATGAACTTGATCATCAAACGCATAAAACTACTTGGTGCATTAAGTAACCCAAATGGCATAACAAGCCATTCAAGCGGTCTTCCACTCATCACCTAGTTTAGTCTGAATTCGATGATAATCACTCCTCAAACCAATCCTAGAAAACAACTTAGCACCAAAAAAAAATTAATCTAATAGATCATCAAGAGGTGGAATAAGGAAACGATACCTTACTGTGATTATGTTGATGGCTTGACTCTCTACACACATCCTCGAACTCCCATCCTTCTTTGGTGTAAGAAGTGAGGGAACTACAGAAGGGCTAATTCTTCTTGACACAAAAAAATATATGACATAGGGATGATCTGATACTGAGGAAGATTAGGTAAGATCGATATGGGAACTAGACCAATTTGATGTTGAATATTCCTCAAATGTGATAAGGAATTTAGAGTATTTTCCGCAACAACCTTGTTAAACTCTTCAAGGACGGGCTTGATAGCTTTCGATATTGAATTCGTCATTCCATCTTCAACCCCTTTGACAATAAATGCATAATAAATTCCCATCTCCTATCTCTCAGCTTGAAATTCCTTTGGTGATGTAACCAAAGTCACCAACTTCTTACTTTCCATTTTCTTCGTGGGCGAAGAGAAACCAAGAGGTAACATAGCAATATTTTTTCCACTCCAATTAAAATAGTATATCTTAAATTTGACTCGTTGCATCCACATCATGTCGCTATGATCGTCCTAGCAATATTGACATGCTTCCATATCTATAACATCACAAGTAACCAGTTTATTGTAATACTTCCCACTAGCGAGAGGAATCTTACAAAATTTGGTCACTTTTATAGACGGTCTCTTATTAATCCAACAAACATGATATGGATTAGGATAAGGCTCGGTTGGTAACTTAAAAGGTTTAACCGAGGCCTCAGATACCAAATTCTCACAACTCCCTACATCAATAATAATAGAACAAACCTTCCCCTTAACCAAGAATTTATTTGAAAATTTTTATTATGTTGTGAAGAATCGCTAACCTTTAGGGAACACAAAGTCCATTGGATTACATAAGCTATTTGTTGTGCTTCTCATTCCACAACATCGTTGTATTCCAAACCTTCTTCTTCATCAGTCGGCTCATCTACATCTCATCCTCATACTCCGCATAATAAGTAATCCTTTGTAGGCATAAATTAGACCTATGAACCACTAATCCACACTTAAATTACTTAGGACCCGTAGGTTTAGCATAAGGATTTGAAGTCGCCGGTTGATTATCCTTTAGCTTCTCTATTTCACTTCCACTATTAATTGGAACTTTAAGCGGTAGTATTAGGAAGGGTAAAATGGATTTTATTGGGCAGGTAGACCCCCTTAATTAGCTATAGTAGTTGAGCTTAATCAGATTGAATGCCTATACCCAATTACGGATTTGACTACCATCTTCTCCGCCTTCATAGCCAATTTTGGGCTTAATTAATGGGCCAAATGAATATCAAACTCAACTTATCTTATATTGATCGATTCACTCCAGTTATGTACCTAGCAACAGTTTGTTTCTTGTTTCCCTCAAATTACAACGAGCTTGTAATCATAAGAATTCACCAGTACATTCGGCCACGGTTCTCTCACCTTGGACATAATTATGATACATTTATGATATTGTTGATATATATTTTTTTCAATGTTCGGGGGTAAAGACCTATCTTTAATCATTCGCTTCATTCTTGTAAACATATCTACAAAACGCTTTCATTATCTCCTAAGGTTGTCTTGCTCGCTTTGCCACCAAGCTCTGGCCCCTCCACGCAACTTATAAGCCAAAATCTTAACTTTCTCTTCTTCGGAACATCCAAGATGTCAAGGATATAATCAACCTCATACAACCTATCCAACACCATTTCAATGTAAAGTTTTTCAACAAAATTGGGAATCTAGGCTCTGACACGATATCTTTGTCACTCTCCATAGCCATGTCGACTTTCACTCCTCCTAGTCATAACCCTAGAACCATTAGTTCTTCCTTTTAGATCTTTAAAAAAACTCCATAGCCATCATCTTCTTCCGATTATGAAGACCCTTTGGAATCAACATGTCACGAGTTTTTAGGAGATTGGTGATGCACATGATCATCAAAGAATCCATCATTGTTAGGACGAAATCTACTATCACCATGATTGTTAACCTCGCAATTTGATCAATTTCCACTACCCTCCCCCCTCCCCTGATCGCAGATCGGACCTCATCAGGAATAGTGGAAAAACTCATGAATTTTGATGCAAGAACAATAGAAAAACTCATGAATTTTTATGCAAGATGATTGTTAACCTCACAATTTGCTCGATTTCCACTACCTTCCCCCTCGATCGCAGATTGGACCTCATCAAGAACAGTGAGAATACTCGTGAATTTTGATGCAAGATCATTGATCGCACTATCCATGTCTTCAGTCAACCGTACCCTACTAATGGTACAGGTTTTTTGATCTTCTACACCACTCACCATGAAACGCCCCAAACCAAACCCAACAATTTTTTTTATATAAGTGATCGTTTAGCTGGTGGCCAAATGCATTTGGCCGGCAGCTAAAACCCTTATGTCTGCCTAAAAATTTGTCAACTTTATTTTTCCCGAAAAATCGGGACTTCCATTACTCGATAAGTCACAAAACTTTGCACAAACACAACACATGTACTAAATATGAAATTTGTACTTTGACATTACATAAATATTTTGCAGAAACGTAAATATTGGTTTATGCAAAATGCCCCTTTATATACTTTAAACACAACTTGAGCATAACTCTTTAACATTCTATCATTTATGCAAGTTCAACTTTAACACCATGAAAATTACTCCATAAAACTCTAGTTTTCAAAGACTATAACATAACAAAGCTTTGGGGGTTTAACTTTGCTTTGAGTACGATATATATGTGCTTCCTAATATACAATGTGATACTTCCAAAACCGTGCTTCCAATCCTAGGCCTTATAACCAAGACCATTCTTGCTTCACATAACCTACAAAAATAGTTTACAAATAAACTGTAAGCATTACGCTTAGTAAGTAATAAGTAATAACGCATCATCATAAACAATCCAATCATACTTGCATTATATACTCATCATGTTTTATCCACATGTTAACCGTACTTTACTTTCACACATAGCACATGAATCATTCATCATCACATAACTACGTAAACTACAACTAGAGGCAAAACTAGGTAAAACACTTCTCTTAGCTAGTTTATCTACTAGCCTAATCTAATACCTTGTCCAATGCTTCTAATCATATTAATTAAACACTTAGCACATTCAAAACACATAATACCTCGTATGATAAATCGATATAATAATACGCTAGCCGGGTACCCATGCGTTGCGACAGTGGGTACCCGTGTAACCAAATAACCCACAATAGCATAAAATTAAAGCATCAAAATATTTTTTATACATTATAGTAGTATATGCACAATGCATTGATAACATCAAATTATCCTGAATATTAAGTATCAATTTCCCCCGATAATGCTTGTAATTTATATCATTTATATGGATTTACGCTTGTTTTCCATTATATTCCACTTCGGGTAAATTACGAGCATTGGAGCTAAAGAGGCGGAATTGGAGAATTATTAAAGATTTATCATAGTATGCTCACTTTGAAGAAGTTCTGGCGTAACTCATCTCTCACATTACACCGTAATTAAGCGTGACTCGAAAGCCAACTTATCGAAGATTACGGTAACTCTCCCAATAGATTACGACGTAACTATATTAGGTCAAATGAGGATCCGCGCGTGATAACTACGCCGTAACTCGTGCATAAACTACGACGTAACCAAGAATTATTGAAGATCGTAGTAACCATTTCAAAGGTTACATACCCAACAGCAGATCTAGTGCAATTTACAAAGAAATAGATGATTACGGCGTAACTATTTTATTAGTTCTGTAGTAACCAAGATCCGGCCTATAAATACCCCACGATTTCCAACATTTCAAAGCATCCCATTTCACACACCACAACCAAGCATGGGAAGAAGCCAAAGGCGGTCTAGAGGAGCATACGGAGGAATCTCCAGGAGAAATCACTCCCCTATGATAAGCATTAGCATTTTATCTTTTCTTTACTTTCGATTCATGTATTTCGTAACATTAAATATTTAATTAATTTGTATGGTTAATATGACTAAGCATCTCTTGGTCTTGGCCTAGTTATGATTCCTTAATTGTTTTGTTTGCGTTTACATTACTTCCGTATAATTATTTCTAAGTGTATGCATGCATAGTTTATTGGTAGCTACCCTTGTTCCGATAGTTTTGAATGGCGGTATAGGCTAGTTGCTAGGAGATATGACCAGTGACCTAAGTGAGTAGGCGGGGCGGGAAGGGTAAGATATGACCAACTAACGACCTTTCTACTTGTGCGATTTGACCAACCGATCACCTACGGTTTGGATGAACTTAAAATTAGGGGTGAGTGTTTAAGTTGCTAACGGGCACTCACTATTATAAGTCTAGCATGTAGCGGAACTTAATGACTCGGCTTAGGGACCAGGAACAACTGGACTTATGAAGGGACACTGACTTCTCCGGTGGTGGCATCTTTGCTGATAGGTTAGGGCGAATTGACCAAATGTTGTCCTCTCGACTTTGACCCCACCTGAAGTAATTGGAAGTAATTAGACGTAGACATTACTAGCTAGGATGAATAACTAGGTTAGCACTACTCTCTTCCATTTGATCACACCCTTGCTTTTATTTGCTTTAGTAGTTTATTAGTTAAATCGATATCAAAACATTCTTAAAATCTATGACACTTAGACTTAGTATTAATCCAACTCACATAGCTCTTGGGACGACCCCGATTTTACCGAATACTACACTACACACGACCGAGTAAACTTCCCGTTAGTGCATTAGGGTAGACAATAAGTATAACGAGACACTATAAATATTAAAACCTGGTCAGTAAAACCTGCATCATGCATCAAAACCAAAAAAAGAGAAAGCAATAATAATGATGTTTTGGTACCCGGTAATAGTGATTGCACGTCGTAGTCTACACAAATACATTACTTATAATGGGTCGTTACTTATAATGGGTTGTAAATGGACTTTGTATATGTTACATCTACATTTAAAAACTACATTGATGTATTGATTTAATAGACTTTATGTTGATTTAATAGCAAAATTAATACAATTATTTCTTATTAAAGAAATGTCTTTGGTCTTAAATAGAAAACTAGAAGGGGTTGAATAGTTTACCGATTAAAACTTTGTTTTGAAACTTATTGAAAGATCAATTGATATTGATCTTAAGTATGTTAATGAAATATGCAAGCAATATGTAATAAGTAAGCAAGGAAAGAAATGATCAAACCACAACAAGTTGTTTATAGTGGTTCGACCTACAAGGACTCTTTTTCCTTGCCTACTCCACTCCCGAGTCTCACACTCGAGTTTAACTTCACTAGTCAACAAGCTCCTTTCACCGTGGAGAAAACCTTTACACTTAAACACACTATTTCCGACACTAAGCTAGATGTCGAGTTCTTTCCAAGGGTACAACTACTCCCACACAAAAGTATTTTGAGGACTAAAATACTAACCACTCACACTCACAAGATTATGATGGTTTGATACAACAATGAAGTATGGATCAACACTAGATCATACAACACTAAACAAACAAGACTTCCAACTTCTCGTTGAAGCTTGAATATGACTTGATCTTCTTTGCTACAAAGAGATCACTAATATGATATGAAACGAGTTAGAAAGGTTAGAGAAGATATGTATGAGAGTATGTTAGAAAGGGATGAAAAACTACTTGGCTTGGCATTGCTATTTATAGCCAATTTGGACGAGGGCGTCCGGGACCGCGGACCCCTAAAAGGGTTCCGCCGTGTACCCAATTAGTACCGCCGATCGGCGGTCAAGATATCAAATCTTGCCTAAAGTCAACTCTATCTAAGTAAGATTGTGTAAGATATGAAGAGTACAAATCTTCACAAAATATCTAATGGAATCTTCAATGATCTCCATGATGTAATACATGATGTTAAAATGTTGTATTACTATTAATAGACATATGCAAATGCTTAAGTAGTGTTTGGTTTTAAGAACCTAACACATTCTACAAACTACTATCATACATAATGATTAGAGTCATATCAAGATGTTACTAATCATAAATGTAAATGCTTGAATGATGAATATATTGTTTGAGAAAGCTTGTTTTAATATCTAATAAACTTGACAAGCTTTAAGCTTTTATAAATTAAATTTACTTTTGTCGTTAACAAAACTTAGGCAAAGATCAAAAATATAAATAACGTTTAATGGCGATATTTGTATTAACAATCTCCCCTTTTGTTGAGGACAAAATATAAATTTATTTTTATAAAAGAGACAAAGTTTGTACAAGAGTTATAAAAATATTAGTTTTAGAACTTTGAAAAGGAAATGATAATATAAGTGTATGAATTTTGACTTTTATGAAAGTCAAAGAATTCACTAGTTGATGCATGATGTTGACTTTTCGAAAGTCAAAGTATGCGGTTTGACTTTAAGAAAAGTCAAGTATTATCAATGAGGGTTCTGTTTGACTTTTAGAAAGTCAATTGTATGCGGTTGACTTTTCGGAAAAGTCAAATATAAATAATTTCAAGTTCTATATTTTCTCCCCTTTTGTCTCAACAAAAGAAGAGGCTATCTTGAATGTAATGAGCCGAGCTTATTATCTCCCCTTGTTCAAAGCTCCCCTAAATTGGGTGCTTTAATGGGAAGATACATGGATTGTGAAAATAAAGCTACAAAAAAAATGTTAGTAATAATGATCATTCACAAGCATTTCCAAACACTATGTAATGACACCAACAACATAATAAACAACATTCATTTGTTAAAATTTTCATGAGTAAAGATCATGAAAAGAGAACACAATGATGTGTTTCTAGTACAAGAGAAAAGAAAAAATTATCCTAAAACAAAAACAAATAAAGACTATTCTAAAACCATCCTAAAGAGATGGTGGATGGGAAAAGCGTTGAGGCGCTCAAGAATGTGGTTGAGGATGAACCTCATTTCTTCGTGGAAGTCATGGACCATAATCCGGGTCCGTTCCACGGTTTGACCCGTTGCTCACAAGTTGAGCAACCATGTCTTAGTGGGTAGAAAGTTTGCGGAGGTTGTGGTGGTGGAATGGTGGATGTGTTGGTGGTGTTGGGGATGTTTGGAGTGGTCATGATGGATGCAAGCAAAGCATTTTGCATTTGCATTGTCTCACAAGTGAGAATCCACCATGCCTTTGAATTGGTGGAGGTTGTGGAGTTCGGCTTGAATCTCCTCTCTAGTGGGATTGTCATCCCATGCTCTCGGAATGTCCTCAATATGAGGGACATTGATGATGGAAGTGGATGATCCCGTATAAAGGACCATGAATGTCCTTGTGAATGGGGTGGAAAAGGAGAGGTCTTGGCCCTAATGGGCGTTTGGGTCAATGGATGACCGAGGTGATTCATGAGCGATTAAGCTCAATGGTGCCAAATGATGGCAATGGTGGTGGATGACTTGGCCTAGGAGGCAAGTCTTCCAAGTCCTCTAGGAAAGGATTTGGTGATGTTGGTGGAGTAGAAAATAACTCCATGGGGTGAGAGTGGGAGACCTTGGTGAAGGTGGTGAGGTGTTTTGGATGTTTGGATGGGTGCGGTGGAGGTGAAGTGGGTGCTTTTGATGGTGGTGGAGTGGTGATCACAATGTGTGATGAAGTGGGTGTAGCCAGGTAAGGTGTGTATCATCTCTAATGGGAGATGAGATGGTGAGTGGTGAAGATTCGGATGATGAGCTAAGATTAACAAAGCAACAAGGCCTTACGCTTATTCTAGCGGTTTTCTTGCAAGGTTTTGGTGATGATTTAGTCATTTTATCTTGGGTTTTGATTTGCTAGATAGTAAGTGAGAATGAAGAAGGTGTGAGGATGATCATGGTAAAGCCTTTCAATTTATAGAGGTAAGAAATTGTTGAGAAAAGGTTTGATTTGATGTTGAACCATTGAATAGATGAGGTTCCTAATGATTTGGAAGTGGGTTGAATGCTAGTCATATCACCCAAGTCAATCCATACAAAGAAGATGGAGTGAGGAAGAAAAGATATGCAATAAATGTGTTCTAGTGAGTGGAATTTCCTAATATTGATTACCCACGGTTTGAAGGTACCAAAATTTTGGTTCCTTCCTTTATATAAAGGGCTCCTTGGGTGGATTTTTCAAATTTTTGAATTTTGGTGGAAATGGTTTCTTACATCCCTTAGTGAATAATACTAGTTCTAATAACGGTATAAACTAGTTAAGATTGATTTATGAGTGATGGAAGATAATTTGGAATTACGAAAGAGTCGAAATTGAGAAAATTACGGAGGATCCACGGCACCAAAATCATACAGACGGAACCCAAAAAGGGTGCCGGCTGGTCCGCTATCTGAATATGGCGGTACCAAAATTCATAAAGGGCGGTACCAAAATAAAGGTGCCGTCGATCCGTCAGTCTTGAAATTTGGACGAAAGTTTCCTAAAAGCGAAATTTCAAAATCGAAAATTTTCTCAAAACACATTATACTAAACATTTCTTGTTAGGAAAAGTAAATAACACATATGTAAACACGGTGGAGCATAGATTAAGAGCAAGGCTTATTGATTTTCACAATATAGTGAAAATGGGTAAAATTGATAGCATACTTGTGCTATCCCCACATGAGATTGTTAGCATACACCATTGTTTCAAGTTATATTATCATCCTACATAATAAAAACAACTAAATAGTATCAAACATTAACGATAATGCATTGTTCCAAACACTCCTTAAAGTACCCTTATTTGTCCAACTTCTTGTAAATCTTGTTCATCATCCTACCAAGGCACTTGAACATTCCCTTAGTTTGCTTGAATTCTGTGATTCATTCTCAATTTCGGGAAGAGATGTGTAATACTCTTGAGGTGGAAGGCGAGAGCTTGGAAGACCATCCTCGGAGCTATTTGATGATGATGATGAAGGAGTTGGAGGTTTAGCTCTCTTGCCTTTAGTCTTAGCAACTCGAGCATCACTCAAGGGCACAAAGATGTGAGGATGAGATCATATTGAAGGTGCATCCCTTTTGGGGTTGGTGGAATTGGGCGAAGTTTCTATATAGGCGGGTGAGAAGCATCCCGTATGGAAGAACAACGGATCCTTGAGTTGGAATATCAATCATTCTCCTAGCTATGTAGTAGGCTAAGTTGAATGGTTGTCGGGTGGACAAGTTGTAAAGCATGTGACAAAGACAAGCGTTTATGTGATCCCTATTTCCTATGGTGCTAATGACGTTTGCTCTAAGTAACTCCTCCCATTTCTTAAATTAGTGCTTGAGTTCATTGAGCTCCATTCCATATGGATCTCGGTCTACCTCTTTTCCCTTTTCGGGTGACTCGGGTTGTATCCGTTTTGGGTTAAAAGGTGTTCACGGATGACATCCTTATCGGCTAAGCGGGTTATGTAGGGAGAGGCGGTCATTGATTGCATCAAGGCGGTGGTGACCACTTATCCGTGTAGACACAAGTTCCACGGTTGGGAATTCCTAGTACTCTAGCAAAGTCACTTAAAGTGATGGTGTAGTCATTTTGGTTGATTCTAAAGCTAAGACAAAACTCATCATCTTCATCACTAAAACCGGTCACACTAGCATAGAATTCTAATCTGAACCTAGGACAAATTGGTTCATCAATGTCAAGAAGACAATCGAATTGAATGGCGGCTAGTTCTTCACGAAGATTGGTATGCTCAAGGAAGGATGAGTGAATGGTTCTACCCTCGTGGAAATACCTTGATTCTAGACCCCTAAATATTTCTACTTGTTCCTTGGTGAGTCCTTTGGTTTTGTGGTGTTTGGGAATGTAGTTAAGGGTGTCTTTGTGATCATAGAATCTTGCGGCTACCATGATTATTCCTAAGGATAAGAATTAACATGTTAAAAAATTTAGATAAATTTTAACATTTTTGATTCTAGTGTGTGCCTATATGAAAACAATTTGGAGTTGCGGTTATCTCGACTCATTTTATGCACAAAATGGTTTTAGTGGAGTGTTTGGCAAATACCATGAGATAACCCAAATGCTCCTAATTCAATGTTGCTATATTTGAATATACCCGGGAGTGCATATTAGTTATGCAATACCTTTAGTATTCAAGAGCATGCAAGTGATGAAAATTCTAACGTTTCTATTTGTATTAGCAATGAAAAATGTTTTCCTATAAGTGAGAAGCTTTTCAAAACTTTTGACATGGGGTGTTTGGTTGTTTGAATAAGGCCTTATATTTATTATCTATCAATTAGTGGGAAACATGATTTTGTTTATGCAATATGATAATGTAGTACCTAATTTGAATGACTAGTTATGCAATTTGCCAATTGAATTCATATTTGGTATAAAAGCATACATAAAACCCCATGTAATGATTTGTGATAGTTTTGTGCATAAATAAGAATCCTAGACTCGAATTAAGAGATGAAATGTAGTTAGGATACTTACAATGATGTTATCTTGATGATTAGTGAGTGGGAAGATGACAATAATGAGCTTGGTTTAAGTTTTACGTTTTGGTAAAGTGGGTTGTGAGGAAGAAGATGTTATGTATAAAATTTTTTTGTACATGAGACACCACGGACGAGACGGTACCAAATTTTGGTTCCGTCCGTGTTGTCGTTTAGTGCCGTGGCTACTGATGGCGAAACAAGACAAAATTGTTTTGGTTTGACTATTCTAATGTTTTAGGCTATGTTTATCCTACATGCTTGGTTCCATTAACCCTAAACCAAGTCTAAGAAGATTAAAGGTTCTCGTTTAAGAGGTTTAGTAAGGATGTCGGCAATGTTGTCTTGGAGGATACTTTCTCGATTGAAATGTTTCCTTTTGAACATTGTCGCGAAGAAAATGATGATGATTTCAATGTGCTTTATGCGAGCATGTTGAGCAGGATTCTTCTTGAGATCGATGGCTCCTTTGTTGTCATAAAGTATCACAATGTCGTTGAGATGAATTCCGTAGTCTCGAGCTTGCTTCATCCAAAGAGCTTGTTGACATGCTTTTCGGTGAGGCGTATTCGGCTTGATGGTAGAGATGGCTAAAGCCGTTTGCTTCTTTGCAAACCATGATGTGAGACAATGTCCAACAAAAGTACAAATACCACTTGTACTTTTCTATCGACATAATCACCGGCATGATCCGAGTCGGCATACACTATGGTTTCTATACCCGTTCCTTTGGGATACCATAATCCTAAACACGTTGTTCCCTTAATATATCTAAAATCCTTTTAATGCTTCTAAGTGTGATGCCTTTGGGTTTTCTTGAAAGCGAGCACATAGACAAACACTAAACATAATGTCGGGTCTACTAGCCGTAAGATAGAGTAGGCTACCAATCATTCCTCTATATTTAGTGTTATCTACGGATTCACCTTCTTAGTCCTTGGTGAGTTTAGTGTCCGAAGACATGGGTGTTTTAGTTGGTTTGGAATCTTCAAGACCAAATTTCTTAAGCATATCTTTTATATATTTAGATTGGTTAAAGAAAATACCATCCTCTAGTTGTTTAATTTGAAGTCCTAGAAAGAAGTTTAACTCACCCATCATACTCATTTCAAACTCGTCATGCATGATTTTAGAAATCATTACATAGTTCTTGACAAGTTGATCCGAATATAATGTCATCAACGTATATTTGAACAATAATAATTTGTGATTCCTTTTCTTAGTAAAAGAGTATTATCTACTAATCCCATAGTATATTTGTTATCAATAAGAAAAGTCTTAAGGCAGTCGTACCAAGCTTTAGGTGCTTGTTTAAGGCCGTATAATGCTTTCTTGAGTTTGAAGACATGATGTGGTTTCTCAAAGTCGGTAAAACCGGGAGGTTGAGCAACATACACTTCTTCGTTAATAAACCCATTAAGAAAAGCACTTTTAACATCCATTTGAAATAATTTAAAATCATAAGCACATGCATAAGCAAGTAATATTCTAATAGATTCAAGTCTAGCTACCGGTGCATAAGTTTCATCATAGTCAATTCCTTCTTGTTGATTATAACCTTGTGCAACAAGCCTAGCTTTGTTTCTAGATACTATACCATTTTCGTCCATTTTGTTTGAAAGACCCATTTTGTTCCAATTATAGTTTGATCTTTAGGTTTTGGAACTAGTTTCCAAACATCATTTCTAACGAATTGGTTTAATTCTTCTTGCATGGCCATTACCCATGACTCATCTTTTATTGCTTCATTTATGGTTTTTGGTTCAATGGTGGATACAAAACAAAAATGATTACTTTGATTTTGAGCTTGTGATCTTAAGGTTCTTTGATTGAGTTTTCCTATGACCTTTTCTAATGGATGACTTTTAGATTCTTTTATGTTGACAATTTCCTTATTTAATGGTTCATCTTCCTTGTTATTATTAATTTGACTTTCAATTATTTGACTTTCAACTAAGTCATCATCTACCAAAGGTGATGTCTTAGAGGAGGTGGACTTTAAATCAAATGTTATGTTCAACGATTCCTCGACTATCATTGTTTCTTTATTTAGGACAATGTAAGCTTTACTAGTTTGAGAGTAACCAAGAAATACACCTTCATAAGACTTTGGGTCAAACTTGGTGAGATAATCCTTAGTGTTAAGAATAAAACATTTGCAACCAAAGACTTTAAAATATCCTAATGTTGGCTTTTACCTTTATAAAGTTCATATGGTGTTTTGTTTAGGAAAGGACGTATTAGGACTCTATTTAAAATATATGTAGAAGTGTCAGCGTTACACCAAAACTTTTGAGGAATGTTTTGTTCATTAAGCATTGTTCTACTCATTTCTTGAATTGTTCTATTTTTACGTTCTACTACTCCATTTGATTGAGGTGTTAGTGGGCGGAAAAGTTATGTGTTATACCATTTGTATCACAAAAGTTTCCAAATTGAGTTTCGTTGTCAAATTCACGACCATGATCCGTTCGGATCGACACAATTTGACACCTAGAAGATTTTGAATTTTCTTGCTAAGTATTTCAAATTTATCAAAAGCTTCATTTTGGTTTTCAAAATAACGTCCAAGTAAACCTTGAGTAATCATCTACTATGACCAAAGTGTATAAGTTGCCTCCATAGCTTCTTATAGCGGATGGTCCAAACAAGTCCATATGTAATAATTCTAGACACTTAGATGTAGATACCATGTTTTTAGATTTGTGACTACTATGTGTTTGTTTACCAATTTTGCAAGCGTCGCAAAAGTGTTGGTCATATTTTAGTTTTGGCAAATTCTAACTAACTCTTTTGAAGATAAGTTTTGTATAAGTCTCATATTAGCGTGACCTAGCGTCTATGCCAAAGAGATGAGCTATCGTCTAATGTTGTTAGGCAAAGTTTGTCATTATATGTTTTATCTATTTTCATGGCGTATATGTTATTTTTCCTAACTCCTTTAGCTATGGTGATACCATCTTTTAGTATTTTACTACCATTTTCATCAAATAGTACTTTATACTTTTTATCGCATAGTTGGCTAATACTAAGTAGATTAAATCCTAACCTATCCACATGAGCAACATTTTCAATAGTTAGAGAGTTGTGAGCAATCGTACCTTTGCCAATGATTTTGCTTTTGAGATTGCTACCGAAAGTGACATTACCTCCGTCATACTCTTGGTATGATGAGAAGAGACTTTGTTGCCGTCATGTGTCGTGAGCATCCACTATCTTTTATCCATTCATCGGGTTCCAATCCAACTTTCAAACATACCTAAGAAGCGAATAACTCAAACATTTGGTCCCCAATATCTCATGGGTCCGTTTGGGTTAAACATACCATTATTTGATTCATGTATGGAAATGATGGATAAGGGTTCCATGGCATGTAATCTGGAGTTTGATATGGTCTAGGAAAGTTTTGATTCCAACCGTTGTGTTGGTAGTTATGTTGAACGTTGTGGTTGCTCTTAGGAAAGGCGTTTGGCAAAAGAAGTTTTATGTCGTTGTTGAGTAGTTTTGATCTAAATTCATTTTAATAAGTCCTACTCGATATAATGGCTGGTTTTAGTTTAGCATTATCATTGGTTTTCTTTGTTATTTTAACAAATTGATGCGGTCCGTATTGCGAACATTACATTACTGTTTGAAGTACCAGCATACCGTTTTGCTGTGAGACGGAACCCTTTTTTGGTTCCGTCGGTCCGTCTTGTCTGACGATTTTGATGAATGTTCGTCCTTTTCGGCGTTTTGTTTTGACTCTTAGGAATTAAAACTTCATTAAACCCTAGCCCATTCATGTCTCACGGTGTTTTATGGATTTTAACTATTTCATCGGCAATAGCGATGTTTTTGTTAAACCTTTTAAACTTAGAATTATTTTCTATTAAAACTTCTTGTGTGAGCTTTAGTTTTCTATTTCAAGATTTAGCTCTTGACATGATTTACAATCATTGTCATTTGCTTTTCCTTTTTCAAGTCGTTTTGCTTTTCTTTTAACTCATATACTTCATTTTCCAAAACTCCTTTTTAGTTTTAGAAATTTATTTTAGTTATGATTTTTAGACTTAGCTCACACAATTGATTATATTGTTTTGCAAGGTGTCATCATCTATGGAAGAATAAGAAGAATCGGAAAGTACCTCATTTGACTCATGTGCCATTAGGCGATCTCTTCCTTGCTTGATTCTTCATCGTCTTCACTATCACTCCAAGCACCACTTACAAAAGCTCGTTGATTTTTGCTCTTAGGAGGCTTGGGACATTCTCTATGAGATGACTTGCATCACCACATCTAAAACACTTTCTTTCACCTTTGATCTTCTTATCATCCCGATCTTTTGAATGGCTTCTTTTCTTCTCGAGGTTGTCTTACAAACTTTCCTCTTCTTCTAAAGAACTTCTTGAAATCTCTAACGGCCATGGCATACTCCTCATCTTCACTATCGGAACAAGATTCACCATCATCGCTTGATTCCGCCTTTGCTTTAAAACAGCGGTTTGATCTTCTCCTTTCTTCCTTTGATGATCTCGAATCTTTCTCCATTACCATTTCGTGAACTTTGAGGTTGCCAATTAGCTCGTCTAGTGACATTATTGAGAGATCTTTTGATTCTTCAATAGCGGTCACTTTAGCTCTCCATTTGGGATGGAGTGCTCTAAGAAATTTCGACAAAGTTCTTACTACGAAAAGATTAGTCAAGTGCTTTAAGTGATGTAATGATAGTGTTAAAGCGAGCAAAGCCACAATCAATGGTTTCATCTTGGGGATAACAAATTGTTCATATTGTTGAACAAGAAGATCAATTTTGTTATCCTTGACTTGTGAATTACCTTGATGTGTAACAATTAAAGATTCCCAAATATCTTTGGCGGTTTCACACATAAAAATTCTTTCATATTCTTTTCTAGGTAAAGCATTATAAAGCATCATTTTAGCTTCATTATTTTTAGCAACTAATTTCTTTTGTTCATCAACGGAAATATCCTTTGTTGTAGAACTAAAATCTCCTTTAACAATAATAAACCAAAGATCTATATCTTTTGATTTTACATATGTTTCAAAGCGGTTTTCCAATAGATAAATCCATTGGTTTCAAAGAGTGGTGGTCTTTGCATAGATTGCCCTTCTTTAAAGTTTTGAGAATCCATGGATCGTTTCAAGTTTATAAAATACAAGTTATTTTAGAAATTCTTTGAGCAACGAGGCTCGATACCAATTGTAGAAAACTAGAAGGGGTTGAATAGTTTACTGATTAAAAACTTTGTTTTGAAACTTATTGAAAGATCAATTGATATTGATCTTAAGTATATTAATGAAATATGCAAGCAATATGTAATAAGTAAGCAAGGAAAGAAATGATCAAACCACAACAAGTTGTTTATAGTGGTTCGACCTACAAGGACTCTTTTTCCTTGCCTACTCCACTCCCGAGTCTCACACTCGAGTTTAACTTCACTAGTCAACAAGCTCCTTTCACCGTGGAGAAAACCTTTACACTTAAACACACTATTTCCGACACTAAGCTAGATGTCGAGTTCTTTCCAAGGGTACAACTACTCCCACACAAAAGTATTTTGAGGACTAAAATACTAACCACTCACACTCACAAGATTATGATGGTTTGATACAACAATGAAGTATGGATCAACACTAGATCATACAACACTAAACAAACAAGACTTCCAACTTCTCGTTGAAGCTTGAATATGACTTGATCTTCTTTGCTACAAAGAGATCACTAATATGATATGAAACGAGTTAGAAAGGTTAGAGAGAGATATGTATGAGAGTATGTTAGAAAGGGATGAAAAACTACTTGGCTTGGCATTGCTATTTATAGCCAATTTGGACGAGGGCGTCCACGGACCGCGGACCCCTAAAAAGGTTCCGCCCGTGTACCCAATTAGTACCGCTTGATCGGCGGTCAAGATATCAAATCTTGCCTAAAGTCAACTCTATCTAAGTAAGATTGTGTAAGATATGAAGAGTACAAATCTTCACAAAATATCTAATGGAATCTTCAATGATCTCCATGATGTAATACATGATGTTAAAATGTTGTATTACTATTAATAGACATATGCAAATGCTTAAGTAGTGTTTGGTTTTAAGAACCTAACACATTCTACAAACTACTATCATACATAATGATTAGAGTCATATCAAGATGTTACTAATCATAAATGTAAATGCTTGAATGATGAATATATTGTTTGAGAAAGCTTGTTTTAATATCTAATAAACTTGACAAGCTTTAAGCTTTTATAAATTAAATTTACTTTTGTCGTTAACAAAACTTAGGCAAAGATCAAAATATAAATAACGTTTAATGGCGATATTTGTATTAACAGTCCATACACCATCTATCACATAACTTAAACATGTAGCACATAACACTCAATCTAAAGTCCATACACCATCTATCACATAACTTAAACATGTAGCACATAACACTCAATATGCTAAATTCAAAGCAATAACTAAATTCAATACAATAACACATTACCATCATTTTACTCACCTCTCATCCAAGGTAATAATAGTAAGAACACCATCATCATTAAATCCTTGTTTTCTATTAAAAAACCAACACAAGCACCTATTGTCACAATAATGCAATACGATTAACAAGGTTTTACACAATCCATCATCAACACTAGTCATCATATGATCATATCTTGATCATAGGATATATGAAACACCACTTTACCCAAATTAAACATAAACCAATATAGAGACATAAGCCCTAATTTCTTTATCATCTTTAGTTTAGCTTAAAACTCTTTTTTACCTAAAATTCCGAGTTTGGGTACATGAACCCTAACTTCTTGAACCACCAATAAATCACTAATTAGAGGTCTTACTTGAGGTGGATGATTTCTCGGGACACACTACTTGAATTAGAACCTCAATCTTCATCCAAATGATCAATTGGGATACTTTGGTTTTCCTTCCTTTCTTGTTTCAGCCGACACACCCAACACACACACTATCCATAAAAATCTGGAACTCTATAGGAGTAACTAGATATTTGTTGGGTGCAAGTTTGACCCTTTGGCAAGAATGGTCCTTTAAGTCATATTTTCTCATATTTTGGCCACATTGTATTTTCTACTTTCATTCTACATAGACTTGACTTATAGTTTAACTATTTATTTGACTAACCAATTACATTTGGTCTTTCTATACATATAAGGTCTTAGTCAATTATCCAATGATATTCTTTGTAATTAAATATTTAAAAACCGGTTTTCGAGGTGTTACACCCACTTCCTCATACTTGAGTCACATAGTATTTTTCATAAACATATAACTTAAACATTTGACTTATAGCTTTGACTATAAAGGTTGACTTTCCACTTAAAAATTTGACTAACCAATCAAATGAAGACTTTTAAAATTAAAAGTCATGGTCAAACTATCATAATGAAATTTTTGTAATAAAGTACTCAAAAAGTGGTTTTGGAGTGTTACACACCATCAGGATACTAACAAGCTCTTATGCCAACTGACCCAAGACGAAAGCGTGAATAAAACCTAACAAGGGTTAAACAAAATCGCAAAGGATTTTAAAGACTTAAGACAAAGTACATTGATGATTAAATATCTAAACAATTAGCCCAAGACCTATATTTACAAGGAAGTAAATCATGGGGAAAAAGTCAAATAAACATGGTAAAAGCCGACTTAAACCTAAAAAGGAAACATTAGCTTTCGAAGCCTTTACGCCGTAACAAGATTTTCTTTTTGGCGTAACAACTGAGTCACCTCTATAAAACCTTATTAAAGAGCTATACGGCGTAACAAGAAGCATTCTTCTATGCCACAGAAAACTATAAACAGAAAATGGAAGTCGTAGTTTCTACTTCGTAACAAAGAACAAGATGTTAAGCCGTAGAGAAAACTGGATCATGTTCTCTTGATTCGAGTTCGTTTGTCATGATCAAATCTCTCCATGTACTCTTGAGCTAACTCCCCGATCTTATCTTCATCATCTTGACAACTTGGTAGTTTTGTTGGGCCCTATCAACAGCTTGACGAACATCATCAAACGTCACAAATTCACCATCTAAAAACACGCCAAATGATTACTATATGTAAATACTTATGAAGGAAGCTAGATTTTTAAGGTTAGAACAAACCCCTGTGAGCAGCAAGTCGTTCAGACTCATCAGCTATTTCTTTGAGATCAGAACCAACTAAGCCCTCCGTACGTGATGCGACATAGTCACAAATGCTTTCTTTGTCTTCCTGCATAGGGACATTCCTCATATATAAATCAAATATCTTTCGCCTGCCTTCTTGATCGGGTAAACCAACAACTACTTTCGTAGTAAAACGACCTGCTCTCAATAAAGCTGGATCCAGTTTCTCAGGTATGTTAGTAGCAGCTAGAACCATCACATTATCATCCTTGTAGAATCCATCCATCTCAATCAAAAGCTAGAACATCCAGAAAAGAGTCAATTATATTATAAATTAGTTTATATTGCTAGATGTAGTTTAGGATATTTTTTCTAATAAAATACCAACAAAAATTTCCGTTTGTCACGTTTAAGTCTGTGTCCTATTTTTGTCCATCCAAATATCATAATCCTCTATCTTTTTTTTTTGAAGTAAAAGCAAAGGGTTTTTATTTTAAAAAAATGTTGAAAATTTAGAAAGCTTGTTTAGATGATATTTTTTAGAAAATAAAATATGAAAGATTTCTAAAGAAAATGCAATGAAAATTGTTAAGAAGTGTAAATAAGTTTTTCAGTTCCATAGTTAGAATCTGAAACTTGACTTTTTCACTTTCTTAGAAAAAATTCAATATTTTGGGACTAAACAAAATTTCATACTTCTTCAGTTTCTTGTGAAACCTTTTTAAGAAAAATGCCTCATTTCTCATCAATTAAAGGCTCTAATACAAGTTTTCGCAATTTTTATCGACTTTTTTATGCATAAAACCATCAATTTTGAAAGTCAATTTTCAGTTGACTTTGCATGCAAAATAACCCAAATGAGACATAAAATCATCTTTTAATGACTAGGTGTACAAAAGAAATACGGTAAAAGAACAAGGATTTAAAAACTGAAAAGAGTTTTGCAAAAACAATAGAATTTAGGCCCAAATATAAGTGTGTACCTTGAACTTTCCTAAGTAAAGTTTGGAGCTTTGCTACAAACACAAAACACTTTTACAAAAATATCCATAAATTAAGTTGTTATAGTTTGATTGGCTTAATTAAAGAGATTAACAAGAAATTGTATCAAAATATATCAATCAAATCATAAAAACTTATTTTATGGATGTTTTTTTGTGAGTGTACCAAAGCTCTAAAGTTTTCAATTCGCTGAGTTATTAAAGGTGGAGCATAATACCCTAAACTTGACTAAATTCTTAACGAAATTATTGATAGAAAAAGAACAAACACCTTATCTTTAAAATAAAAATTATAATATATTTGTCAAAATTAGAAAAACAAAACGTTGAACCCTAATCACATTTAACCCTACGTATCAAGCATCTCGATCAAAAGCTACAAGAATTCTCAAATGTATGTTAGATGCGGTCTCAAATGTATATCTTTGTTTCATTACTAAATCAAGGGTTTTGTGGATTTCAAATGCTTGATGTTACTTTATTGAAGAGAAATTAAGAAATATTTGTTGACATGGTTCACATAGCCAACTTCAGATTCACAAGAACAAATGAAGAATGTCAAATGTTTGTTTTGTATCAAAAGTATTTGACATATCTGTGTGTCACTTCAATTCTGCTTAAGTTCTACCAGGGACGGAGACTGTGGGGGAGCCAGGGGTGCTCGGCCCTCACCAACACGCCTAATTCCCATGCTATGAATCTTATAAAATTTAAGCCTATGACTCAACTAAAGGCGAACGACTCCTATTACCAACACGCCTAATTCCTTTGATATGTATCTTATAAAATTTAAGCCTATGACCCAACTAAAGGCAACGACCCCCCACCCCACCCCCAACTTCAGATTCACAAGAACAAATGAAGAATGTCAAATGTTTGTTTTGTATCAAAAGTATTTGACATATTTGTGTGTCACTTCAATTCTGCTTAAGTTCTACCACGGACGGAGACTGTGGGGAGCCAGGGTGCTCGGCCCTCACCGACACGCCTAATTCCTTTGCTATGTATCTTATAAAATTTAAGCCTATGACCCAACTAAAGGTGAACGACTCCCATTACCAACACGCCCAATTCCTCTGATATGTATCTTATAAAATTTAAGCCTATGACCCAACTAAAGGCAGGCGACCCCCTCCCCACCCACTTTTATATGACAAAAGAATTAAGAGAATTTGGACTACCGTTTCATGCACAAAGTTTTCATCTAATATATATATATATTTTTTATTAATTAGTTGTCAATGTATTTTCTTATCAAAATTTTAAGTTTGTAACAGGCGTATGTGATAATTAGAGCCTACCATTTAAACTTTTAGTTATATTACTTTATTAGTTTGAGAAAGAGAATTTAGCCCTCCTTATTGTTAATTCCTAGTTCCGTCCCTGATTTCTACTGCATATTATGATTTAAATTTTTGGGGATGACATGTTATTTTCCTTCGTTATAAACTCCTAACGGAATGAAGTGTAAAACTGTTTTAGGGTAATAGAAATTTCATTTAGCTAAGTTGAAATACCATACTCCACCTTTAATAATTGAATGCAAGAAAAGAAAATTTTTAAGTTCATGGTTACCTGATTTAAAGTTTGGTCACCTTCACTATTTAAATCTCTTCCACGTTGCCCGCCAACAGCATCTATCTCATCAATGAAAATAATGGACGGAGCTCTTTTTCTCGCCTTCTCAAAAAGTTCTCTAACACGAGCAGCTCCCATACCAACATATATCTCCACAAATTCAGTGGCAGAAACAGCATGAAAAGACACTCCAGCTTCAGTAGCCAAAGCACGAGCCAATAACGTTTTTCCAGTTCCTGGGGGACCCGTAAGCAAAACCCCTTTGGGCAATTTTGACCTAAGTTTCCTGTCTTTCCTATCTTTGTTAAGGCATGAGACAATCTACAAAATGTTTAAATAAGATAGAAATTAAACGAAGTCACAAATAAGTAACCATTTTGACATGAATTACCTTAAGAAGTTCAGCTTTTGCATCACCAACGCCTTCCACATCAGCAAATGTTACTGGTTGTTCCTTTCTTTCCTTTTTTTTCCCAAGATTCAGTTGAGTACTGATTAGGTAACACTCAAGCGACAAGAAGATGAAATAGGGGAATGTTTTAAATATGAAGGACAATACGTCCTTGGATGTTAGAGATAAAGGTTTAGGGTCTGACCCATATGCGATCTTAAGATAATCAAGCCACTTAATAAGTGGAGACTTGTCATCTCCCACGTTTACTGTTTGGTACTGCCACTTAGACGACGCAAATGCTTTCACTAATGCTGTTTGTCCTAAAATAGTTTTTGAAGTTTCAGCAATTTGATCCACTGATGTCTTGGTATTATAATAAATCACACTTGAATCTTTAACAAATTGAACATGTGTCACCCTCTTAGCACGAATGTCATCGATTAGACATGAGTATGGCACAACCGTAGTATGACATAGCCCAAGTTTCTTTGGAAAACCTAAGCAGAAAATTGCTATGGCTATGCAAAAAGAAGATCCAACTATAATTGCGCAAATATTTGGCCATGAGGACTCCTGGTCGTTGTTCTTTTTCGACTTACATTGAAACTTCTTCACGGGTGACCCTTTCTAGAAGCAGAAATAATCAGTAACATGGGGTGAAATCAATAAAGATCACATAAAATTAAAGAACAAATGGATCAATCTTAACTATCCATTTTTTATCAAATTAATTAAATTCATTTTCACCCTTATATTTAAAAATTAAATATCTCACAAACTTTAATAGTTAGATAAAACTAATTATACTATTGCGACAAGAATAAAGTTATCTTTCTATAGAGATCCAATATTGTATATTTTTGACGAACTTATTTTTTATCGTTTTTTGCGGTTTTTGATATATTACACTATAAATGAAAATTTTAAAAATACTTTTTTTGTGTTAACACAACCCCTAAACTACAAACCCTAAACCCTAAAAACCTTAACCCCTAAACCCTAAAAAACCCTAACCCCTATACCCTAAAAACCCTAAACCTCTAAAACCTTAAACCCCTAAAACCCTAAACCACTAAAACCCTAACCGCTAAACCAAAAAAGCCTAAACCCTATCCGTTATACCGTAAGAAACCTAAACCCTTAACCCCTAAAAAGCTTAACCCAAAAAAAATAAAACCCGTAAACCCTAACCGTAAACCCTAAACCCACAAAAAAGTCGGAAAAAAAATTCATCGAAAGTATATGGGGATATCAAATTAAAGGTAATTTTATGCTTGTCGTGATGGTATGATTAGTTTCGTCTAACGATCAAGGATTTGTGAGATATTTAGTTTTTAAAAATGAATGTGAAAGTTTATTTTATTATTTTGATGAAAAAATAAATGTAGAGAATGATTTATTTGATCTTTAGTTTTTCTTTGATCTTTATTAAACCAAACTCTGTAAGATTACATGGTTAATTGAACATAAAAAATCACACGTACAAACACTACTAGCATACAAATAAATAAGTGTTGCACTGTTGCAAATCATTTAACTTCACAGATATAAACAAGATGAATGTCTGCATGTTCTCAGTTTCCCAGTGTTTTGACGCATAAACAATTTTGCACAGTGATTTTTCTCTTGCAATAACTTTTTTTCTATCTTTGATTTAACCAACAAAACTTTATTGTTAAATTGATTAGATACCTTAACTTCCTTTTTAACATGCTTAAACCCCAAATAAAGCAATTTTCTTGTTATTAAACCAAAAACGTTCAAGCAACTATTACCATTGTGAAAGAATAAAATTTACTGTAAATTGAGTTAAAGGTTGAAGGTTAACGTAGAAACACAAACCTTTTCATTAGCTACCAAACCAAAGGGCGAAAAGTCTGTCTGATTCATGTAGTCGCCAAAACCCTTGTGTTCCTGCGCGTGCACGATATATCCTATGTAAATTAAATAGACAACATGCATGTATATTTTTTTAATGGAGGTTTGTATCATTAAACTAGCAAGTAGCCAACAGTTAACACCATGGCCGAATTTAACGGAGTGCAAAGTGATCAACCGCACAGGGCCTCCATTTTGTGAGGGGCCCCAAAATTTCAAGCTTCAAGAGCGATTAAATTCAATTTTAGCCTAAAAATCATGATAATTCAATTTTTAACAATCGTAACTATTATTGATTTGTCTGAAGAGAGGTAAATAAAAAGAGTTTGAAACGTGTAACAGGGTGTATGCAAAAAGTCGGAGGAAGAAGATGATATAGTTTGATTATGTTCCGTTTGCACCCTCAATGTTTATAGTTTTTATATAATATGCCTAATTGTCTAACTTCTATAGTGCTATGTGCAAATGTTTTAAAATGGACATATCAAGCCTTTATTTAATACCTTATTGCTAAAAACGATTCAATACTACATATTTGATAACATATAACATCATGCATGTTGCATTTAAATCTCAAGTCTTGAATAAAATTTCTGTTGTTTTTGTGCATTAGTTAATACATATGATCGATACATTCTGCAATCTTTGTAAATTTTTATAATTGTTAAATCATCCGCGTTTTAGAGCTCTACTTTAAACTATATAAAAGTAATCTAAATTTACTAACCAACCGTGTTAGGATGGCCCTGGTTAACACTACATATATATAACGAAAACATAAACTGATACTGTTATCGCTAACCTTAATCAGTGCAAATATTGCTTTGGCATGTGTCGTACGCAGACTATGATTTGTTGAAACCGCTGATGGCGGAATATAAAATAAAGATCGTTTAGAACAAGGCAACAATTGTTTTATGGAGTATGGTGTGCTGATCTTCGGGTATGTCAGGAGAATGTTAGTAGCCATCGCCACAACACCAACAACAACACCCAATCCTGGTGGAGCAGAGTACTGCGGAGGTAGGTTGTAGACGGCCATACCTCTGCTAAAAGATAGAGAGACTGATTCTCGAAAGACCGGCAAAAGTGTGCTAGTAGCCATGTGTTCTGTGTGTTTTGAGTTTGAGTACGTACGTACGACAAGCTGTAATAATGCTCCAAGGAATAATAAACTTTCGGGTATAACTAGAGGTTTAAGGTTTGCGATTGGAGGGTTTAATAGAGGTTTTTACATGTTAAATTGCCATGCAAGTCAAGGATTTTTACACGTTAAATTAATTGCCATGCAAGTCAAAAGGTTTATTGGACCTAGTTAGTAAAATGGAAATGATTGTTTCTTACATTATTAGTTAAAAGCATTATTTGATTATATTTTGGATAGATTTTAGGTATTGGTAACTTAATTACCTTAGGTCATACATTCAAATTTTTTAAAATTATAAGTGTCAAAAAACATTAATACGTTAACTTCGATGGCCCTAGTTATATATCCTCGTGTATGCACAAGATTTTAACATAAATCTTACTTAATTAAGGTGTTTTGATATAACTCACAATACATTCAAATTTTAATTATTTGCGTATATAAATGGTATATTATCAAATTTTTATAATACAATTAGTTATGAACATAAATTTCTATTTTGGCATAATAAGTTTGTCCGTGTACATATACGAAGTTGTTAAATAAGACTTTTCTATAACATTATATAAATCTTTTATACTTATATAGTTATAATACTCGTGGGCGTGCATGTTTTACATGAGTTTTTCATTATATATTAATATCAATTAATATTTTGCAAGGTTGCAAAAATCGCGAATCGGTAGTTGGGCTATCAACCTCTTTGTAGCTTGTAATCCTCTAGGCGGGATTAATGGGTGATTAACCGGATTGGTATTTCCGACAAATTTTGGATATTTTCCGCGAGTTTCGGGTATTCTCGGCAATACTTTCCTTAAAAACAACATCTTATAATATATATAAATAGCGACTATAAGTGATTAAAACTAGTTTATGGTGATTTTGGAAATTTTCGGCAACATTTGCAATATTCTGGCAAGTTTGACTACGTTGACAGTCGTTGACCATGATTGACCAATTAGTTTGATCGATTTATATAAATCGAAATGATCGGTGGCCTAGTAGACGACGATTAATCGGACTTGTAGGCCGTGTTTTGCAACACTGTATTTTGTATAGTGTTGAAGTTAATATTATTTAAATTAAACTATTGAATCATGTTTTAAATATTATGCGTTTAAATAGTACGTAATGACTCTTAAAAAAATCTTGATATTTATTAAATTAATAAAGTTATCATAAAAAATGAAAAGTGATAAGTTTACTTAAGTCCATATAATTTATTTAAAATTTAACAACTAAAGTTTTATTAATTAACCTTTCTTCTTTTTTGTTTTCTTTTTACAAAATTGACATATGCGTTTTTAGACATATTTTTGCTTGATGAAATTTAGATAAATTTGAAATGACTCCATTTCTCATATGTGGTAAAATTGAGCACTCTTATTGATCTAATTTTAATTGCTCCAAACATTTTTTTCACTTTTTTGGTAATCTCTTATTATATGAGAGATATATGTCTTATTATTTATATATATTCATTAAATTTAAAAATTAGTTTTTTGTTTACGCATCGAATGTGTGAGTGTAAAAATGTCAATGATTTATTCATTGTAAGTCGAGAATCAAATGAAAAGTTATCTCTAGCTTATTCAAAATCTAAAAGGTCATCACATGATGACACGTGTCCTTTCTTATTGGATTACAGTGGATCATTGATGAACATGTTGTGTGGAGTATGTATGAACCATGATTCATGATGAAATTTGATTGATGAGTATTCAATTCAAAATGTAATTGATGAACAAAGAAAACAACATATTAAATTGTTAGCCTTAATAGTTTTTATTAGAAGTGATGGTCATTCACGTTTAGGAACTTTGTAACGCGTGTTAGATATCGTGATAGAATAGTCAGCGGGCTCGTGGATTGGGCTAAGCTAATTGGTTAGAAGTTATGTTAAGCTAGCCTTATATCAATCCATGTCAATCAAATCCAAGCGAGCCCATGCCAAGCCCATTAGGGCATCTTCTACTTGTACTATATAAACCCTCAAAGTCTCATTTGAGGGTGTGCTTGAAAGTGTGTGTGTGTGTGTTTTCCTTGAAGCAATATACAACTTATTGTTTTCATCTTCTTTCCTTTATCTCTCTAAATACATACACGATCTATCACTCAAGTTACCACGTTCTTTTTCTTTCTTCTTTACGCATATCATCAGTTTGTGTTTAACGTTTCCTAAAAAAATATATCAACCTTATCACTAACCCAACACACCTTATCACAAGATGAACACGTTAAACCACAAACACTTATGCGTATAAGAAGATGAAATAAAGAAAGATAGGAAGAGATGGTGACTTGATGTTATGCGTATGAACAAAGTAGAGAAGAAAACAATAAGTTGTATATTGCTTCAAGGAAAACACACACACACTGCACTCTAACACACCCCTCAAATGAGACTTTGAGGGTTTATATGGTACAAGTGAAGATGCCCTAATGGGCTTGGCATGGGCTCGTTTGGATTGGATTGGACATGGATTGATATAAGGCTAACTTAACATAACTTCTAACCAATTAGCTTAGCCCAATCCACGAGCCCGTTGACTATTCTATCACGATATCTAACACGCGTTACAAAGTTCATAAACGTGAACGACCATCACTTCTAATAAAAACTATTAAGGCTAACAATCTCCCCCTAAGGGGTGGTCATTCAAAAGATTCTCCACTTGATAAGATCTTTACTTTCCTTGAGCTTGAACTTTGCGTGTAGATATAGAATAGTCTTGATTCTTTGTTCCTTCATGCTTTGTGATCAGTAATGTGGTTGTCTGCCATTTTCAACTTCGTTGGTTAGGTGTCTCCACGCCCTTCTCCACCATGCTCACACTTCTATTTGTCTTTTGGTTATCAATGATGTAGTTCTCGAGTCTTTACACTTTGTAGATTCTTTGACATTGACGAAGAATCATCTTTAACTTTGTGTAGCCTTTGATTATGATGAGAACTTTCATGTGTTTTTGGTATGAGCATGTGGAGAATCTGCACGATCAATCCGCTCTGGAGCTTCCATAAGAAGAAAACATAAAAGCAGGTTAGTAATAAGCGGTTCCGACACTTACAAGTTTGAATTTTGAGGGTGTTAACGACATAGTGTGAAAACACGTCTCTAATTCTTACAAGGGCCGTTCTGAGCTGAGTCCCACAGTGAGATAACACAATATACCAAGTACATCTGAGTTCGAGATGAGTCGATGAAGTACAACGAAGCATCACTCCGGATCGTAGACCGTTTGAGACACACTAAGCGTAATCCACGGGAGTTACGAGTGACCTGCTTTGTCGGTGCTTGATGTTGACCACAGCGGGAGTTTCCATTCAATCACCGAGGATCACGGTGTGAAACCTCTCATAAATGTTACGGCGATTGCTAAGATCTGCGTGGGACTCTAGAATATATCACTTTTGTCCTTATTGATGAACAACAAGCGATGTCATGTCAAGTGTTCCTATGAGATCTTTTGATGAATCTCGTGGCTCTAGACTCGATTAGTGCATTTTGGTTTTCTGTGCGGAGACTAGGGAGAGGGTCTCTTTCTTCAATACCAACCAACTCTAAGAGAGGTCAATAGATTATGTAGGGTTCCGGTGAGAATGAAACAAATCCTTTTAAGAGGAATTGAGTAGCTAGAAGGTTTAGTGCGGTCGTCCTTTGGGTCCATGACGTCTTTGTCTTCAATACCGGTGTCATCTAGTGACAACCCGATGTGAGATGAATTGAACCGGTTTACGCCCTAAGGTTGAATATGGAGGGCTATTTCTTTTCACCCTTTTCATTATATTTTTTTTAATTCTTCAACCCTTCTTTCTCCTTTCTGCATTACTCCTTTTTCAATCATACCTAAGGACTTATAGTTCTAAACTATTGGTGATGTCCTTGGGTAGATCCCTCCGACTCTGGCGGATCATAGGATGGATTTCCTATCCTTAGTCACCTTATAACTCCATGGTTGTCCCATGTTGCCATAAAACCATTTTTCTTGAAAATCTCACGAGTGTTTATGATAGAAAACATGTTTGAAACACTCAAGTGAGTTTTATATTTTCGAAACACTCCCCTTCACATGTGCTTATAAGTTTTGTGGACATCTGCGCATAGAGGGTAGAGTTCGCACTTTTGAATTGATCGACTTTAAATGAACTAGACCGATTCGAGACACGTTTACATCACTAGAGAACTAGCTTGAAATTATTACCGTCTGGTCAAGTCCATAGAAAGTTTCTCGAAATGGTACATTCTTGACTTTGATTTCTCGTCAATTCATTGGTTACGGTAGAGTCGAGCTCTTTTGAGATTCAAACAACGATCATTAAACCTTTTTGATCACATTTTAATCACGTTTCTCCCCCAAAATAGCATATCTATGATGTTTTGAAACAAAATGATTAAAAGATATGTTTTTGGAAAGCATTTGGAGAAACCGATTTAGCATGAATTTTGGAACAATTTTGGTTTTATACTCCCCTTAAAAAGCATATTTTTCATACATAAAATTTAGAATCATTTAAGGGTTTAGAGGAGTTATCTTGGTACCAAATGTGAGAGATTTTGAAAATCTTTTTGAAAAATTTCGAATCAATGGTACGCAAGATGAAGATTTTAAAATTCTTTTGAAGATATTGAAGAAGAATTATCTTCATTTGTTTTAGGATAAGTGCTCGATATTTATGTAAATCGATTTTGCGTAGCACTTTCCTTTCTTTAAAGATCGGGTTGCAAGCGGAAATACTTACAAGCCATTGTTTTTAGGAATAGAGCTTGAAAATATTTAAAACCTTTGATTTTGATAAGCACTTTCCTTTCTTTGAGCGGGTCTGGAACCGATGTGTCGAGCCGTTAATTTGAAGTCCGGGTTTCGTCTTGAAGTATCTGAAGCCATTTTTATAGGAAAAGTGCTTGAAAATATTTAAAACTTTTATTTGGTTAAGCACTTTCCTTTCTTTAAGCGGGTCTGATCGATGTGTTCGAAGCCATTAATTTGAAGTCGGGTTCGTCTTTGAAGTATCTGAAAGCCATTATTATGAAGAAATTTTGAGAAACGACATGTTTTGGAAAACATTTAAAGATAGATCGTGGTGACTTGAATATATATTTAAAGATAGATCTTGTGATAAGGTGTGTTGGGTTTGTGATAAGGTTGATATATATAAGGTCCTACAATTGGTATCAGAGCCTAACAATGGTTTAGGAGTGTTTGTGTTTGTTTGTGTTGATACGCGTAAGCTCTCGGTATCAAAAGTGGTCACACTTAAAGCTTTAATTTTTGCACTTAAAAATTCAAGATTATTGTGGTTTAAGGTTTATTTGGTGCTAAAGTTTCAGTTTTTTGCAAAAAGTTCGAAGCTTTACGTGTTTTTCTTCATTTTTAAGCTCGTATTTGGTTCATTGGTCATTTCTACTCGTATGCTATCTAAGCACTTTGGGTGAAAAAGGTCAACATTTTTGGGTTATTCGAGTGTTTTTAAGGATATTTGTGCAAGAGAAATCGTTTGAATCATTGGAAATTTTTACGCGTAGGTCAAAACCCTAGTTCTACGCGTAAGAAAGTCAAACTACGCATAAGGTTCTCGCATAACTTTTGGTGCAGATTCTTGAGCTATAACGATTACTCGGTGCTTCCCTCACTTGGATAAGTTTGTGGAACACTTGACTTTGGATATCCTTACACCGTGATAGTGTAAAGGATTTTTGGGCAATACCTAATCTTACGCATAAGCTTAGACTTACGCGTAGAACACTTTACGCATAAGCATTTTTCTTACGCCTAAGCATTTGTCTTACGCATAAGCTAAATCTTACGCATAAGTTTTTCTACGCCTAACTTTAAACTTACGCATAAGTATTTCCTACGCCTAAGGAATCCTACGCCTATACCATATCCTACTCGTAACTTCTTTGGTCTACGCCTAAGCTCTTTCTACGCA
This sequence comes from Chrysanthemum lavandulifolium, assembly GCA_022545495.1. NCBI lineage: Eukaryota > Viridiplantae > Streptophyta > Magnoliopsida > Asterales > Asteraceae > Chrysanthemum > Chrysanthemum lavandulifolium. The sequence continues at coordinate 118,834,273 of CM040243.1, forward strand.
TTAAAAAAAAATCCAAATTTTTACGCGAGATTCAAATTTTGAGGAGACTAAACGTTCAATTTTTACGCGAGATTCAAATTTTGGTTTAACTGTGAAAATTTTGGTCAAAAATTCAAATTTTTTGGCCTAAATTCAAAATTTTCGGGTCAAATTTGGCGTCAAAATTGTCATAACTCAAATTTTTCATACGACCTTAGAATTGATTTTTATAGTGAATTTCAAATTTAGGGAAAATTTTTACACCTAAGAACCAAAGTTCTGATACGACTTTCGAAACACCTCAACCGAGCTTAATCTTCATCAACCATAACTCCTTTATCGTTGAATCGATCATACATCAACTTTATCATACATACCTTCCTCAATGGAAACTCGCGATCGTCTCAAAGCGCTTTCTTTGATTCATTCTTCAATGACCTAAACATTAGTCCAAATAACAACAACCTTTGGATTTCATCGTATAATCCATGGTTGCTCAACCAAGTATGCATATGGGTCAAGGAGGAAAATGGTTGATGTTATTGGGAATCGAAATGGATTTACTACGGGTATACAAATGGGGAATCGGATGCAATATGCGGGGCAGTTTGATGGACATCAAGGGGTCGATCGTGAATCGAATATGGGATATCAAAATGGGAATAAGCATTTTATGACTTGGTTCGACCAAGCTACCTCTAACAATCACAACAAAGATTCAGGGTATTTTGATCCGAATGCGATGTCAAACAAGTGACGAAGCTTGAAAGGATCCAGTACATGTTGATGTTAGCACAGAAAGAAGAATCGGGAATTGAATTGACTGATGCAGAATACGAATTCATGAATCCAATACGGGCACATAAAGCAATCAATATTGCTAACTCCAGTCATACAATCAATCAGCAGGACTTAACATCAAGCGGTACTTTTGATACACCTCCAGTCTATGACACAGATTCACTCAATGAGGTACCAAATTATAGTAATGTTGCTAATCGGTTTACTCATGATGAACAACATTATGTGACATCGACACCTACTTATGATACATACGGACAATCCGAGTTGTAGCAATCGAACTCGAAACTCCGGATGTGGATCCTAATGGCGTTGTGTGGCACAAAATCTTGAGGCGATGGAAACCCGTGCTTATTTTGAATCATTAATCAATAATTGTGGTATTGAGATTGAGAAAGTGAGTAAGGTCAATCGCGAGGTTAAGGCCGCGAATCGAAATTGACCGTGAGCTTGAGAGTTACAAAGAGAATGCAAGAGCCTATGAATTTCATACAAACAAAATATCGAATTAGAAATTGGTTATCGAGATTACATTTTAAGAGAAAAACAATTGCAACTCAAGTATGATACACTTGATGTGAATCGAACTTGAAAATAAAATCTTTAAACAAGAAAATTTATGAACTAAATGACCAACTTTCTAAACAAAAACACACATTTTTCGATCTTGAAAAGAGAAGAAAGCAGTTGATTCTTGATTTTCAAAAGAAGATTCTCTTCTTGATGAAATTACGGATAAAATGAAACTATAAAAAATTGGATAATTTACTTCTTACAACGGGTCATTCCGCTAAAACAAACAAGATGCTTTCTAATCAAGTAAATCCGATTTTTCATACTTCACATAAAATGGCTCTTGGTAACTCACCTCCTTGTTTCCTCAAGAAAGCTCAGAAATCTCAGAATGTGTTGAACAATGGAAAACCTTTGCATGAACCCATAATTGTGCATGATTCTCTTGAAACGTTGGAACTATCTGAGGAGAGTAGATCAAAAATGAAACCAAAACACCCGGAAATCAAACCAATTGATTATAACAAATGGAACAAAATTAATGGTATTTCGTTTGTTTCTCATAAAGAACAATCAAAGTTTTCCATCACACCGGTTTCAAAACCAGTTGCAACTCAGTAGTTGTCTCAAAATCCTTTTCAAAATCGAACAAATGTCTTCAAACAATCCTTTTAACACAAGTGATGCGGAAGCATTTTAGGCGATGTTAAAACTAGAATTGGGAGACTTCAAGAGACCATTAAAACTAAAACTCATATTACAACCAACATCCGGTTTAATAGTTTTGATATTGAACAAAAAGTTTTTGAAGCTGAAATTGCCCTCAATGAATAACATCAAATCCAGGGTAATTTATTTTGAACAAGCCTTTTGAAAAAGCAGTGACTTTGTCAAGGACCATAAATCCTGGTAAAGCAAGCTAATGAAAGTATTGAACACATCAAAGTTTTGGAAAATTTGAATGATTCTCTCTTGAAGATGTTATGACTACCGATATCATGTCCATTATTTTACAAACATATTACATTGAAGATCATGAAAGACTCGGTCGAGACCTCCATAATTGTTTCAAAATATGAAAAAGCTCTTGAAAACTTGAAAAAGAAAACGTGTCCTATTTTAAACAACTTGATTGAAAATCGAGGAATGCAAGTATGACAAACTGTCGTGAGGCGTGCCTACAAGGACATGCAAGAGCAAAATGACCTTTTGAGAGTTCAAATGGAAAGTCTAAAAGGAAAGGCTGTGGATACTAAGTTTGCAAAACCATTGGTGAGGAGAAAACAAATGTTCCTAAACCAGTTTCAAACCAAAATGTCTATTTCTCGGTTTCCTCCAAAAGTCAATGAGAAAAATGATTTATCAAAAGCAGTCACTCCACGGACTTTGCCTATCAAAAGCAATTATCAAAGCTTTTGAAAAACTTTTTTGAGAAAGAAAAAGTGATTACACTGGCATTTCTAGGAATAGTACACGGAATGTGACCAAAAATCCGATTAAAGAATCATTGGTTCTAACAACATGGTCATGATCACTATCTAGAAGAAGCTAGGAAAAGGCAGACTCTGAAAAGATGGAATTTTATGTGCAACATCTAGGGTGATGAATTCTACAAGATTTCAAGGCACTGCTAGTAGTAGTAAACCATTACCTAGGAACTCTACAAAAGCCTAAGGATTGGCTTGCATCTAAAATGATTGCGCAAAAGAAAATGCTATGCCCTTAGAAAACAACACTAGGAATTCTAAGTCTTTTCGAACAAGAATCAATTTCAAAAGATTGTAGTGACATAGTTAAAGCTCTTTGTTTTAAACAAGAATATTGAATTTATACATACTACATGTAAAAATGTGTCTTTTCATTAATCATGATGCATGTGTCTCACAATATCTCAAGAAAGATAATTCTCGTGCAAGGCACAATCCACTAAGAAACCAAATGGAAACAATCCGTTGATAAAAGACAAACAAACAGACACCTAATAGGACGATCTCTTGAGGCGTAGTTTTTCTAAAAATGAGTCTTCATTGTGTCGATAAGAAAACAACTCTAGATCTTACCTTGGTGGATTCCCACGAACAACGTTTTCAACAAAATAGGTCTTAGATGGATTCCCACGGAAAGATTTTGATACTTGCACCAACACATATAATAGTGACAATCATTCGGATACGGAAGTCGGATCCACCACAACCGTTGATAGTGATCACCCTCACCGTGAGGAATCATGTACTTCTAACACTATTATTTGTGAAAATTCTTCTTCTGTGGATGCAGGTACTTGTAAAAGTGTTGAAGGTTCATATACCCCGTGTGGTAAAGAAGAACTTTATGCCTATTTCGCATGTGGAAATCCTTTTCTAGTTCCTCTCTTATCTCCACTTTTACTTGTCCCAACTTAATTTCTCTTTCTTCAAATCTTCTTCGTAAATATTTTCAAAAAAAAACCAAAATACAAAATTTGAAAACCAACAAAAACAAAATACAAAATAGAAAATTTTCAAAAAGATACAAAAACAATATAAAATCAAAATTCAAAATATTCTTCTCACGACATGTCTCGTATAATCGATATTACATGCGTTTCTAGAAATGTCATTCAACAATGATACGGGCATGTACGGATGCTTGGCGAGAGTTATTTAATATGTTTTATAAAACATGTCGTTTCTCAAAATTTCTTCAATGATGGCTTTCGTATACTTGATCATAAACCGGACTTCAAATTAACGGCACGGACACATCGATTCGGGACCCGCTTCAAAGAAAGGAAAGTGCTTATCAAAATCAAAGGTTTTAAATATTTTCAAGCTCTATTCCTAAAAACAATGGCTTGTAAGTATTTCCGCTTGCAACGGATCTTTAAAGAAAGGAAAGTGCTATGCAAAATCGATTTTCATAAATATCGAGCACTTATCCTAAAACAAATGAAGATAATTTTTCTTCAATATCTTCAAAAGATTTTTAAAATCTTCATCTTGCGTACCATTGATTCGAAATTTTTCAAAAGATTTTCAAAATCTCTCACATTTGGTACCAAGATAACTCCTCTAAACCCTTAATTGATTCTAAATTTTACGTATGAAAAATTTGCTTTCGTTAAGGGGGAGTATTAAACCAAAATTGTTCCAAAATTCATGCTCAATCAGTTTCTCTCCAAATGTTTTTCGAAAAACATATCTTTTAATCATCTTGTTTCAAAAACATCATAGATATGCTATTTTTGAGGGAAACGTGATTAAAATGTGATCAAAAGGGTTTAATGATCGTTGTTTGAATCTCAAAAGAGCTCGACTCAGTCGTAACCAATGACGGGTAATAATTTCAAGCTAGTTCTCTAGTGATGTAAACGTGTCTCGAATCGGTCTAGTTCATTTAAAGTCGATCAATTCAAAAGTGCGAACTCTACCCTCTATGTGCGATTCATCAAAACTTATAAGCACATGTGAAGGGGAGTGTTTACGAAAATATAAAACTCACGGGTGTTTCAAACATGGTTTCTATTATAAACACTACGAGAGATTTTCAAGAAAAATGGTTTTATGGCAACAATAGGACAATCATGGGTTATAAGGTGACTAAGGATAGGAAGTTAGTCCTATGATCCACGAGGCGGGAGGGATCTACCCAAGGACATCACAAATAGTTTAGAACTAGAAGTCCTTAGGAATGATTGAAAAAGGAGTAATGTGAGAAAGGAGAAAGAAGGGTTGAAGAATTAAAAAGAAAAAGTAATGAAAAGGGTGAAAAGAAATAGCCTCCATATTCAACCTTAGGCGAAACCGGGTTCAATTCATCGCTCTTGGTTGTCACTAGATGACACCGGTATTGAAGACCAAGGCGTCATGGACCCGGTGACAAACGACACTAAACCTTCTAGCTACTCAATTCCTCTTAAAAGTTTGTTTCATTCTCACTGGGAACCCTACATAACCTATTGACCTTCTCTTAGAGTTGGTTGGTATTGAAGAGGAGACCCTCTCCTAGTCTCCGCACAGAAAACCAAAATGCACTAATCGAGTCTAGAGCCACGAGATTCATCAAAAGATCTCATAGGAGCAGTTGACATGACCTCGCTTGTTGTTCATCAATAAGGACACAAGTGATATATTCTAGAGTCCTCACGCATCTTAGCAATCTGCGCGAACATTTATGAGAGGTTTCACATTGTGATCCTCGGTGATTGAATGGAAACTCCTACCGGGGTCAACATCAGCGACCACAGCAGTCGCCGGTAACTCCCGTGGATTACGCTTAGTGTGTCTCAAGCGGTCTGATCGTGGAGTGATGCTTGGTGTACTTGACTCATCGAGCGTAGATGTACTTGGTATATCGTGTTATCTCACTTGTGGGACTCAGGTTCGAGAGCGGCCCTTGTAAGAATTAGAAGTGTTTTCACACTATCTTTGTTAACACCCTCAAAATTCAAACTTGTAAGTGCGGAATCCGCTTATTACTAACTTTGTTTTTATGTTTTCTTCTTATGGAAGCTCCGGAGCGGATTGATCGTGCATATTCTACACATGCTCATACCAACAACACATGAAAGTTCTCATCAAAATCAAAGGCTACTCAAAGTTAAAGATGATTCTTCGTCAATGTCAAAGAATCTACAAAGTTTAAAGACTCGAGAACCACATCATTGGTAACCAAAAGACAAATAGAAGTGTGAGCATGGTGGAGAAAGGCGTGGAGACACCTAACCAACGAAGTTGACAATGGCAGACAACCACATTATCTGATTACAAAGCATGAAGGAACAACGAATCAAGACTATTCTATATCAACACACAAAGTTCTAGCTCAAGAAAAGTAAAGACCTAATCAACTGGAGCATCATTTGAATGACCACCCCTTAGGGAGATTATTGTATAATAGTTTTATTAGAAGTGATGGGCATTCACGTTTAGGAACTTTAGTAGCGTGTTAGATATCGTGATAGAATAGTCAACGGGCTCGTGAATTGGGCTAAGCTAATTGGTTAGAAGTTATGTTAAGCTAGCCTTATATCAATCCATGTCCAATCCAATCCAAACGAGCCCATGCCAAGCCCATTAGGGCATCTTCTACTTGTACTATATAAACCCCTCAAAGTCTCATTTGAGGGGTGTGCTTGAAAGTGTGTGTGTGTGTGTTTTCCTTGAAGCAATATACAACTTATTGTTTTCTTCTCTCTACTTTGTTCATACGCATAACATCAAGTCACCATCTCTTCCTATCTTTCTTTATTTCATCTTCTTATACGCATAAGTGTTTGTGGTTTAACGTGTTCATCTTGTGATAAGGTGTGTTGGGTTAGTGATAAGGTTGATATATATAAGGTCCTACATAAATTGATGAACATTTTGTAATAATGAACTTAAAAGGGTTAGGTGATATTGTGTATTAGGCTCAGGCATGGTTTCTAGAATAATCTTGGTATCACTATATATGTAACAAATTTTTAATATGAATGATATGAAAACATTACCCCACTTACATGGTATCAGCCATACGATCCTAAAATCTATAACCCTAAAAATCTATAACCCTAAACTTAAACTCTTGACCGCCTCAGACCATGACTGCCACCGAAAAACCTTAACCTCTATCATCTTTTATTGGTCTGATCGAACCTAATCAACCATCATAAGCCGTTGTCGCTAGCCACCCCGTCAAAATTATCCCTCTATATCTACTGATCCTAGACCCTAATCCCAATCAAACGACAAATAACCAAAAAGTCCAGTCGCATACAATCATATCCTTACTGTATTTCTGTCGATCATTGGTAGACGTTGATTACCAGTCAACGCGCTATTTTTTCTTTTCTATTGTCTGATAACCAGTCGACCTTAGGTGTTTGCATTCGATCGTTGATTTCTTGTAATAATCAGTCGACATTTGTTTTTTGTTTTTTAGTCGTATGTGGTCAGGTTGTAAATTAATGGTTGTTTGACTGGGGGGGGGATTTGGATCCACATGATACTATTGAGGAGAGGAGAGGGGAGAATTAATGGTTGTTCTTATTTTGAAAGAAGTTTTGTTTTGAAAGTTACAGTGCCTTTTGATTTGCAATTAGGAAGGTGATAGGTATTGATTGGAAAAAGTGGAAGACAGCTTGAGAAAAGAATCAAGTATTAAAGGTGACCAATTGACAAATAAAGTGGAATAGACGATGAAAGTGATATTATTTTGTCGGTAGAGTATTAATTAGTAATGAAAAAAAAAGTTGTTTTATTGTTTGTTAGTCGATTGTTCGTATGGCTTTGTTACCAATCGACTAAAGTTGGCCGTTGGTACCAGTCCCTAGTGTCAATCGTTGGTACAATTTTGTTACTAGTCGACTTAGCCGATCGTGGATACCAGTCGACTAAAGTTATGCTTTTATTACGTTAATGTTTTGTTTTATTTTCTTTTTTATTTTACTACTCCAGTCCGAGCTTCAGCGATTTCATCGCTCGAACTGCGGGGGAGTGTTAGGTAATATTGTGTATTGGGCTCAGGCCGGGGTATCACTATGTATGTACCCAATCTCTATTATAAATGATATGAAAACATTACCCCACTTACAAAAGAAACTAATAAGTATATTGTTGGAATGTAATTTTTATCGTTAAGTAGATCATTAGAATTATTATTCGTAACATATTTGAGGCGTTTTAATTATAAGATCTCGTTCGTCAAGTTATTTACTAACTTGTATTTTGTAACAACCCGCGTTTTTCCAGACATGTTTGTTACAAGGAATAATCCTTATTTTTCATTTACGACCTTTTTCGAGTTCATTTGACTTGAAAACGAGAAGTTATATCGCGAAATGTGGAAATTGCACACAACGCGTACTGGCACAACCGTAAAATCGATAAACAATTTGATTTGATTACGGTATTATATACGAGAAACTAGTCGTGTGAATACTCGTTTTTATTAGAAAATATATTTGGAACACCACGGCGTAATTTTCATGAGTTGAATCGAGCGTTTGCTAGCCTAAACATATCCCGATCCGCAAAATCTAAGATTACATAAATTGCAAAAAAGGTCTATGTGCAGAAATTACACCGTCGCCCCTCTTCATTGAAATTGTACACATTTGACCCTGTGGTTTTCCTACTATATAAATAACCCAATTAGGGTTTTTAGCTCATTTTAACACACACAACTAACCCTACACCCCCTCTCTTCGCTAGTCGCCTTTGTAGAAAACTAGAAGGGGGGTTGAATAGTTTACCAATTAAAAACTTTGTTTTGAAACTTATTGAAAGATCAATTGATATTGATCTTTGGATATGTTGATGAAATATGCAAGTAATATGTAATGAGTAAATAAGGAAAGAAATGATCAAACCACAACAAGTTGTTTATAGTGGTTCGGTCTACAAGGACTCTATTTCTTGCCCTACTCCACTCCCGAGTCTCACACTCGAGAGTTTAACTTCACTAGTCAACAAGCTCCTTTCACCGGCGGAGAAAACCTTTACACTTAAACACACAATTTCAGACACTAAGCTAGATGTCGAGTTCTTTCCAAGGGTACAACTACTCCCACACAATGTATTTTGAGGACTAAAATACTAACCACTCACACTCACAAGATTATGATGGTTTAATACAACAATGAAGTATGAATCAACACTAGATCATACAACACTAAACAAACAAGACTTCCAACTTCTCGTTTGAAGCTTGAATGTGACTTGATCTTCTTTGCTACAAAGAGATCACTACTATGATATGAAACCGAGTTAGAAAGGTTAGAGAGAGATATGTATGAGTGTATAATAGAAATGGATGAAAACTACTTGGCTTGGCATTGCTATTTATAGCCAAATGGACGAGGCGATCCGGACATGGAACTCTTAAAGGGTTCCGGTGTACCAATTTAATACCGCCGGTCCGACGACAAACCAAGATATCAAATCTTGCCAAAGTCAACTCTATCTAAGTGAGATTGTGCAAGATATAAAGAGTACAAATCCACACAAAATATCTAATGAAATCTTCCAATGATTTCCATGATGCATCACATGATGTCATATGTTGTATTTCTATTTTTAGAAATATGCAAGTACTTAAGTAGTGTTTGGTTTTAAGAACCTAACACATTCTAAAACTATTATCATACATAATGATTAGAGATATCAAGATGTCACTAATCATAAATGTAAATGCTTGAATGATGAATATATTGTTTGAAAAAGCTTGTTTTAATATCTATTAAACTTGACAAGCTTTAAGCTTTTATACAAATTAAATTTACTTTTGTCGTTAACAAAACTTAGGTAAAGATCAAAATATAAATAACGTTTAATGACGATATTTGTATTAACAATCTCCCCTTTTGTTGAGGACAAAACATAAATTTTATTTTTATAAAAGATACAAAGTTTGTGCAAGAGTTATAAAAATATTAGTTTTAGAACTTGAAAGGAGAATGATAATGCAAGTGTATAATGTTTGACTTTTTCTGAAAGTCAAAGTATTCACTAGTTGTTGCATGATGTTGACTTTTTCAGAAAGTCAAAGTATGCAGTTGACTTTTTAAGAAAAGTCAAGTATTAACAATGATGTATCATGTTTGACTTTTTCCGAAAGTCAATGTCAGTTTGACTTTTTCAGAAAAGTCAAAATATAATCATGTTAGATATTAACTTTTCACATACACATCAAACCATAACACAAGGTGGCGAATAAGATGGAATTCTAGAGAGAGAAAGTTAGAGGTTTAGGGAACTTAGTGAGAGAAAGTGAAAGATATTATTATGAGCTCCAACTCTCTACCTTGGAAGGTAGAGAGTATTTATAGTCTTACATAACTCGCCACACTTTGGGTCATGGATCGGGCATACTGATGGGTAAAGACCGTCCAGTCCTCCACGGTGTTACTTAACTAAATTACAACTTAACTTAAAAGAACTACGACTACGAGCTTTCTAACGATTACATATACTTGAGGTAACCGACTCTTTAATCACCGGAATTTCTAATTCCTAACAATCTCCCCAGGAGGTCACCTCAATCATGTACCAAAATTACATAGAATACAAATAGATATTACATTTAACACTTGATCTTGCATTCTTGATGTAGTCCTTTGCTCCTAAGCTCGTAGTCATTGATACTTCACAATGCATGTTTGGTTACTTCAAGTGGAGGTCTTTTCTTGATCCACGTGATGATGAGTTTGAGCCATCTTTGGAGATCATCGGCTATCAAAAATCTCGAGACATCCATTGTGGTGTTGTGACTTTGGGACCGACATGCTCACATTCGGATCATGACATCTTCTCATCGAGTAGCGGAAGCATTTGTTGAATCATGATATTGGCGGCGTAGCGAAGCACGGTGTGAAAATATCGAGTCATTGATGCACTAATCATGATTTCTTTTGAGATGAATGTGTTAAGTGAGCATGCGGCTATGGATTGACCGCTTCATTACGATCACCGCAAGCGTCGGGCGTACACGCATACAACAGATTAGCAACAAATCGCACGAAAGTGTCTTTGATCACTTCGATGAATTGAGGTACACGCCCACGGTTCCCGTTGATCGATACAAGCTTGCTGTGATCGGTAGGATTCCTAAGAATCTCCTTGACGGGGTTTCGCAATGTTCTAGCTGTTCTCAAACCGAACGTCTCAAAGAAGACAACACGGAGTGAGTGAACCAAATACTTTTAAGTTCACCGATTGATGAAAAGAGATTTGAAAAACAATCGTGTATTGCTCAATAGAAATTGTTTTGCAATACAACGAGGGTTTTATTGAAAATCAATTATCAATCATAAAAATACCTTTTGGTTTGAAGAATGAGTACACGTTCGATGTGCTAAAGAAAAGAGTTTATAAGCACAAAGACCGGTTTTCAAAGGTATCCGTCAATCCCTAACTCGAACGAGATTGATTCAAGAAAATGAATCGCCCCATTGTTTCATTCGGTTGTCACATGGTTGATCCATATAATAGATCTCACATGCCACCTACCGAGGAGCTTGTATGATGTTGGCTCGAAGGCTTTCCATCTTCATTGTGAATGTGTAAACACCTCACTCGGATGTTCGCAATACCACAAGGATAATCGTGGGACTCAATATATAATCTCTCTTTCCACATTGTGTGAAGCAGAGTCTTCATTGAAAGTGTCCTAATGAGATTTATTGATGATCTCGTGGCTCTAGACTCAATTTGTGCATATTTGGATCCTATGCGGAGACTAGGGAGAGGTCTCCTTCTTCAATATCAACAATCTCTAGGAGAAAGTCGATAGATAATGTCGGTTCCCGTGAGAATGAAACAAGTCCTTTTAAGAGGAACTTGAGTGGTTTGGAAAGTTGAAGTGCGATGCGTCCTTTGGGTCCATGACGTCTTGTCTTCAATACCGATGTTACCATCGAGAGCATATGAATTGAACCGGTTTACGCCTAAGGTTGAATAAATGGAGGGCTTATTTGTTTTCACCCTTTTCTCATTCAATTCTTTTTAATTCTTCAACCCTTGATTGCTTACCAAGACTTCATAGCTAGAACCTTGTTGGGTATATTCCATTACTAGCTCGGTCTTAGTCCGCACTCTTCCCTTATCTCATTTTCTCCTTTTATCATCATACCTAAGGACTTCTACACTAACTAGTGGATTGTCCTCGGTAGATCCCTCCGTTCGGCGGATCATGGGAACCAATACCTAACCTTATCATCCTTATATCACCGTACATAAAGTAAAGTTGGTCGGTCAATATGGTATTGTTCATCCGCCATTGGATCCAATTGAAAACCATTTGAAAATCAATTCGGATACTTGAGATATATAATCAAAGCATTTTGTACTGAATTGTTTTGATATTTTAAACGAGAACTCCCCTCAACATGTGCATCAAGTATTTGAAAATGTTTTGCACACGGAGGCAAGAGAAAGAATTAACTTCTTTGATTACCATTTTCTAAAGATATCAACATCACTTCCTCAACGGATCAAGTAGATATAGCATTTCCGGAAGGATGAGGTTTCCATGAATTTGCTCCCCTCAATATGTGCCTCGAGGTTTGAAAAGAGTTTTGCACATACTAGAGGAACACACATATTGGGATAAATGATCACGTTTCAAATCAAAGGTTTAAGATAGATGCTCCCCTCAACATGTGCATTGAAAAATTGAAATCGTTTGTCACATGTGAGAAGGACAAGATGTACATTCTTTTATAACCATTTACACGATTATCGGTTTAAATCCAATTTAAATCACACATTCTCCCCGATCACAATTATCAAATCATTTGAGATTTGTGATCTCGTATAGATTTAAATTGATTTTGAAAGCTTTAAGGAGAATTGTGACTTGATCGTGAAAGTGTTTTAAGCGATATGGATCGATTTTTAAGACTTTAAACTCCATTTATAAAACATGCATGTATATCTTTTGAAAACAATTTTAATGCCAAATAACTTTTTAATTTAATTGAAATCATTCTCCCCTCAATCAATGACGTGGGTTGTTGATTGAGAGATAGAGATTTTGACAAATAAGTCTTGATGATTATCAAAAATAGAGATTGAGTTATTTTTCAAAGCATTTAGTTTTCAATGAGATAGGAGTTTATAGAATCGAGCATAAGATTTGAAAACTTGGTAAGATATGGCTCTGTTCTTTCTTTAAAACCGGGTTATTGCACAAGATGACAATAAACCATCTTTCTCTTTCTCCCAAAAATATTTTTTTTTTTTTTTTTTTTTTTTTTTTTTTTTTTTAAAATTCGAACAACATCTAAAGTCCCGTGTCATTCTTTGAATGACAGCACAAAGACCGTAGATATTATCGAACCGGAAGAAACATGACAAAAATGACAATATTTTTTGAAGAATTTTCGAATTTTTCAAATTTTTATGGATTTTGAAAGTTTTATATTTTTCTATTTTGTTTTTCAAATATATATGTACAAGAGATAGATGAAGAAAGACCTTTACTCCTCGTCTTCCTCCACGAAGGCGTTTGAGAGTTTCGGTTGAAGGCTTTTCGAGACCAAGGCGTGGAAGAATAAACTCAAACGTTCTCTTGGAAGAGCTTTGGTGAAAATGTCCGCTAACGATATTCGGACCTCACAAAATATAGTTCCACCACACCTTTTCAACTTGTTCCCGATGAAATGATGTCGAATGTCGATATGCTTTGCTCTTGAGTGTTGAACGTTGTTGCATGAGAGAGCAATAGCACTTTTATTATCACGATGCAGAGGATTTTGTTGAATTCAAAGCCATAGTCGATAATTGAGATCTCATCCATAAGATTTGAGCACAACAAGATGACATGGCTATGTATTCACCTCTGTAGAGAAATAGAAGTACTCATTTGCTTCTTTGAAGACCACTCACAAGCTTATCACCCAAAACCGAGCACCTCCGACGTGCTTGACGTGTATCTTGACAACTCGCATGATCGGCATCTCGCATAGGTCGTTAGTGACATACCGGTGTCCTTGGTACCATAGTCCCATATTGATGGTACCATGGAGATACCGAAAGACCCGTTTAATCGCTTCAAGGTGCTTTTAGTAGGCTTAGCACGGTATCTAGCACACATGCACACAGAGAACAAAATGTCCGGTCTACTAGCGATGAGATACATCGGGATCCAATCATACTTTGATATTTCGTTTGGTCAATCATGATCCCGAGAGGTCCTCATCTAGTTTGGTTCGGTCAATCATGGGGTGTCAACGGTCACATGAATCAAATCCAAATTTCTTTAAAATCTCGATGCATATTTAGATTGATTTATGAAGATGCCTCGGGACTTTGTGAAATTTGTAATCCCAAGAAAATGACATTTGTCCCATCATTGACATTTGAAACTTTGAACTCATTTCATTTGAAAACGATCACATTCCATTGGGTCGGTCGAGGCAAAAATAATATCATCAACATAAATTTGAACATGAGTTAAATGTTTGCTGACTTCTGGTGAACAATGTAGGATCAATGCTCCTTTCTTTGAATCCGGTTGAAAGAAGAAACTTTGAGAGTGTATCATACCAAGCCCTTGGAGCTTGCTTTAAACCGTAAAGAGCCTTCTTCAAACGATAAGCGTGAGTAGGATGCTCTTGATTCACAAATCCTTGAGTTGGGCGGCGTGACGACTTCTTTAAGATCTCCGTTCGAAATGCCGTCTTTACATCCATCGATATACCACCATGTTCTTACTTGCGGATTAGCCAAAAGATTACGATTGCCTCGATTCGAGCAAGCTGGAGCAAATGATTCTTCAAAGTCTATACCCTCCTCTTGACGATATCCTTTAGCAACCAATCGAGCCTTGTTTTCAACACATCACCATGCTCATCAAGTTTTACTTTGAAGATCCATTTTAGAGCTATAATCATAGCACGATCTGGAGCGGTACTAACTCCCATACATCAAGACGATCAAACTCATGAATTTCATCTTGCATAGCATTGAACCACTATCTTCATTCATGGCGGTTTAACGTCTTTTGGTTCGATCTTAGATAGTACGGAGTTGAAGAAGCACCATAAGGCATCGGTTGCGAGTTGCTTCCGGGTTGATCTGAGACGAGAGGGATTACCAATGATGTTGTCTAATGGATGATCGTGAGTCCATTTTCCGAGGTGTTCATGTGGCATTTGTTGAGGAACCGAGGTAGGCGAGTCGATGTCTCTTGAAGAAGATGGTTCTGATGATGATTCGGGAGTAGCAAATATGTTTTCAAATGGAGCATCTTGAGAGTCGCAAAGGGATTAACTTCATCATTGATGCGAAACATTTCCATGATGTACATTTGAAGAATGATGATTTGTTGATGAGGCGAAGGATCGCAGCGGTGCTTCTTGACTTCGAGATATTGAAACGATGGATTGACTTCATTCTTGGAATCGAGCATCCTCTCGTGTAGGGATCGATTACTTCATTAGTAGTGGACTCATACAGTTCATCAAACATTGGATCAAACAATTTCTTTACATCATCTTGGATGGAGGTACATATGGTGTTTCTTGAGAGGAGTTTGGAACAAGGGATGAACCAATAGGGTCATTTTATGAAGTGCGGGTCCCGAGTGGAGTGTCCGAGAGCCATTTGACCGGTCACTCATCAAGCGTAACGTGAATTGTTTCCATGATATTTCGGGTTCTTTTGTTGTAGATTCGGTATCCCTTTTGTTTGGTGCATATCCTACAAATACTCCAATGTCGACTTTAGCTCTAAGTTTGCCCAAGTCTTGACCTCATTAGTTGGATAGCACAAGGCACCAAACACACGAAGGAAAGATAGATTGGGTTTCTGTTGTGGACAAGTTCATATGGAGTTTTTCCATGAATGGTGTGAATCGTGAGCGATTTTGTGTGTAGCATGCGGTGGCAATTGCTTCACCCGAGAAACATTGGAACCTTTGAGTAAATCGGCATTGTTCTAGCGACTTCAACAAGAGTACGATTTCGTCTTTCAACTACACCGTTACGTTGAGGGGTTCGTGGAATACTTCTTTGATGGTGATTCCAATGCTTTCATAGAATTCACTAAGTTGTTTGTTGACAAACTCGGTTCCATTATGCATTACGATAATTCGGCGGTCTTGTTTAGTCTAACTCTGCAATTGTTTGATGAGTTTGATGATGATATCGGAGTTTCATCCTTTGTCCTTAAGAACTTGACCCGGTGAATCTAGAATAATCATCAACCACAACTAACACATATTTCTTCCCAAAGATATTCTCGCACCTCATTGGTCCACATAAGTCCATATGAATCATATGAAGAACTTCGTGACGAGTTAGAAGGTTTGGGTTTATGGGCATACTTCTTGCTTTTTCCCAATTGGCAAGTGAACAAAGATGATCCTTTTCATACTTTAGTCTAGGTAAACCTACAACTAAGTCCTTTTGGAAAGATCGTTGATGGTGCCGAAGTTCAAGTGATTGAGACGACGATGCCATAACCATGACTTTGTTTTGAAGCCTTTGATAACAAGCGATTGGTGATGCTCTCATCATGTCATCGATAGAGATAGTGTAAAGGTTTGAGCCACGAGTTCCTTTCAGCAGTTCCTTTCCATTAAGATCTCTAACAAAGGGTATGTTTTCACGAAGGCTACTTCTAGATCGAGAATCACGAAATTGACCAACGAGAGAAAGATTATGACCTAAACCTTCCACATAATACACTACGGAGATGACACTATTGCCAACAACATAATCTCCATAACCCATTATAGCACCGAAATGATCATTACCAAATCTAACGATCCGATGAATTTGCTCACGAAGTTCATGAGCGTGACCGGTCTCAGGTCATATGCTTGGAGCGACTGAGTCCGGTACCACGAGCGATTTGAGCGATCTGCGGTTGAACACGACAAGAATGGATAATCGGATATTTGGGATCCCCATGCAAGAATGGGTTCCATTTGGTTAGTAGCAGCAGTTGGACCACCCACATCGAAATAGAAGCATTCATGTCGAGACGGTGAAGTAGTGGAATCATTGTGAATAGATGCAATACTAGTGTCTCGTATTAGCCCTATTTACGATGTGACCACTTCTTAAGGGAATAGTTCTACCGGTGAGGCATCCAATTTCTAGTGGGCATTATCGATTAGTTTTATGACCAACGGTATCCAATAAAAGCCTATTCTGCTGAATGTTCTTCTGTGGGTTTCCATTGTTTTCTAACTCTCTTTCGCTTTTGCCTTTTAGCCTTTTTAGCATGAATTTTAGCATTAACAACATTCATGGACAATTAACATCATTAGGCGTAACATTAACATCACATTCATGATTAGAAATGTAAATTCAAGCAATCATCGATACAAGGTTTGCAAATAGTATCGAATTGAATTAATTACGATGCGCCTATGGCTAATACTAGAATCAACACGATTCGTGTTATTCGATTCAAACTTAAGGTTCCTAGATAGTTCTTCTACTCTTCCGATGCACATTCTTAGCTTGAGAGGTCCTATCATTCCTTGTATTGTCTTGAGACTTTGACTGCTCCCTTTAATGTCACCGATTACTCTGTAGAGGGAATGGGAACATTAGTTTGTTTTACTACTCTTTGCACCACTGTTTAGATGTCTTTGGGATCGAACTACATGCGGTGCACTAAGGTTCACTTTCTTAACATTAGAGTCTTGAGATTAGTACTCCTAGAAGGCACATTTGAGTTCACTTTCCTAGTATTGATGGATCTAAAATCGAACTACTCAATGGTGCACTACTCCTCACATTCAAACCATTGGGAATCGAGTGCATGTCATGTTTGGCCTTAGGCATTGAGCATGGAATCAAGGGTTAACTCTCTCACCTAATGTTTTGGGCATATAGTGATCAAACATTCTAAGATTTCTTGAGATCGTTTGGCATATAGGCATGCATGTCCAATTGCATTATCATGAGGTTTCTCTAGCTTATCCTCTTCAACAATCTCACGCAGACATTCTAAGCAATCCTTAAGGGATGAGAAATATGTTTGAATGGCAAGTTTGTTGTTCCTTAGGTGAGGGGACATATGTCACGGATAAAGCATATTTATTGCCGAGTGAACCTTAGATACAACATTCTCCTCATTGATCATTGGCATTTTCCCTTTTACGATTCTTGATTCTCAATTTCCTTTTGCAATGAAGTTATTTGTTCGTTGTTTTTGTTACTGAGTGACTTTAATTGATTCAAACAACTCATTGAAATGACGTTTAACCTTTTCATTCTCTTCTAGAAAACTTTCGTTTTCCTTTTGTAAAGCATTTACTAGGTTTTGAAGATGAAACGTTTGAGAGTTCGAGAATCTAAAGAAGGAGGCATTTGGGAGCTGTCATATTGTTCGTTTGACCCTTTAATTGAGAGATTTGGGCTTTCAACTTTACGATCGTGTTGCATCGAGCTTGAATCATTCATCTCGTTTGTTAATTTGAAAACGCATCAAACTCGGAGCATCCGAAGATGTCTTGATATTTGAAGTTTTGACATTTTCTTTGAGATGTTGATATTTTAGTTGTAGATTAAAATACTCAACTTCTAGTTTAGAAAAATGTTTAACCAAATTGTCATGATCATCCAGTTCAATTTTCTCATTTAGTTTAGAATTAGTTTTTCAAGCTCAATGACACGATCATGGGAGACTTTCGAGACCACGAGATAATTCATGAAATTTGGAAGCATTAATAGAGCAATTTGAAGCGTTGAAAAACACATCTTGAGCAACACATTCAAGAATAAGATTCTCATTTAATGTATGCAAGTTCTTTCTCTCAATCTCATTATATTTTAGTGCACGCTCATAATCACTAACTTCAACAACCATTGCATCAAATTCCTTTTCCATACCTTTAATATCGCTTCTACCCCTTTTAAGACTCTCAAAGTGATCTTTTAGAAGTTTAAAGAAGGGCATGACCTCGTTAAATAACATTCTTTCATTTGTTCAAAACCTCTTTCACCTTGATTATACCGGTGGGAGTGATCCTTTTCTTGCAAGTTTTCTCAAAATCAACAAATAGTTGGAATATAACGTATTGGCTAATTAATGTCTTGCTTTTAGTGGCAATTGTTCTAGGTACAAGATGCATAGGTGTATTAGGAGGATACACAGTTGCTCTAGGCATTTTCCGAAGGGAGGGTTTGTTTCTACAATATTTTCGACTTTTCCTTATCTAAGTCCATTTTCCGAAGACTTGTTCGGAGTCAACAAAGTCTCGAGGCTTAAACTTGTTTAGTGCAATCCAGTTTTCCTTTTTGTAATCGTGAGGAGAGATAATTATTTTTCTCTTTGCATTTAGGGTCATCTAGTTTTTGTTCATCCTTTCCTAGTGACTTCATCGATTTCTTATCTTCCTCGGTGCACTCAACGCAACTAGGTTTACGCCTAGGCTTAAGAATTTCATCACCATCATAAATCACCTTATGAGCATTTCTAGCCTTTTAATTACCTCTGGATTTGGTTCCTCAACAAGGGAATGCTATGCTTATCGCTTAAGACTCTATGCTTAGTGATCATGTGAGCCGTCTGAATGGTATTCCTTGCGTACAACTTATTTTCAAGCTTGTTTTCAAAGTCTTTAGATTAGAAAAATCATTCAAAAGTTTTGACTCCTTAGCATAGAATTCTTGCTTAAGCACTTTAACATTTTCTTGAAGTTCTTGTTTTTGCTTAGCGTTTTAGAAAGCTTTTCTTGTAAGGCATTTAACTCTTGTTTTAATACTTCTTCTCTAAACCTACTTTTCTAATAGTTATGCGCATTTGGTCATCCATTTCACGCTCACGGGTGGTCAACTCAAACTTAGCACTTGTTCATAGATAGCAACACGTTCTTTATATGCATTTAGTTCGAAATTATGGATTCATCGAGAGCACATGCGGTGTATTCATCAAAGACATAGTCATTGTTGATGCAGAAGATGCATCACTAGATACAACTTCACTTTCACTTTGTTTCACGTATTGATCATATGGGACAATATTGATATTACCCATATTTTCAATATTTGATTCAAAAGTTTCGGTTGGTTGTACTTTGTCATGCATCTGCTGCACATCAACATCATCATATAGCTTTAATACCTCGAGATGAGTTTGTCCTTTGATGGGCCAACTTGTGGTGAAGAAGTGACCTTGGGAGACACCATGGGAGAGATGCTAGCCATAAATATTGTGTGTGCGAGGGTCCATCATCCACATCGTAGTCGTAAGCATCGCGATCACCGACTTGAAAGGCATTTTGATGATTGTGACCTATCTCACGAATGGGCTGCTCATCTACATCTCGCATCATAAGTCTTGGCATTGCCTTGAAGAAAGCAATGATTCCTCTTCATTCAGTAGCACCATTGTCTGAGCTTGAGCCAACATCTTATCTCTCAAGTATTCGGCATTTTGTGGGCGCTTTGGAGATGTGCGGTTCCTTGCAAAGTGTCCTCACCACCACGTTAAAACATTTGATTGGCTTAGCTTGACCTTGGTTACCATTCCTTCCTCGATTCGGTTTCCAACATAACCTCTCCCGCTCCACCTCGTCCCCTGTTCATACTGTCTTTCCGAATCGGGTTGCACCACGATCCTTCCATCTTTAACGAAGGCTTGATTATGTGGGTTAGATGCGATTCGAGGTTGTTGTTGGTTTGTGGAAGAGAATTCATGTTTTGACTAATGAGAAGAGCAAGTTGATTAATGATGTTACCACGTGTGCATCGGCATCGCCTTGTTTGAACCGAGGATCGGGGATGAGTTTGTGATTACCATTACCCAAGGGTATGACTTGTGATGCTTTGGTTGTGATTCCAATGTTTGAGTAGAAAGCGGTTGAATCATTAGACGAGCTTGTCTCTCACAGGTTAGTTTTGAACGATTGAGAATCAATTTTTCAAACATGGCATGTCTTTCATTCGAAGGAGGAAGGCATAGAGTTGCTCATAGTTTGTGTTCTTCAATCCTTTAGTGAGCTTCACAATGGTAACAAACTTGTGCCATTCGGGATTCATGTTGTTCACAAATTTTGAGTTCAATCTGAATGTTAGGCATAGCCATCTTGATGTTCCTCATGTCATTCACTAACTTATGAAATCTCACATAGTACTCATAGACACTCTCATCTGGTTTCATCTTGAAGTGCTCAAATTCATCATAGAGTTGGGATTCCTGTCTTCCATAGTTAATTACGAACACGAGAGAAGCATCTTAACGTTATCCCAAACGACCTTTGCATCGGTGTTATGATTGATCGACTTGTAGATGTCTTTAGGAAGACCTTGAAGAACAATGTTTGAAGCCACGATATCGCATCGAATCTCTTTTCTCCTCATTATCAAGCTCATTGTACATCTTAGGTCCGCCCATTCCGTGAGCAGAGTACCATCTTCATTAGTATCAAGTATGTCTCTAGTCGTTTCAACCCGATATGGTCCTTCATCAATGGATTTGAGAATGTTTACACCATTTTCCTTTCCAAGGCAATACAATCGATTCGTTGAGCCCAAGAATCGTAGTCGGTTTTGTCAAGCATTGGTGGGCGAGTATCCGAGCCACCGCTTGAACATCCTCGGCAATCGTGGAGATGACGGTGGGAGCAGTGGGAATGTTGGTAGACATGTTAACAGATTATACGGGATTTTATAACTCTATGATTAAACCGGAAATAGATTCTTTCACGGGTTTTACTAAATCAAGAGAAACCGTAAACAATCACTCAAGTTGCTAGATGATAAAGTGCTAACTCGCTACCAAATAATGCACTAAGTCGCTATCCCTTAACTCGCTACACGTCTAAGTCGCTAGAGTCCCAAGTCGCCAATGAAAAGCAAGTCGCTAAGTAGTAACTCGCTACTGGACTAAGTCGCTAGCCAAATTTGTGCGATGATTGCTACACAAGTCGCTAGATATGCAAGTCGCTAAAGAGCAACTCGCTCTGGACTAAGTCGCTACCATTAAGTCGCTAACCGTGGTGGAGATTCCACTACTTGTACTTTAACTCGCTAGCTCTAACTCGCTAGCTTTTATAACTGTAAGTCGCTACAAAACTATGAAGTAAGTCGCTACCAAGAAAACAAGTCCGAGAGCTAAGTCGCTAGCTTGAAAACCAAATAACCTTCACTTTTCAATCCAAAAACAACCCAACCAAGATGATTCAAGCTTACCAAATGAAAACCTAAGCACTTTTGATGATTCTAAACATAAAAGTACCAACAAAATTCAAACTTTAACACAAGAAATCAACCAAATGATGCAAAACCACTAAACTTTTTCAAACTCAAAACCACCTAAAACCACTATAAATCCAAAGATGTGCAAGATATGATCTAACCATGGCTCTTGATACCAATTGTTAGATATTAACTTTTCACATACACATCAAACCATAACACAAGGTGGCGAATAAGATGGAATTCTAGAGAGAAAGTTAGAGGTTTAGGGAGCTTAGTGAGAGAAAGTGAAAGATATTATTATGAGCTCCAACTCTACCTTGGAAGGTAGAGAGTATTTATAGTCTTACATAACTCGCCACACTATGGGCGTGGATCGGGCATACAGATGGGTAAAGACCCGTCCGTCCTCCACGGTGTTACTTAACTAAATTACAACTTAACTTAAAAGAACTACGACTACGAGCTTTCTAACGATTACATATACTTGAGGTAACCGACTCTTTAATACCGGGAATTTCTAATTCCTAACAAATCAAGTTCTATATTTTCTTCCCCTTTTTGTCTCAACAAAAAGAAGAGGCGATGCGGAATGTAATGAGCCCGAGCCATTATCTCCCCCTTGATCAAAGCTCCCCCTAAATTGGGTACTTAATGGGAAGATACATGGATTGTGAAAATAAAGCTACAAAAAAAATGTTAGTAATAATGATCATTCACAAGCATTTCCAAACACTATGTAAAAGCACCAACACTATAATAAAAACACCATTCATTAGTTAAAATTTTCATGAATAAATATCATGAAATGGGAACACAATGATGTGTTTTAGTACAAGAAAAGAAAATAATCCTAAGAAAGAAGAACTAGAAATGCTAATCTATGACCATCCTAATTTGATGGTGGATGAGAAAAGAGCGTTGAGGCGCTCAAGGATATGATTGAGGATGAACCTCATTTCCTCTTGGAAGTCATGGACCATAACCCAGGTCCTTTCCACGGTTTGGGCCGTTCGCTCACAAGTTGAGCAACCATGCCTAGGAGGGTAGAATGTTTGGGAAGGTTGTGGTGGTGGTATGGTAGATGTGTTGGTGGTGTTGGGAATGTTTGGGGTGGTCATGATGGAGGCAAGCAAAGCATTTTGCATTTGCATAGTCTCACTTAAGTGAGAATCCACCATGCCTTTGAATTGGTGGAGGTTGTGGAGTTCCGCTTGAATCTCCTCTCTAGTGGGATTGGCATCCCACATGCACTCCTCAATGTCCTCAAGATGAGGGACATTGATGTTGAGTGGATGATCCCATACAAAGGACCATGAATGTCTTTGTAAATGGGGTGGAAGAGAAGAGGTTTTGGCCCTAATGGGCGTTTGGGTCAAAGATGACCTTGGTGATTCATGAGCTATTTTCTCAACTGTGCCAAAGGATGGCAATGGTGGTGGATGATTTGGCCTAGGAGACAAGTCATCCAAGTCCTCCAAGAAAGGATGTGGTGAAGTTGGTGGAGTGGAGAATAACTCCATAGGCATGAGAGTAGGAGACCTTGGTGGTGAAGGTGGTGAGGATGTTTTGGATGTTTGGATGGGTGTCGGTGGAGGTGAAGTTGGTGTTTTTGTAGGTGGTGGAGTGGTGATCACAATGTGTGATTGATTTGGTGTAGCCAAGGTAAGACTTGTATCATCTCGGATGGGAGATGAGATTGTGAGTGGAGAAGACTCGGATGAGGAACTAAGGTTAACGAAGCAACAAGGCCTCACACTAATTCTAGCGGTCTTCTTGCAAGGTTTTGGAGATGATTTTGTCATTTTTGACTTTGGTTTTTTTTTTGCTAGATGATAGTAAGAATGAAGAAGGTGTGAGGATGATCATGGTAAAACCTCTTAATTTATAGAAGTGAAAAATTATGGAGAAATGTGTTTGATTTGATGTTAAACCATTGAAGAGATGAGGTTCCTAATGATTTGGAAGTGGGTTGAATGCTAGTCATATCACCCAAGTCAATCCATTCAAGAGAGATGGAGTGAAGAAGAAAAGATTTGCAATAAATGTGTTCTAATGAGTGGAATTTCCTAACAATCAGATCACCCACGGATTTGAAGGTACCAAAAATTTGGTTCCTTCCTTTATGCCAAAGGGCTCCTTGGGTAGATTTTTCAAATTTTTGAATTTTGGTGGGAAATGGATTTCTTATATACCTAAGTGAAGTATACTAGTTCTAATAAGAGTATAAACTAGTTAAGATTGATTTATAAGTAATGGATGGTAATTTGGAATCACGAAAGAGTCGAAATTCAGAAAATTACTTGGAGGATCCACGGTACCAAAATCATACACGGGCGGAACCCTAAAAAGGGTGTCGTCTGGTCCGCCTGTACAGGTACGGCGGTACCATTTTACATAACGGACGGTACCAAATCGTTGGTGCCGTCGTCCGTGGAGTGCAAAACAAGGCAGTATGTTTTAGGGTGTCGGGCACTTTTCCGAAACCTGAAATTTTTCTCAAAAGATGTTATACTAAACATTTCTAGTTAGGAAAAGTAAATAACACATGTATAAACATAGTGGAGCAAAGATTTTGAGCAAGGCTTATTGATTTTCACATTATAGTGAAAATGGGTAAAATTTGATAGCGTACTTGTGCTATCCCCCTGCATAAGATTGTTAGCATACATCAGTTTTAGAAGTTATATTATCATCCTACAAGATAAAAACAACTAAATAGTATCAAACATTACTGATAATGTATTGTTCCAAACACTCCTTAAAGTACCCTCATTTGTCCAACTTCTTGTAAATCTTGTTCATCATCCTACCAAGGCACTTGAAAATTCCCTTAGTTTGCTTGAATTCCGCTGATTCATTTTCAATCTCGGGAAGAGACGCATAATACTCGTGAGGTGGGAGATGAGAGCTTGGAAGACCATCCTCGGAGCTATTTAATGATGATGATGATGGAGTTAGAGGTTTTGCTCTTTTGCCTTTTGTCTTAGCAACTCGTTCATCACTCAAAGGTACAAAGATGTGACGGATGAGTTCGTAGTGAAGGTGCATCCCTTTTGGGGTTGGTGGAATTGGTGCAAAGTTTCTATAGAGACGGGTGAGAAGCATCCCGTATGGAAGAGCAACCGATCCTTGAGTTGGAATATCAATCATTCTCCTAGCTATGTAATAGGCTAAATTGAATGGTTGTAGGGTGGACAAGTTGTAGAGCATGTGACAAAGGCAAGCGTTTATGTGATCCCTATTTCCTATGGTGCTAATGACGTTGGCTCTAAGTAGCTCCTCCCATTTCTTAAATTCGGGCTTAAGTTCATTTTGCTCCATTCCATATGGATCTCGGTTTATCTCTTTTCCCTTTCGGGTAACACGGGTTGTATCACCCTTTGGGTTAAATAGGTGTTCACGGATAACATCCTTATCGGCCAAACGGTTTTGGTAGGGAGAAGTGCGGTCATTGATTGCATCAAGAGCGGTGAGAGACCACTTATCCGTGTAGACACAAGTTCCTCGGTTGGGAATTCCTAGTACTTGAGCAAAGTTGCTTAAGGTGATGGTGTAGTCGTTTTGATTGATTCGAAATCTAAGACAAAATTCATCATCGTCTTCATCACTAAAGCCGGCTACACTAGCATAGAATTCTAACACAAACCTAGGACAAATTGGTTCATCGATGTCAAGAAGACAATCGAATTTAATGGCGGCTAGTTCTTCATGAAGATTGGTATGTTCAAGGAAGGATGAGTGAATGGTTCTACCTCATGGAAATACCTTGATTCTAGACCCTAAATATTTCTACTTGATCCTTGGTAAGTCCTTTGGTTTTGTGGTGTTTGGGAATGTAGTTAAGGGTGTCTTTGTGATCATAGAATCTTGCGGCTACCATAGTTATTCCTAAGGACAAGAATTGATATGTTAAACCGAGAATAAACTTTAACGTTTTGGTTCTAGTGTGTGCCTATATGAAAACAATTTGGAGTTGCGGTTATCTCGACTCATTTTATGCACAAAAATGGTTTTAGTGGGGTGTTTGGCAAATACCATGAGATAACCCAAATGCTCCTAATTCAATGTGGCTTCATTTGAATATACCTGGGAATGCATATTAGTTATGCAATACCTTTAGTATTCAAGAGCATGCAAGTGATGAAAGTCTAACGTTTCTATTTGTATTTAACAATGAAAAATTGTTTTCCTACAAGTGAGAAGCTTTTCAAAAATTTTGACATGGGGTGTTTGGTTATTTGAATAATGCCTTATATTCATTATCTATTAATTAGTGGGAAACATGATTTGTTTATGCAATATGATAATGTAGTACCTAATTTCAATGACTAGTTATGCAATTTGCCAATTGAATTCATATTTAGTATAAAAGCATACATAAAACCCCATGTAATGATTTTTGATAGTTTTGTGCATAAATAAGAATCCTAGACTCAGAATTGAGAGATAAAATGATGTTATCTTCTGTGATTAGTGAGAGGGAAGGTGTTAATAATGAGCTTGGTTTAAGTTTTACACGTTTTGGTAAAGTGGGTTTTGAGGAAAAAGATGTTTTGTAGGTAGTATTTTTGCTTCTATAGACACCACGGACCAGACGGTACCAAAATTTTGGTTCCGTCCTTGTTGTCGTTTGGTACCGTACTCTGATGGCGTATATAAAACAAAATTGTTTTGGTTTGACTATTCTAATGTTTTAGGCTATGTTTATCCTACATGTTTGGTTCCATTAACCCTAAACCAAGTCTAAGAAGATTAAAAGGTTCTCGTTTAAGAGGCTTAGTTAAGATGTCGGCAATGTTGTCTTCGGAGGATACTTTGTCAATTGAAATGTTCCCTTTTTGAACATTGTCGCGAAGAAAGTAATGACGGATTTCAATATGCTTTGTACGAGCATGTTGAGCGGGATTCTTCTTGAGATCGATGGCTCCTTTGTTATCGCAAAGTATCACAATGTCGTTGAGATGAATTCGTAATCTCGAGAGCTTGCTTCATCCAAAGAGCTTATTGACATGCCTTTCCGGCTCGAGACGTACTCGGCTTCATGGTTGAGATGGCTAAGGCCGTTTGCTTCTTTGCAAACCATGAGGTGAGACAATGTCCAACAAAAGTGCAAATACCACTTGTACTTTTCTATCGACATAGTCACCGGCATGATCCGAGTCGGCATACACTTTGGTTTCTACACCCGTTCCTTTGGGATACCATAATCCTAAACACGTTGTTCCCTTAATGTATCTAAAATCCTTTTAAGGCTTCTAAGTGTGATGCCTTTGGGTTTTCTTGAAAGCGAGCACATAGACAAATACTAAACATAATGTCGGGTCTACTAGCCGTAAGATAGAGTAGGCTACCAATCATTCCTCTATATTTAGTGTTATCTACGGATTCACCTTCTTCGTCCTTGGTGAGTTTGGTGTCCGAGGACATGGGTGTTTTAGTTGGTTTGGAATCTTCAAGCCCAAATTTCTTAAGCATGTCTTTTATATATTTAGATTGGTTAAAAAATATGCCATCTTCTAGTTGTTTAATTTGAAGTCCTAGAAAGAAATTTAACTCACCCATCATACTCATTTCAAACTCGTCGTGCATGATTTTAGAGAAATCATCACATAGTTCTTGACAAGTTGATCCGAATATAATGTCATCAACGATATTTGAACAATGATAATATGTGATTCTTTTTCTTGGTAAAAGAGTATTATCTACTAATCCCATAGAGTATTTGTTATCAATAAGAAAAGTCTTAAGTCGGTCGTACCAAGCTTTTGGTGCTTGCTTAAGACCATACAATGATTTCTTGAGTTTGAAGACATGATGTGGTTTCTCAAAGTCGGTAAAACCGGAGGTTGAGCAACATACACTTCTTCGTTAATAAACCCATTAAGGAAGGCACTTTTAACATCCATTTGAAATAATTTAAAGTCATAAGCACATGCATAAGCAAGTAATATTCTAATAGATTCGAGTCTAGCTACCGGAGCATAAGTTTCATCATAATCAATACCTTCTTGTTGATTATAGCCTTGTGCAACAAGCCTAGCTTTGTTTCTAGATACTATACCATTTTCATCCATTTTATTTCGAAAAACCCATTTCGTTCCAATTATGGTTTGATCTTTAGGTTTTGGAACTAATTTCCAAACATCATTTCTAACAATTGGTTTAATTCTTCTTGCATGGCAATTACCCATGATTCATCTTTTATTGCTTCATTTATGTTTTCGGTTCTATGGTGGATACAAAACAAAATAATTACTTTGATTTTGGGCTTGTGACCTTAAGGTTCTTTGATTAAGTTGTCCTATGACCTTTTCTAAAGGATGACTTTTAGATTCTTTGATGTTTATAATTTCCTTATTTAATGGTTCATCTTCCTTGTTATCATTAATTTGACTTTCTATTATTTGACTTTCAACTAAGTCATCATCTACCAAAGGTGATGTCTTAGAGGGAGGTGGACTTTCATCAAATGTTATGTTCAACGATTCCTCGACTATCATTGTTTCTTTGTTAAGGACAATATAAGCTTTGCTAGTTTGAGAATAACCCAAAAATACACCTTCATAAGACTTTGGGTCAAACTTGGTGAGATAGTCTTTAGTATTAAGAATGAAGCATTTACAACCAAAGACACTAAAATATCCTAAAGTTGGCTTTTTACCTTTGTAAAGCTCATATGGTGTTTTGTTTAGGAAAGGACGTATTAAGACTCTATTCAAAATATATGTAGAAGTGTCAACGGCGTTGCACCAAAACTTTTGAGGAATATTTTGTTCATTAAGCATTGTTCTACTCATTTCTTGAATTGTTCTATTTTTACGTTCTACTACTCCATTTGATTGAGGTGTTCTTGGAGCGGAAAAGTTATGTGTTATACCATTTGTATTACAAAAGTTTCCAAATTGAGTTTCGTTGTCAAATTCACGACCATGATCCGTTCGGATCGACACAATTTTAACACCTAGTAGATTTTTAATTTTCTTGCTAAGAATTTCAAATTTATCAAAAGCATCATTTTTGGTTTTTAAAAACAACGTCCAAGTAAACCTTGAGTAATCATCTACTATGACCAAAGTGTATAAGTTGCCTCCGTAGCTTCTTATAGCGGATGGTCCAAACAAGTCCATTTGTAATAATTCTAGACACTTAGATGTGGACACCATATTTTTAGATTTGTGACTACTATGGGTTTGTTTACCAATTTTGCAAGCGTCGCAAAAGTGTTGGTCATATTTTATTTTGGTAAATTCCTAACTAGCTCTTTTGAAGATAGGTTTTGTATAAGTCTCATATTAGCGTGACCTAAGCGCCTATGCCAAAGAGATGAGCTATCATCTAATGTTGTTAGACAAAGTTTGTTGTTATAT
The DNA here is from genome assembly GCA_022545495.1 of Chrysanthemum lavandulifolium. Taxonomy (NCBI): domain Eukaryota; kingdom Viridiplantae; phylum Streptophyta; class Magnoliopsida; order Asterales; family Asteraceae; genus Chrysanthemum; species Chrysanthemum lavandulifolium. The sequence goes on from CM040243.1 coordinate 118,863,556, forward strand.
GTTTTATCTATCTTCATGACGATATGTTATTTTTCCTAACTCCTTTAGCTATGGTGATACCATCTTTTAGTATTTTACTACCATTTTCATCAAATAGTACTTTATACTTTTTATCACATAATTGGCTAATACTAATTAGATTAAATCCTAACCTATCCACATGAGCAACATTTTCAATAGTTAGGGAGTTATGAGCGATCGTACCTTTGCCAATGATTTTGCTTTTGAGATTGCTACCAAAAGTGACATTACCTCTGTCATACTCTTGGTATGATGAGAAGAGACTTTTGTTGCCCGTCATGTGTCGTGAGCATCCACTATCTTTTATCCATTCATCAGGTTCCTTTGGTCCCCAATATCTCATGGGTCCGTTTGGGTTAAACATACCATTTATTTGATTCATGTATGGAAATGATGGGAAAGAGTTCCATGACATGTAATCTGGAGTTTGATATGGTCTAGGAAGTTTTGATTCCAACCATTGTGTTGGTAGTTGGGTTGTACGTTGTGGTTGCTCTTAGGAAAGGCGTTTGGCAAAGGTGCTTTATATCGTTGTTGAGTAGTTTTGATCTAAATTCATTTTAGCAAGTCCTACTCCCGATGTAACAAATGGTTTTAGTTTAACACTATCCTTGGTTTTCTTTGTTACTTTGACAAATTCAAGACGGTCCAGTATTACGAACATTACATCTCTTCAAGTACCCACGGCACCATTTGTTTCCACAGACGGAACCCTTATTTTGGTTCCGTCGGTCCTCATTGCATCTTCAGCAGCTTTGACAGATTGTTCTTCTTTTTCGGCCGTTTGTTTTGACTCTTTGGAATTAATACTTCATTAAATCCTAGCCCATTCATGTCTCCCGGTGTTTTATGGATTTTAACTATTTCATCGGCAAGAGCGATGTTTTGTTAAACCTTTAAATTTAGAATTATTTTCGATTAAAACATCTTGTGTGAGTTTTAGTTTTTCTATTTCAAGTTTAAGCTCTTAACATGATTTACAATCATCGCCATTTGCTTTTCCTTTTCAAGTCGTTTTGCTTTTCTTTTAACTCATAAACTTCATTTTCCAAAAATTCCTTTTGGTTTTAAAATTTTATTTTTAGTTATGATTTTAGACTTAGCTCACACAATTGATTATATTGTTTTTGCAAGGTGTCATCATCAATAGAAGAGTAAGAAGAGTCGGAAAGTACCTCATTTGACTCATGTGCCATTAGAGCGATCTCTTCCTTGCTTGACTCTTCATCGCCTTCACTATCACTCCAAGCACCACTTACAAAAGCTCGTTGAGTTTTGCTTTTAGGTGGCTTGGGACATTCTCCCATGAGATGATTTGCATCACCACATCTAAAACACTTTATTTCACCTTACCCTTTTGTCATCCCGATCTTTTGGAATGGCTTCTTTTCTTCTCGAGGTTGTCTTACTAACTTTCCTCTTCTTCTAAAGAACTTCTTAAAATCTCTAACGGCCATGGCATATTCCTCATCTTCACTACCGGAGCAAGATTCGTCATCATCACTTGGCTTGGCATTGCTATTTATAGCCAAATGGATGTGAGCTGATCGACGGACCGCGGAACCCTTAAAGGGTTCCGCCTGTACCAATTTGGTACCGCTGGTCGACAAACCAAGATATCAAATCTTGCCAAAGTCAACTCTATCTAAGTGAGATTGTGCAAGATATGAAGAGTACAAATCCACACAAAATGTCTAATGAAATCTTCCAATGATTTCCATGATGCATCACATGATGTCATATGTTGTATTTCTATTTTTAGAAATATGCAAGTACTTAAGTAGTGTTTGGTTTTAAGAACCTAACACATTCTAAAAACTATTATCATACATAATTATTAGAGTCATATCAAGATGTCACTAATCATAAATGTAAATGCTTGAATGATGAATATATTGTTTGAAAAAGCTTGTTTTAATATCTATTAAACTTGACAAGCTTTAAGCTTTTATACAAATTAAATTTACTTTTGTCGTTAACAAAACTTAGGTAAAGATCAAAAATATAAATAACGTTTAATGACGATATTTGTATTAACAGCCTTCATCTAACCGGCCACCCTGATTCCGGCGCCGCCACCCTTTATACTCCTCCACTGGCCGACGTCACCACCGTTGTCACAGTCGTCGCCGTCTTAAAGTTCGCGAAGGGGGATCGGGTATTTGAGTCAAGGTAGAGTTTGAAATTTGTGTATGGTTCGTGTTTCACCATCAGCTCGTTTCTTTTCTTTCTATTGTATCTTGGGTATGTCAAAAACCTAAATCCATTTCTATTACTTTTTTGTTTTAAAACCGATTAACAAATTTATTTACAAATTTCATGGACTAAATTGGATTAGAAGTGATTTTATATAATTTGTGTGGTGGTAAACGGATTAAGAGTTGTTTGGTTTGTTTCGGTTATGAAGTGGGTCGGGTAGGACCCGTACGGGTCGGTTCGACCCAGTTTTGGTCTCGGTTTGGGTATGAGATTGCTTACGTTATTGCTACTTATTTATTTGTTGTTAATTATCGGTTAATAAAACCCCGTATATGGTGTTTGTGTTTTGTTTTGAGTCGGATTATATTTTGATTTGATTATTTTGTGAACTTATTGAGCTTATTTCATTTGTTGCTCTCAGTAAGAAATGGGAACCCGCAAGGGTGTTTGTTGCGGCGTGGATGTCTTATTTGTCTTAGCTTATGTTGAGACTTGTAGCTTATTTGATTTCCAATAAGCTCTTATTGCTTATTTGGTTTGTTTAGTCTCGTAACTGAAAAGAAAAACCCAGCTTAGGGTGAGTTTGTATTGTTTGTTGTTTTACTTTTGTTACTGCTTCTGTACAGTCAGATCATATACGGTACATTGGGTTTTTAGACTGGGCCAAAGCCCAATAAGCAAGCATAGGGCACGTTCGGTTATAAAATACTTAATATGTAATATTATTTTGTAAAAATAAAAATTTACTTGTATTTAACATTGAAATACTTGGCTAACATAATTATTTGTTTTGACATGTGTGCCCGTTGGTAAAGTTTCGGTTTACTTGGACTTGTTACTTGGGAGCGGATTACATATAAAATACGGATTAAAGGCATATAACGGTTAAATAACTAAACCACTGAACCATGAGTTGAATTATTTGGAAAATCATTAGGCATATATTGGATTGGTATTATTGGACATTGGACTATATTGGACTAGATATGGATGTAATATATTGGACTCGCGACGAATTTAATATATTAGACTCGTAACGGACCTAAATATTCAATTAACACTTATTAAACTAATAACGAGTTGTAAAACCCGATAACAAAAAATAATTTGCTTAATCTATTATTGTATCGTGTTTGGATTAACAACACGAACACGTGTTTAATTACTAGCATAGTACATGCGCAAAGCAGCGGGTTCGGAGGCGAATGTTGTTTAACAATTTTATGATTTTATGTTTTTTTGCCAAATTTTGTTTAACGGTTTTCTGAAAAAATAGTTTCTAGAAATTGTGTGTTTATGTTGTGAGATTGTGAAGAATTAATATGACGTATTATTATATATGCAAATTCAAAAGTTATTAATTTTAACTATAAAATATTAAATTCATTGTATTAGTTATAATTTATTTATTGTAACATGCATCCAATTTAATTTTATAATTTAATGTGCAATTAGTGTGTTTTAAAAATTCAAAAATTACTAATAATAGCAAGTGTGTAAGCTTAAAATTTTTAAGACTTTTAAAAATAAAAGTCCTAAATGCTTTATAAAGAGTAAAGATAAACTTGTCGGAAAATATTGCTTTGAGAAAATTTATTTTATTTAAGTCACAACGACTTGGGGAAAGTTGCATAAATGGACGCGTCATGCCGAAATTTGTAAAACTTTCTAAACTTATACTTTTATTACAAAAACCGTTTATCTATATGAAACCTGACAATAATCGAAACATATAGTTTTTATTAACCTGTAAACTTTCATTATGTGATATACTAAATTGAGTTTTCTTATAAAACTTAAATTACTTTTCCAAACTTTATTGACTGTTTGGGGATTATTAGGTAAATAAAGAAACTTACCGATTGGCTTATTTTCTTGACGTAATTCTTTTCATTACTTCCTCGACTTCTTTCTTGTCATTATATTACTGATTTGAGTTCTCGTCGAACTTTCCTTTATAATATATTGGGATATATATTATATTTTGGCGTGTATTACATTTTGAGTTTATGCTTTCCTATGACCACACGAAACTTTGATACTAAACTTTTCTTGCGAGCAATGACACTAAGCTTTTTACAATCATTGATACGAGTATTCCACGAAAACTAAGACATTTTGTCTTTTGAAAGCTCATTTAATTTGCGAGATGTATTCTGAGATAACTATAATTATTAGGTTGTGACGACATTGCACCGTTGTGCATGTGCTACTTGGTACCGCGTGTCTCAGTATTCTTGATATCGGTGTGTTTGCTACTTGATGCCGCTTGTGATATTTGCGTTGTTTCCTATCGAGTGAGTTTATGGCCCTACTTTACTTGTTTTGAACTGCTTGGGGTGAGAATACATGCTCGTTTTATCTAAATTCAATGCTTGTTTTACTTGAATGCGCGTTTGTTTACTTGGTTTGATGAAATACTAGATTGGTTATTCGAATGCACTGCTTATTTACTCGAAGCGCATTCCTTATTTTTATGTGGACACAAGTGCTTGAAAAAATATATATACGTGAGTTTCATAGCCCCACTTTTACTCGCATTACTTGTTTTATGAAATATTGGGGTGAGAAACATGCAAAATGTTTTGATTGGACCTGGAAATATTTTGTGGTTTTATGGAAGTTATTACATGGTTAGGCTAAGGTTAGTATCCCATTATTGCCCATTCATAAACCGTTAATTCCTGCGGGAGGCGTGAATGTTATAGATAGATCTATCGGGGGTGACTACCCCGTCTGGACTTTAGATGCCCAATTTGCCATGATTTATATCAGGACTTTGGATGCTCCAACTTGCCATGACGTATAGCATGTCAGATTGTATGAGTGTTTAGGGATAAACACTTAGTTAGAGGCCTTGTGATTTGATGGTGCTTATGCACACGTTGCGTCGAGCATCGGTTTCATGACTTAGCTTGCGTAATAAATAAGCTTGTGTGACACTATATTCGTTGTAGTGTTTACATTTTTTATATGGACCAAGTTGTGCTTTATGCTATATTTTGCGGATATTCGTTTTGATGCTGTGAGTTAGACAGGGTATGCCTATGTTAAATTTGACTTATTTGTGAGTAATGATTTGTACTCAAAAAGTTGGTCCACATTACTAATTTACTTAAAGGTAAATTTTGTTTTCACGACATTGTGGGCGACACATTGATCGCAAAGCTCTCTTTTGAACTCGCAATGCTTTTATGCAAACCTGTGAACTCACCAACCTCGTGTTGACGCTTTTAGCATGTATTTTCAGGTTCTTAAGGCGATTGCTTAATTTTGGAGGCTTTTTGCATGGCATGACATGGTTATAAACTACTTTGATATATAATAATTGGGACCGCATTATTATTATGGGCCTGTATTTTCGCATTATTTTTGAATGTTTTAAACTTAATACATTTGATTATGAAATTTCTTAAGGTAAATATGTTATTCTATACTTTGTGTTGTGATTCCATTTAGTAGCACCCATGACTTGTAATCTTCGGCTGCGACCCATTTTTTAGGGTGTTACATATTTGTTCTATACTTAGATAATAAGTTTGAAGTTGGATCGTAATATTTATCAAATAAGTGGGTTATTAGAACTCGACCTTGATATTTGGAATTTAAAGATTAATTCGGTGATTGAAGACTTAATTATTATTAGGTCGTTTGGATTTTGTTCGATCGTTGAAAATTTGTTACTTTAGAAAATTTTGGATCTTCGTTTGTCGGGATTTTGAAATTGGTTGTGTGAATTTGATTATATTCTTTAAAGATCGTTTGAGCTGATTTGTTTGTTGGTTTCTCGTTTTGAATTTGTTGGTTAACGTTTGATTGTTCTTTTTGAAGTCGGTGTTTGTTTTGGATCGATTTGTTTTGAATCGTTTTTGAGAATCGATCGTTTGTTTGAACTACGCTAGTATCTTTAGCGTTTGTAATTTTGAATTTGGTTGGAACAAGCGGAGGAGTTCAAGTCACGGTGAAGATTGTTACAAAGTGACGTAAACCCTAAGGGGCGTTTGGTAAATTTGGTTTTAGTTTTCGTATGTTTCATAATTCGAGTCGGTTTAGAAATTGGCAATAAGTTAAACGGATCATTCGCATTAGTTTTATTTGTAAATTTGAATTTGTATTTTGCATTTATACCTTTAAATTTGGTTTTCTATTTCTTTGATAATTTGAATAAAACTTTTATTTCGTTTGTCCATTTTGTTTGTTTGTTTTGTCTTTGATTACCAAATATATGCAACATAAAACTTTATACACGTTCAAAATATATGTTTTAATGTTTGGAAATGAACTGTAGGACTTTTTTTTTCTTTCAAAATGTTTTATATTTGAAATCGTGTTATAGTTTGTACAGATCCATTGCTAGTATAAATGTTTCGCTTTTGGTTGCTATTCCAACAATAAATAACAATCTTATTTTTTAAAGTGTTTGATGGTTTAATACATTGAGAATGTAACATTTACGAACTCGCCATGAAATGTATATTTTCAAAAATCGTTGTGAAATGTATGTTTCCAAAAAGTCGCGTGGCCGCTGTAAATTTTAGCATAAAAAAGCTGTCGCAATGCATAACCAAAATGTCACTCATTTATTTACAATTTGGTAAATACAAAAGTGAGCTATTTCTCTTCTTAATATATTTTTCGAGTAAATTGCAAAAATTGTTCTTGGGGTTTAGTCAAATTGCAGAGGCAGTCGTTGCTTTTCTGAAAATGCAGATGCCGTCTCTGTTAGAAACTTTGAGTTGCAAATTTCATCTTTTGCTAAACTAAATACCCTTATCTTTTTCTCCTTTGGTCGAAGGGTATTTTAGGGGGTGTTTGTTTTGGCTTATATAGCTGGCTTTGATTTTGGGCTTATGTGTCATAAGCTTATTTTTTTATTGCTTTTTTATTTTTACTTTTTTTTAAATGACATTTTTTTTCACACCTATACCACGTATCTCATAATATATCGCACAGATGCCTCTAGAGAGGCTTGAACCCACAACCTTTAGGTTGGTGAGGTACTCACATACCACTAAACCTGTAACACCCCCAAAAATGGTTTGCAGCGGAAGAAAAGGTTTTTGGGATGCTACTCAATTGGATCATAACACAAAGTGAAAAATAAAGTTTTTTCTTAAAAGATTTCATTTATTGAAGTAAAATAGAGTTTACAAAAGTTTATTTGTTGCGTAAAATGGCCCATTAATAAAATGTGGTCCCATTCAGTATATCGTAGTCATCTATGACCATGCCATGCCAATGCCCAAGCGCCCGAGTTAGCTATCGCTTTTCATCCCGAAAATACATGCTAAAAAGTCAACACAATGGTTGAGTGAATTCATAGGTTTAGTAACAAAGCAGTTGATCACAAGATTTTCAAGTTTAAAAGAAGCCATGGGCTACGTTGTTATACGCCCATAAAAGAAAGTTGATATTATTGCACTAAGCTCATGACACCAATACTAACTACATACACCTAATTACTGGTGTAAGTAATAAAATTTCCCCCCCAGATGTAATAGCCAATTACATAGAGATAATCAAATATGGTGCGCCCGGTTTATTTCGATAACCTAGTCGGGTCGTCAATTCCCATAGTACTATCCACAATATTTGCGTTCACCGCAAGTGATTAATGGTTCATGATGAAGGGACTTTTGGTCGACAACTTAGGCGAGTCCTAATATCAAGAGTACAAAGCAGTTTTCAAGCAATTGTGATCATAAAAGCAGTAGTAGCATGTATTCTCCCCCAAGGAGTTTATAAAATAGTTAAAAGAGTAAAAGTGGGGCTATGAACTCACCTCAGTGATACGGTAGAAAAATGCACAACAATAGCAAGTACGATATGACAACGGCTTCAACACGTAACCTAGATATAATATGGCAAGTCTCAGAATATTGATATACGTTTGGTTTACTTAATCGAAGGATAAAGTATTGAATATAAAATTCAATAGGCGTTATTGGCGTTAATTTATAAATATGACGAGGTTACCGACGTTTAATTTATTTACTTTAAGACATGTTGATATTTTATAGCATTTTCATATATTTATTTTCTTATAAATATATACATAAGTTTAATTAGATATCGATGTGATAATTCTCGTTATGAATAATAGGTCGTCAAAATACTCGTTTTTATAAAGTTGTTATGAGATTACAAGTTTTCTAAATATTTTTCTCAAATTTACATTTTTTTACCCTCGAGTTACGAAAAGTACAAGTTTAACCCCTGAAGTTTAGAAAAATGACACTTTATACCCACAAGTATCTCATACTCAAAGTTTCCAAAATTGTCACTTTAGTCCCTCAAAAATCTGTTTTCACAAAACATATTCAAAGATTGGATTTTTAAACTTTTATAAGTATTATATGATTTCTTGAAGTGGAGGGGTGAGTTTTGCCAAACAAAGATAGTTATAAAAGGGAAGGGAAAAAGGTGCCACCAAGGGTTACTGAACGAGGGACCTCGCTTAATACCCATGCGTAACCAACCGCACTAGTGCTACCATATGGTTTATCTATTCACAACATAATATTTAACTGTAGCTTCTGTGTTAAAATATTGTGTACATGGCTACTGATTTTAGTCGTGGCATGCATGGTTTCCTTTTTGGTTTCCATTTCTACTTCTTCTCAAGCTAGTTATGCACTTTAGTTCTAATGTGCCATGGTTTACTTAAGTTGTTATTTCAAGTTATGATGCTACGTTACCGGTTAAGAATTTTTAACAAAGTTTCGATATATATATTTCATTTTAACGAGACACTAAATGAAATGAGTTAAGTATCGTTTATGTTCTACAACTAACATTACGAGTCGAAATAGGTTGAAATACTTACTAGGATGTGAGAGGTGTGAGACTCGAACGAGAAGAGAGACGCCAAGAAAAACTCAACCGAATGCAACCCAAGTTTTCGCCACAAATAATCAAACAAATTTCCTAGTTTGCTAGTTACCCAAGTGTTTCTTCTCCTTTCTTCTTACTCGATGAAACCAAAGAAAATAAAATGATGTGAAGTGTTGGTGTTTGAGTTGTGATGAAAGGTTAAGCATGAGTGTAGCTTTTATAGTGAAGCAAAGGCATGGCTTTTAATTTATTTTATCATTGTAGCTCCTAATTTTCCAAGTAAACTAAGGTAGAGTGTAAACTTGGTTTGAGCATGCTCCCATTCGGCTAGAATTTATGACATGGGTATGGACTTGTCAAGTTATGTTGGATAAAGAAGTCAAAAAGGTACTTAGATCATTTGTTTAATATTTATAGGGTGGCTAGGAGCGGCTCTTTGTCTCCTTTTGATTATGTTTACACGCAGGAAAATCACATGTTTAGGTGAATTGATTTTGCTTTGCTTTGTGTTTTGTTGATCGCAACAAGTAAAAGAGAAAAGTAAGACTTGTCCTTCTATTATTATATTACTTATGCATGCATCTCTTGCTTGATCAAAAGTAATGTTTTTGTTTTGATTTGGCCACTTGACATCTTTACATAAAACTTAGTGTCTTGTACTCAAAATACTTGTTATCAAAAGTGTTTCACAATCATAAATAGGTGCGCTTGACATAATAGAATTTGACCAAAGTTTGCATTTTAGTGTTTGCTTTGTGTTTCGACAATCACCACGTAAACACAAGAATTATTTGTAAAACTTTTATGTTACAAAATTTATCAAAAGGTTGCGTTGGGTTGGGAAATAAAAGGCTGGGCCCAACGAAAAACAAAGGAGGGTTGGATTGAGTAAGTAGTTTACACGTGAGTCCAAGAGGCATGAAATAAAGATGGAAAAAGTTTATTATATATTTATTTTATGAAATAAAAATATACTCGTTTCTTGTCGGTTTTGAATTCTTCGTAAGTTATGCCACATGAGAACGTGTCAAAAGTTATTTCAAAAGAAAAATATCCCGTAGTTATCGTTGATCAAGGTTTACCTTTGTTAATTGTGTGGTTAATTTCTCGGGGTCTCACAGTACCTACCCCTTATAGGAACCTCGTACTCGAGGTTAAATTTATGTTACCTGCTTAGGTGATAAAATAAAGGTTTAAAGTTTAGTAGCTCGTGACGTTGATAAATTTATCTGAATACTCGTTTGTTTGAAAGACATATAACTTTTCAAGAACTGTTATCTCCTTGAGATAGATAATTTGTGTAAGATGTTTGTGACTTCGAGGGGTTTTAATAAAACAAGTTTTTACACTTAATGTAAATGAGACAACTTTTCAAAAGTCGAAGTTTGACACTTCCTCGCATAAGAACGTTTGATAAAGTTTGACCAGAAATTTTCATTTTGTAAGAATAAGTAATTCCCATAGTACTATCCACAATATTTGCGTTCACTCGCAAGTGATTAATGGTTCATGATGAAGGGGACTTTTGGCTGACAACTTAGGCAGAGTCCTAATATCAAGAGTACAAAGCAGCTTTTCAAGCAATTGTGATCATAAAAGCAAGAGTAGCATGTATTCTCCCCAAGGAGTTTATAAAATAGTTAAAAGAGTAAAAGTGGGGCTATGAACTCACCTCAGTGATACGGTAGAAAAATGCACAACAATAGCAAGTACGATATGACAACGGCTTCAACACGTAACCTAGATATAATATGGCAAGTCTCAGAATATTGATATACGTTTGGTTTACGACCGAAAGGATAAAGTATTGAATATAAAATTCAATAGAGCGTTATTGGCGTTAATTTATAAATATGACGAGGTTACCGACAGTTTAATTTATTTACTTTAAGACATGTTGATATTTTATAGCATTTTCATATATTTATTTTCTTATAAATATATACATAAGTTTAATTAGATATCGATGTGATAATTCTCGTTATGAATAATAGGTCGTCAAAATACTCGTTTTTATAAAGTTGTTATGAGATTACAAGTTTTCTAAATATTTTTCTCAAATTTACATTTTTACCCTCGAGTTACTGAAAAGTACAAGTTTAACCCCTGAAGTTTAGAAAAATGACACTTTATACCCACAAGTATCTCATACTCAAAGTTTCCAAAATTGTCACTTTAGTCCCTCAAAAATCTGTTTTCACAAAACATATTCAAAGATTGGATTTTTAAACTTTTATAAGTATTATATGATTTCTTGAAGTGGAGGGGTGAGTTTTGCCAAACAGTGATAGTTATAAAAAGGGAAGGGAAAAAGGTGCCACCAGTGGGTTACGAACTAGGGACCTCTCGTTTAATACCCATGCGTGCTAACCAACTGCACTAGTGCTACCATATGGTTTATCTATTCACAACATAATATTTAACTGTAGCTTCTGTGTTAAAATATTGTGTAAATGGCTACTGATTTTAGTCGTGGCATGCATGGTTTCCTTTTTGGTTTCCATTTCTACTTCTTCTCAAGCTAGTTATGCACTTTAGTTCTAATGTGCCATGGTTTACTTAAGTTGTTATTTCAAGTTATGATGCTACGTTACCGGTTAAGAATTTTTAACAAAGTTTCGATATATATATATTTCATTTTAACGAGACACTAAATGAAATGAGTTAAGTATCGTTTATGTTCTACAATTAACATTACGAGTCGAAATAGGTTGAAATACTTACTAGGATGTGAGAGGTGTGAGACTCGAACAAGAAGAGAGACGCCAAGAAAAACTCAACCGAATGCAACCCAAGTTTTCGCCACAAATAACCCAAACAAATTTCCTAGTTTGCTAGTTACCCAAGTGTTTCTTCTCCCTTTTCTTCTTACTCGACAGAAACCAAAGAAAATAAAATGATGTGAAGTGTTGGTGTTTGAGTTGTGATGAAAGGTTAAGCATGAGTGTAGCTTTTATAGTGAAGCAAAGGCATGGCTTTTAATTTATTTTATCATTGTAGCTCCTAATTTTTCCAAGTAAACTAAGGTAGAGTGTAAACTTGGTTTGAGCATGCTCCCATTCGGCTAGAATTTATGACATGGGTATGGACTTGTCAAGTCATGTTGGATAAAGAAGTCAAAAAGGTACTTAGATCATTTGTTTAATATTTATAGGGTGGCTAGGGAGCGGCTCTTTGTCTCCTTTTGATTATGTTTACACGCAAGGGAAAATCACACATGTTTAGGTGAATTGATTTTGCTTTGCTTTGTGTTTTGTTGACTGCAACAAGTAAAAGAGAAAAGTAAGACTTGTCCTTCTATTATTATATTACTTATGCATGCATCTCTTGCTTGATCAAAAGTAATGTTTTTGTTTTTGATTTGGCCACTTGACATCTTTACATAAAACTTAGTGTCTTGTACTCAAAATACTTGTTATCAAAAGTGTTTCACAATCATAAATAGGTGCGCTTGACATAATAGAATTTGACCAAAATTTGCATTTTAGTGCTGCTTTGTGTTTCGACAATCACCACAGAAACACAGTAATTATTTGTAAAACTTTTGTGTTACAAAATTTATCAAAAAGGTTGCGTTGGGCTGGGAAATAAAAGGCTAGGCCCAACGAAAAACAAAGGAGGGTTGGATTGAGTAAGTAGTTTACACGTGAGTCCAAGAGGCATGAAATAAAGATGAAAAAAGTTTATTATATATTTATTTTACGAAATAAAAATATATTCGTTTCTTGTCGGTTTTGAATTCTTCGTAAGTTATGCCACATGAGAACGTGTCAAAAGTTATTTCAAAAGAAAAATATCCCGTAGTTATCGTTGATCAAGGTTTACCTTTGTTAATTGTGTAGTTAATTTCTCGGGGTCTCACAAAACCAAAGTGAGCTTATGAAACATACGCCCAAAACTAAATAATGAAGTTATATAAGCCGAAAAGTTTCAAAATAAACCACAAAAGTGAGCTTATGAAACGTAAGCCCAAAACTAAATAAGCCATAAGTCGGCTATATAAGCCAAAACAAACACCCTCTTAATCATTTAACTTCATCCACAGAATATGCAACTCAAAATTTCCGAAAATGTTGGTTGGTGCACTTTTGTAAAAGCAACGACTGCAATATGGCTTTAAAAATAAACTTTTATTCTTTTTCTTGCAACTTAATCTTCTTCTTTTTTCTTACGACTTAATAACATAAAATATATTGTTCATTTTTAACCTTGGAAAATAAATCTTTATCCGTAGTAAGTTCAAGTTAAATAAGTTAAGAAAATGCGCCAATTAAGTTAAAATATTACAGAGGCGAATGACATAAAAAGTTGATATACCTTTGCCAAGTGAGTCGTACTATTATAAGCTCCTCAACCTTTTTTATTCTTAATCAAGTTATCGAGGTTGAAATTTTGTTCAGTTCTTGACTTCTCAAAAGAGTTTACCGATCATAAGTTGAGTACATGTTTATGTCATTTGTTATTTAAGTGACAATTTAGGTTTGTTACTATAGAATGGAAAACCGAAAATCAAATTCAGTCCATATAATACCAAAACAAAAGTTAGACAAAAATCAATCCGTGTAAAACTGGTTGTTCACTCAAACAACCTAGTTAGTTTCAAGTTGTGAAATCCATTTAACCGTATGCCCGTATCAAGAACCATTTTTTTACTATGGAGCCAAGTAGCATACCAGTATACCATGAACAGTGAACTATTTGAGCTATGGGTTAGTTGTTTATGCAACCATAATTAGCTAAATCAATAGAAATAGCAACTCTATACGAAAAAACCGCACTACAAACTACTTATAAGCGCATTTCATGCTTTAAATATGCTCATATTCTACGTGTCTTCTTAAGTCTTTCATTTTTCACATGTTTTGTCTTATCAACTCAAATATTAGACCCAACAATATTTCCCTAGTTGATAATGACAAAACCACATAATCACGAACTTCCCCTGAAGCTAATATGTATGAAAGATAATGACTTCCCCTTAATCATGCAATATCACCAAGGATATTCATAATCCACTAAGAGACGCTAAGTAAATGCAACTTTGATTTCAACCACCACGAACCAATATCATACGACTAATCTATCCTTTTAATGCCTCAAGATACCCGCCATGAAGATCACCAAAAAACTTGCTAAAAATGAAATTGAGGCAATAGAATCTTAAACCAATAGTACAAATACCAAATAAGTAGTAGTAAAAACATTCCCCTCGAATGATGCATATAAATAACCATAAGAACTTGTCGAATAACTAATCAACAATAATAGTGAGCACCATGTTGTACCAACCATGAATGAGCATCCTAATTTCGCATTAGGTTTGAAAGATGACAACAAAAATATTCGATATCAAGCTGTAGTAACCAATGTAAAACAGTTCTATGATCGAGTAGTAAAAACCATGTAGAAAGTAGAAAGCTTCCCCTTAACATGAACATGGTAATTACTTGAAACAAACAACAAAGTCCAAATAATAAGTGTAACAACATCTGATATCTTGAACTTTGAAATCAAACAAACCAGTTCAAATCAAACAAACCTCTGTGTCGTACCATTCATCTTTCACAGTTCCAAAAGTCCTTATGTGTGTGTCTGACAACCATGTACAATAATATCACCAATCTGCCTTCATATCATACTAAGTATGCATAACATGAGTAGCCCTTATTCCAACCAATACCTGATGACCCCTTGGTACCCTTATCACGTAGCAATATGAACGCAAGAATCAGTAGTAAGATTTAAACAAACAACAGCATAAACGTACAACTTGTATCAATAGCAGCATAAGAAACGTCTTCAAGCCTTCTCATAACAAATTACGTAATCATAAACTTTGTTATGAAATCATAATATTCACTTCATAAACCCTCGTATAGTATGCTACATTGACAATAGTAACATGATTGTACAATAGTATGAAGTGTCAGAAGCCAGCAGTACTAATCCTCAAGGCTAGCAGTACAAACAATTAAGTAGCAGTACTAACTTGCCTCTTGGCAGGACTAACAAATAAATACTTGAATCATATTAGGGTTTGCATAATCCATGTCGAACCAAAAATCAAAACCTTACTTGCCATCATACTCATAAGTCGTGTCATAAGTAATATAGCTGATAGCAGCAAGTCTGTCGCAACAACTTTATCTTGTAAACATTAGTAACATGATTCGTTCGTACATACTAGGGTTCATCATTGAAATCACATTCAACTCACCAAAACTAGTAGTCATTACAACCACCTCTATTATGCAAGATTTTAACTTGCTTTACATAGTGGCTCTAGTGATCTTAGTCCCATGTGAAATAGGATTACTCCATATACTAGGAACCCAATATTCGAAGATCCTCATGCCACGAGTAACATTACTTCCAAACCAGGCCACAATATCAGAATACATAGATCGTTTAAACAGCAACAACCAGTCATGTTGAGAACAATGATCACAACAGTAAACCCTAAACCCTTCATGATCAAAAACTCCTCCACGTACCAGAGAATTCAAACAAGCAAGCTAGGGTTTTGTTTAGTAGCATAAAGATGAAACCCCAAACTCCAACATCTTATAAAACCCTAAAGTTCGATTAATCCATAACTGCTTTCTTTAATGAATTATAGATACCAAATAACATATATCCAACTTCCATAATGAATTATCTTAAGTAAACACGAATTTAGGAAGTGGAATATCAAGAAAACCCTAAAAAATCGACCTACAAATATGTTTCTGCAGCAGTTTTCAGGCATGTATATCTTTTGATTGAGACCTCCAATTAAAGATCCCTCCGGTGAAAAGTTATTTGGATATACAAAGAAGCTCTAGCAAAACATTTCATCCCGATCCAACGGTTAACGAATGAGATATCTCTGTTTGAAAACAGCCTTGCAGAAAGGTTACAAATTTTTTTTCAGATTCGAATTTTTACCTTTTCTTTGAAACGTAGATCCCTATATCACGAGCTCCCCGCTCTGATACCAATTGTGAAGATCGTTTATAGTACTAGGGATTAACAATAACAACGATAATAAGATGCACAACGGATTAGAGAAAACATCATTGTTATTATTAAGGTTCTTCGTCATCATCTCTAACAACTACAATACAAACACTCCAACAACCTCAATTCTACGTGATCAAGTGTAGAACGGTTATCTAACCTATAACAGGGATCAAGGTAAACCTTGATTACCTTGGGGCTGAACAAACACTAAACCTGGGCCTTTACAATGAGAACTATACACCTAGACTTACACACACGCTTTTCTGAAATTCACATCTTGACATACATATAAAACTAATTCCCTGTATCTCTTTATATAATAGAGATACTAGGGTTACAAAATACTACAAATGACTAAAATATAAAATCTTCTTTATCAAACAAGTCCCTTGTGTTTCATTCTTCATCATTTGAAGAATTCTTCCTTTGTCTTCTTAAGTCCTTCATCTTTCACATGTTTTGTCTTATCAACTCAAATGTTAGACCCAACAAAACATAAGCCCAAAACAAATAATGAAGTTATATAAGCCGAAAAGTTTCAAAATAAGCCACAAAAATGAGCTTATGAAACATAAGCCCAAAATCAAATAATTCATAAGTCGGCTATATAAGCCAAAAAAAACACCCTCTTAATCATTTAACTTCATCCACGGACTGAATATGCAACTCAAATTTCCTAAAATGTTGGTTGGTGCACTTTTGTAAAAGCAACGACTGCAATATGGCTTTAAAAACAAACTTTTATTCTTTTTCTTGCAACTTAATCTTCTTTTTTCTTACGACTTAATAACAGAAAATATACTGTTCAATTTTAACCTTGGAAAATAAATCTTTATCCGTAGTAAGTTCAAGTTAAATAAGCTAAAAAAATGCGCCAGTTAAGTTAAAATATTACAGAGGCGAATGACATAAAAAGTTGATATACCTTTGCCAAGTGAGTCGTACTATTATAAGCTCCTCAACCTTTTTTTATTCTTAATCAAGTTATCGAGGTTGACATTTTGTTCGGTTCTTGACTAGCTTCTCAAAAGAGTTTACCGATCAGAAGTTGAGTACATTTTTATATCATTTGTTATTTAAGTGACAATTAAGGTTTATTACTATAGAATGGAAAACCGAAAATCAAACGTATTCAGTCCATATAATACCAAAACTGAAAAGTTAGACAAAAATCAATCCGTGTAAAACTGGTTTGTTCACTCAAACAACCTAGTTAGTTTCAAGTTGCGAAATCCATTTAACCGTACGCCCGTATCGAGAACCAGTTTTTTCCTATGGAGCCAAGTAGCATATCAGTATACCATGAACTATTCGAGCTACGGGTTAGTTGTTTATGCAACCATAATTAGCTAAATTCATACAAATAGCAACTCTATACTGAAAAACCGCACTACAAACTACTTATAAGCGCATTTCATGCTTTAAATATGCTCATATTCTACTTGTGCTAATCGTCATTCAATCGAGTAATCCCTGATTTACACTTAAAACGACCTGTTGCTAGCTATAAAGCCCAAGACGAACAGGGACATCAACACCTTTCAACCACCGTTCGCCTTGTATAAACTGACTAACTGTATACTTAGCAGCCTCTTCTTTTTTTAAATTAGTTTGATAACCAGCCCACTTTACTCTATCTTTTACACGAGAACCAGGACCTATGTTACTATATTCTGCATAATAAAGTGTTTGAATCGCAAAGTCTCTTTCCAATGACAACCAACCTTCGGGACGAATTACATTATCAATCTCTGATTCCATAACAACCGTTCTAGAAAATTCTTTTATTGGTCTTCCAAGGTAACTCGCGGTAGCCTTTTCTGGCTTGAGCGATGGGTCAGCTGAAATTTTACACTTTTGTAACACAAACCCAGTGGTTTCGTGTTTGTCGATTCTTCCTTGAGCTGTAACTGTATTCTGCTGATTCACCATCGGTTTTCTGATCAAAATGTCACATGTTTGGAAGATTGCTGCAGCGTCCCCGAATATGAAATCTATTGTACCCAGTATGTCACATCCGCGATAGAACTGTCTATGTGTTTGTACGTATAATGTGTTTTGAAATCCCTCCATTCGACAGTTTAAGAATACTGACCGATCCGACTGGACTCTCAAAGCTACTGCTTGAGCTTTTTCAGGGCCTGCTGTATTTCGAAAACCCATTGATTGAGCCATAAATCCTTCCCCAATAGCCGCTGCATTCATTTTTATCGTATTTATGACTTCTTATATCAAAGTGATAACAAGCTTAGAAGGTATTTGGGATTGCTTATTTAAGTGTTTATCTGGTTAACTTCCAAGTAACCAGCTTTATCTGTTTAAACTAAGCAGCTAGAAATAAGCGGGTTCTTATTAGCTTATCATTATAAGCAGGTGAGCAGTTTCAAATAAGCAATCCGAAACACCCCCTTAGTTAACTAATTATAGAACTAGCATTAAGAAAAAAACCATGAAAACTGCATTTAGCAACACGCTAAATATGTTGGTAAACTGACACGTACCAAATGTTGCTGTTAGAAAAGTAGGAACTCCATCTTTAAAGTTTTTGTTCCCCGTGACGATTGTCTTTTGTGACCCATCACCGTACATTGTTATGTTTACCATATTCTTTGCGATGACCACATTTTCTTCGTATACACCCCCTTTGATGTGGATCACATACCGACCTTGATAATCCTTTGGCAATGCTTCAAGTGCCTTAGAAATGGTAGCAAAATTCCCCGAACCATCTTTAGCCACAATCACGTTTGGTTTCAGACTTGGAGTGTCAGCCTTTAGTAGTCTTCGGGTGTTGCGGGCCATCCAGACTGGAAAGTCATTGTCTGCACTGGATAGAAGACGTCGATGAGAGGAGGGGCCTGGTGATGGTGCTTCTTTGTGAAGTGAAGAGACTATGGCTAAAGAATTGCTGGTCATTTCTTTAGTTGTCTTTAAAGCTTTTTCGATACTAGTTCTAGTGGCGTCTTCTGCTATAGCATCAATGCAAGTTTGTTGATAAGTCATCACAGCACTTAACCAATTGCGTACATCATAAGATGTGGTGCTTCCCATTGTTGCGCTTTTGGTATGATTGAAGTCATTTTGTGCATCCTCAAAAACTTGCTTGCAAACATCAAATGTGGGTTTTTGGTTAGGGGGTGCAGTTTCAGCTTTCATGAATTCTGCAGTTTGACTAATTGCATTGTCGAATTCATCAGAGGCAGCAGATATTGCAGCATTGACAAAATCATTTGGTTTGGGAAATCCCGTAGATTTTGTAATTAATGATTTCTCAAGCCTGGATTCACACGTTTCTTTGTAATCGGTTGATTGACATATCGTTTTAACCGCCTTCTGAGTTTGTACAACTTTCTGGTCTTCACTTCCGGCATCGGATGACTTGCCTTTATTTAGATCTTTGTTTTTGTTGTCGTTGTTATTGTCATTGTTGATGTTTTCCGTGTTATCCACGTCCTCATCAGGATCGTCTGCTTGGGAGCTGTTAAGGAATATTAAAAAGGCCGCAACAGCTCCCGAGAGAAGAAGAACAATAACGACCACGCCAATGATGATTCTTTGTTTCAACCTTTGTTTTTTTTCAAGTCTTCGGCGTTCTGAAATTTCGTCAAAATCTTGAAAAGCCATGATTTTGCTTCACGTTCGTGAATGCAAAGTGTATATGTTTGATCTCTGCCTTGGGTTATATAATCCAAGGCAGAGGTAACAAGATGTTGAAATCTTACGAAAAATACAGGAATTTCAACCACTTTTGTACAATTCTTCCTTAAATTTTTTTGTTAAAATTTAGTTAGGGGTTTTTGGTTGTTTGATTGACCCTATGAAAATCTTGTAACAGATTTTGGAGTTGTGGGATGGAGGATTTTAAGGACCTTTTTTTTCTCACCCAATACAAGTACATATCTTGTTCAAAATAATGCATACAACATACTGAATAAACTTAGATGTCAACTATTTCAGGAAATACAATACTAGAATCTGTCTTTCTTATACTATATGATCTAAAACACATGTACAGAATAACCAACAATCTGGAAAGCAACATTCTTCCAAAATAGGGAAATCGAAGATTCATTTTTAACGCGAGTTAATTGTACAAACCAATGCTACATCCCAAATAATAGTATAGTTCACTACTACAGGATCAAAAAATGAATAAAACTCGAGAACAAAAATACACACATAAGCTAAACCAGGTTTTTTTTTCGTGGCAAACAAGTGAATGAATGATTGACGTTAGTTGTTTAGGCGGAGGCTAATAACCAAAGCATAACATGAGAAGATATGGCAATAAAGAACCAGGTGACGAAAGCCATTGCTATTGAGTACTCAAACCTGCCACATGGGAGATGCATTTTAGGATTGTTACAGAAATCCAAGTCTCTTGCGTATAATACCACTATCCCAGCTGACGAACACGCAGCAGCAAGAGACAAAGTAGCCGTCACCTGCATTTTTTAGTTAAAATTAGCATGTCTCCTAGTTTGTTATTTATTTAGCAACAATTCTAATTCCAATTTGTAGGTGAGTAACATTGTAGGTGACAAGCAAGAATTTTTTTTAACTGGTATTACTTTCTAAAGAAAATAACTCTACATGTACAAGGTTTGGTGTGGATATTCAGGGATGAAGTTTTTCTCTTCATGCCCTTACTTTATGGCAAACCAAGGATTTATCATCTCCTTCCGCTGATAACCATAGTTATAACACTTTGATAGGATATAATCCTCAAGTCTCGTATAAATACTTTCAAATAATAGCTCAAACCACACTCATGAATAGCGTTGTGAATGCTTTTGCAAAGGGTAGTGACCCATAAAACCTCAACAAGAGTCAAAAAGAAGTTAGTACTCTGTTCATACTTCATACCATTTAAAACTAAGGGAAAATGCATATAAAAATATATTTGACCACAACTTTACACAATGTCAAAGGGAATAAAACTTGTTCGTAGCCATAGAAAGTGAAATCATTCTACATTCCGAAAGAAGAGCTACATTCTAAATAAACCTTTTTAAGTACAGAGAGTTATGGATTTTAAATATGTTCCAAGAAAATTTTGAAGCTTTACACTGAAATTGCAAATACAGATCATTGTGGATTCTAGTTTTATCTCTTCTTTGGGAATGGAAGGGAAATTTCATCTTATCTATCAGAATGCTGTATCTCAATATTGGTACCAAATTATAATGGATATGATGAGAGATGCCGAAGCTAATAACACTAGCTTGATGCTAAAGAATTAGAAATAAAGACAGTTGTATGAAGTAATAAGGTATATACCCAATCGCCAACCACGAACAAGCTCACTAGGACAGCATTTTGAAGGTCTTTCTTGATTTTAAGGGCATATAGATCAAGACATGCTAGCCCAAAGCTCCACAATAATTGAAGCCCCATCGATGCAATTAAATAGCTACACCAGAATAAAAACAAATGTTGGACGGATATGAGGATCATAATAAACAGCTTATGTAATGCACTAACAACGAATCTAGCCTCGGAATCTAAATACAAACCAGAAGAAAAAACCAAAACAAAAAGCTGTGTTTATTTTTCACTTGCCTCCACTAGATAGTAGTATTAACATTATGAAATATCGTTGTACTTCTGCACACCCTTTATTTTCTTCCTAGTTTTGCAAAGTGGACTCTAATGACTAATGATGAGGCAAATGTAGTGTTATTTTCCCCAAATTTCAATCAAAATAATAAGGTGTCCTAAATATAACACATTATGATGATCTCTTACTTTGTAATACTAGCATGATTTCTTAATCTACCTTCCTAGTGAACCCAGCCACAAAACAACAGATGTTAGGAAGGAAGACTAAAGATGTTTCTTTAGTGATGCACCAACCAACACAACTTGAGCCATACACTATACATTGTGCACGAACCCCTTTCTCTTCCGTCCACATTGGATTCATGTAATATAAATAAGAACGTTCAGACATGTTTTGACACTTCAATTCCATATCTTCAAACCTTGCAAAATTTATAATAAAGAGAAAAACACATTGGTTCAATCTTCCCTGACTAGTTACTAGAAAATGTTCTTCAACAACTTTCTATATTCTCCAACATATGACTCTCATCTCTCAAGCTTCAACTTAAACATGTAAGCAATTAAGCATTAAAGTTCTACACATGTATTTTGTTTTCAGTCATCAACTTAAAGTTCAAGTCTTAAACATGTGCTCCATCGACAAAACGCCAATTAAAACACATAAAAATCAAATAAAATGTGAGATTCTTCACCATGTACTATGATGCATTCTATACCCCAAATATAGTTGTCTACATAAGTTATACTCCGTATAAGCAATTAACAGGTGTCGTATGGGGTTTGCTTATTTAAGTATCTTCTATATATACTTATCAAACGCAATTCATTTCACCATAAAACTAGCAATAAGCATAAACACACCTCCTCTAACCACCCAGGGTTGGCCAAGTTGGTAAAAGCTTGTGACTATCATCACTATAATAGGTCTCAACTCTCAAGTTCGAACGTTGCTTAGTGCAAACAACCATGAAGTGGCCACGCCACCTCCCCGAAGGGTAGGGCTCAAAATTCAAACCTGGTGGATTAATCGACCAAAAGGTCAGAAACTATAGCAAAAAAGAAAAGAGAAAAAAAAATTCATAAACACATTTCTTCATCTAAACACTCCAAACTACATTTCAACATCAACAAAAACTATACCCAATCCCGCTAGAGTGAGGTATGGGGTAGGTAGGATGTAGATGGTCACACCCGGTAGCGATACCAGAGTGTGGGCAGTGTGGGCAGCTGCCCCCACACACACATTTCGTAATAGTAGAGTTAAAATGAATTAGAAGGAGTAATCTTGTGACAGTCCAATAGTTCATGACAGTTTTGTTTTCTTCTTTATAATTGATGTATACAAAACATCCATCCCTATTAAACGTGTACAAAACATTCCAAAATAGCTAACTAACAAAAGTCAATACCATGTTAGTAACTTGCAATACGATTATACGAAGTCGTCAAATATTTTCGAATCTTCCATTAGATGTTTTCTAGGCGATCAAGTACAAATCAGATTTTGTTTCAAGTAACCATTATAGTTCATACCACTACTGAAATAGAAAAAAGGCAAAAACGAATACCCGAAATATACCCTTAATTACACTTTCCCCCACTTATCTATTTCCTAAACTACTTATCTATTTCCTAAAAGGAGCTAAACATGTTCATTCAAATTACCATAATCATTTCACAAAATGTCACAAACAACAACATTAAAAAGAAAAACAGAAACAATACCAGAAAGCAGTGTAATCAGAAAAGTTTTGAGCAGAAACCATGAAAGCAACAGAAGCAGCAGCACACAAACATTGACCAATCCTTAACAACATCCCACTCTTACTCCCTGGTCTCCCAAACATCATCTTCATTTCTTTCTTTCTTTAAGGACCCTTGTGGGCCCCCTACTTTCCACACCCCCTCCTAGATTTCAATATAACAACCCACCACCATGTCTATAGATCTCAAACATACATGGAAAAAATGTAATTTAATTATATGGGTTTTTCAAGATGTGATGAATTAAAGGGTGTGTTTGGTTTGGATTATGAGTGATGATGAATTTGGAAGGTGTTTTTTTGAAGCTTGGTTTGGTTACTGGTTGGTTTGATTTTGGAGATCCAGTCCACGTGGAATTTTTAATATTGTTTTTGTTGGTTTCTTATTGTGTGTTTTTCTAGTATATTACCCCTTTTGGGAGTGGTTGTAACTTGTTGGAATGATGTTGTCGTTTACCTTGACGAATATTTTTTAGTTATTCAAATTTAATTTTGTAATCGGTTTAGGTGAGATTAGCGGGTGATTAATCATATTAGTATTTTTTGTTAAATTTTTGGTATTTTTGACGAGTTTTTGGTATTTTAAGCAAGATTTTCTTTAAAAAAACAACTTATAATAGATTTAAACAGCGAGTATAACTGATTAAAACAAGTTTACGTTGAGTTTTAGGTATTTCCGGCAAAGTTTACATGTTTTCGGCAAATTTGACCATTGTTGACTATCGTTGACCATAGTTGGACGATTTACACAAATCTAAAAGGTTGGTGGCCGATTAGAGTATAGGCGGCGATTAACCAGTCTTGTAGGCCTCTTTTTGCAACGCTGCTCATAGGTATAAGGCGATACCATAAATTAGTTTAAGTGGGGGTAGAAATTAGGACTATACATTGGGTTCGGAAAGAAAGTTCTATTTTCTTTAGCTAAGTGTTATGGTCATCAAACTCACCGCATCCACATCAGCGTTAAACCCATCATCAAACGATGTAATGGTCACTACCAAACCCACCATTAAACCCATTTTTTTTAACAAAATTTATTAAAAACTAAATTAAACTCTCATTCATAATTTAAAAAACAGTACATTAATAATTAAAAACATATAGTTATGAAATTAAAACATAAACTAATAATCTAAATTATACTCTTCAATGATCATCTTCGTTATCGCAACACCTTTTTAAAGTGGATTCCACTCAAGTGATCAACGGAACTCATATAAAACATTTTGTCTTCTTTTCGTTGTTTTTTATGTTGGAAGTTGAACATTTGTTGTTGTGGTTTGAACTTCTTTTATTCCATTTGTATTTATTGCCTTTTGATATCCCAAAAGGCGTTATGGTCTGTTTTCTTCATTAACATAAACGACAATGTTTGACTTGTAAATTCGTTCCCCAAAAACTTAGCCAACACTTTATCACCACCCGTTGCTGACAATGCCAATGGAACGTATTATGTCAACGCTTTCTTCTTCGCTTTGTCCCTCCCATTGGTCAAACTTCCTGCACCTCCTCTTCCTCCCCTTCTCCAGCCATTTGATTAAGATTAAAACCACCTTCTGCTGACTCTAATGTGTTGAATGAGGTAGGCCCCGATGACTTAAATTTCTTAAAATCTTGTTGTTTTGCTTCTTCAAATCTCAAAATTTCCACACCCTTCCATTTTGGACACTCATTTAAAATTTTTCCATGCATGAAGAAGTGTGAAAGGTACTTCATACTCAGCACGATATTCTTCAAGTGCGTGTTGGATGTAATCCTCGTCACCTGCTCCACTTTGTATCCTCCGAACCACATTATCGTATGTTCCACAAAATTGAGCTACTTTAGGATGCAAACCCTTCCATTTTCCGTTTAGTGAATCATAGGTGGAGGTGGCGACAAAGAATCATGAAAAGTCTGTGGTGATGTAGGATCGTGAAACGTTTTTGGTTGATGCATTTGTGGTTGACATGTATTTTGATGTTGTTGTTGCGGAGGTATGAATGGTGGCAATGCGGCGGTTGCAAATCGAAGTTTTACAACCCCCAATGCAGTATACCTAACCGTTGTAGTATAATATAGGCAAGATCGGCAAAAGATCGTTCTCTAGGGGAATGTGAGGTAGGTCCGAGATGTATGACGGTTTAATCTAAAAACGGAGGAAGATTGTTTTTGGTATTTTTTGTATTTTAATTAAAGCAAGTAAATTACCGAGGTTTTGAGGAGCTTGTTTTAAGACTAATATATGTCACACCCCAAATTACATTTTTTTGCGTGAATGGAATACACGGGGATGATCACATAACATCAAAGTTACTGATTATATCGAACGACCTAAAGTGTCGTTTTGAAAATATCGTTTGATTAAGTAAAATAATCAGAGTTTACAAAGAATAGGTCCCTATATATTTCCAAAGTACCAAATAAGTTTTTTACAATCAAACGATAGTTAAGTGCATAAAATATATGTGAGACGCGTCGACATCGCGACTCTATGATAAGTCCACATGCATGCCATGAAGTGAATGCCTTAGATACCTGAGATAAAACATGCTAAAAAGTGTCAACACAATGGTTGAGTGAGTTCATAGAGTTTGTCTAACATGTAAAGCTTTTAAAGAACGTTCATGCAGCAAAGGCAAAGTTTTTGGTCATTTAGAATAGTCCACAAAGCAAAGGCATTGTAAATCCACTCGGTTCAAGTTTCGCCATACAAAACTTGCAACCCTGTGTGTTCACAACCCACTACCAAAAGTAATATGTCTAGAAGTCAAGTACACGTTATCATAGTAGTTCACAAAGTAAAGGCATTGTAAATCCACTCGGTTCAAGTTACGCCCATACAAAACTTGCAACTGTGTGTTCACAACCCATTGCACAAAATATAGTGTGTCTAGTGGTCAAGTGTCTGTTGTCATAATAGTTCACAATATAGCACCACATATATAATAATGTATGCCGTGCAAAGCCCTAGAATAAATAATATGCCCAGTAACATAGTGATCGAGAGGTTGGCCGACCTCTAATAGCGTTATCCATACTACTTAGTGATAGGAGACTAACAATGCGAATGTATGAACAAGACATCATACAACTATTATACACAATTAAGAACACTCCGAACATGGGAGAATTTGCACCGCCTGCTCATACAGGGAGACTTTATAGTGATGCTCCGAACATGAGAGACTTTATAGTGATGCTCCGATCATGGGAGACTTTAGGTCAAGGTCATAGCACGTATGGTTCAATAAGTTCAAACAAGTTATAAGTTCGTATTTAAGTTCAAGGGTTCCATTCAAAATATCGTAGTTAAGTTCAAGTGTTCCATTCAAAAGTTCGTAATTGAGTTCAAGAGTTTAAGTCGAGTTCAAAAGTTCAAAACAGTCAAAGGGCTCAAAACATATCAAAAGGTTCAAAATAGTCAAAGGGTTCAATATTATGTCAAACAAGTCCAAAATAGTCAAAGGGTTCAATATAAAGTCAAACAAGTTCAAAATAGTCAAAGGTTGAATATTATGTCAAACAAGTTCAAAATAGTCAAAGGGTTTAATATAAAGTCAAACAAGTTCAAAATAGTCAAAAGGTTCAATATTATGTTAAAAGAGATTAATTATATGTCAAAATGTTTTAAATCAAGTTAAAAGAGATTAGTTATATGTCAAAATATTTTAAATCAAGTTAAGATGGATTAATTATATGTCAAAATGTTTTAAATCAAGTTAAATGAGATTAATTATATGTCAAAAGAATTAAATCAAGTTAAAAGAGATTAATCATATGTCAAAAGAATTAAATCAAGTTAAAAGAGATTAAGTATATGTCAAAAGAATTAAATCAAGTTAAAGTGTTCAAATTTACGCCAAAAGGTTCCTATCAGGTTAAAAGAGTTCAAAAATATATGTCGAAGGGTTCAAATAATAGTGTTCATAACATAGTGATCAATTTAGTTCCAGCATAATCTACGTGCTAGCATAAGTAGTGAAACCATAGATTAACAAGTTCATGATAGTTCAAACAATATAGTTTAAGTTCATATAAGTGTAAAGTAAAAGCAAGTAGTTGAGCATGTATCTCCCCCGAAGAGTTTATGAAACAATTAAACTAGTAAAAGTGGGGCTACGAACTCACCTGATGCAATGATTATGATGACAAAAGTAGATAAACTGAAATGAGGTGCGATCTCTATCTGCAACCTAATATGAATTATATGCTCTAATGTAAGTCATGAAACAATGTTGTGCATGCAAACTCATATGATATCCATACCACTTGTGCATTTTTGAAAATGGAGTTTATCGTCGAAATATACGTTTGTGACATCTCGTCATGTTATAAAATACTTTACAAGTACTTACGTTGAAACGACATCCTACAATAGTTGCTTAGTGATTTATCAAGAAATTATAGTTTATGAGTAGTTTTCGGAAAAGTTTGAGTGACCGCACTTTATTCGTTACAACTCCGTTTGACAAACGGTTGAACATTTTAGAAAATACGCTAAGTGAACTTACTTTCACTAGAAGACATCGTTTTCTAAAAAGTATTCTATCGATGTGAAAAACGACTCTCAACATGGTCACTAGCGACAACTAGTTTGGCTATTAGAAAATATATATATGTGTTATACTTGTGAAAGTAGTTACGACAACCTTATTTAAGCGCGTGTAATTTAGTCGTTATAAGTCCGTTTCTCGTTTTATATGTCCTTAGCTTCTTGTTAAAGTATACTAATATATTTTTGATAAATTGACTCATTTAGATAACGCTTAAGACTCAATTTTACCCTTAAAAATCTGGACATCATCTTTGTTTTTCGGAAAATATAGTTTTCGTCGTTAAACTTGAAAATAACATAACTTCTTCGTTATAAATCCGTTTTAACCCGTTCAAGCGACCACGGTTTCGTTTTAGTATATTTTCTGAATATCTAGCCCAAAATATTTTATAAACTGTTGAAATTTCCGGACTTTGCAAAAATGGTCGACCTATTTTATAGTTGTCGAAAGTGATTTTTCTTGCGTAATACTTATTCTAACCACTTCAAATCAACACCAAATCTATTCAAAACCTACCATACACCTTCTTAGGGTGTCATGGGTTCCTATACATCATCAAAAATGATATGTTTCAAGGGATTAATTATAGGATGATATATACTAATTATAAGTACTAAAAACATTAAAAGTGGTATAGAGATACACATGAAACTTGCATGATTTCTACTAGAATGATAAAAATAACTCATGAATATTATGAAAGAGTAAAAATGATCATGAAATGCTTACTATTATGATGATGAGGTTTATGGAACAAGGTTTTCCTAAATACTCTAGGTTTTTATTGCAAAACCTTAAAAGAGAGTATACTATGGTTTATAAAATTACTAGAAAACTTTGCCTTCTTCCTTGCTTTCCTTGCCTTGGCCGAACCACCCAACAAAGAGGAGAGGGTTTTCTATTTTATTTCACCTTTCAAAATGTGTAGTCTATGTGTTTGTTTTGGTATATAATTTGTATTATATAAATATCTAGTCCAAATTTGATGAGTATGCACATTAAAGTCAAGAAAACTAATAAAAGATGGTGACAATAAAAGATGGTGACTCATATGGGGAGGTCGGCAAGGCCAAAATGGGAGGGGTTTTGGATGAGTTTTGTAATTAAATGCATTTTAATGTTAAGTATAATGAGTATTTAATGCATAAAATTAATTATTTAGTGTAGCGTTAACTAGAAATCGATTTTAACGAAACAAAATAAAATATATCGAAGTCATAAAAATTATAAAAATACATTTCTTACAAGAATTGAGTGAAATAATAATTATCGAGTTGAATTTACGAAAACCGTCGTAAATATATTTATATAACAATTTATATACAAAATAATTTCGAAACATTGGGTAAACTAATAATATAATTTTTATAGTCTTAAAATGAGTATAAAAATATATTAGGACAATTTTTGGAAGTGTCGGATCAATTGTTCAAAATAAATGATCGTATGATAGCGTTTATTTAATAGAAAAATATACGTTAATGAAATATGCAAACCCATGCATGAACTAATATGAAAATGATGTTACTGATGATATGCAGACTAACTCTAGTCTATATGAAGTGTCCTCAATGATTTTTCATGAATACGCAGCTAAAACCTTATGGTTACGCGAATTTGATACTCGTAAACCTAGTTTACGAAAAATGATGAATAAAAATCATGAATATAAATTTTTCTCCAAAATATCAAAATATCAAAATATCAAATCGACCTAAAAAATAGTGTTTTGTGAATAGTAAAATTTTGAAATAACCTCTCAAAATATCAAATCGACCTAAAAAATGATGAATAGTAAAATGATAAATAGTAATCGATGAATAGTAAATTCCCGATATGAATAGTAAATTTGAAAAATGACCGGAAAATTGAGAATTGTGACAATATATAACCTAAATTGCAAGAAATTTAAATAAACAACAAAAGTAAATTTTGGTGTAAATCAATGGATGTAAAGGTGTATTTACCTAGGGGCACTACTCTTTGCTAGCTATCTAATTCTACCTATTGATTACCACTACTTGATTAACCAAATGATTGGGATTCCTATGTAACAACTCTAACTAACAACATATGATGGTCAGGGTTCGTAGCTTAAGTGCTAGAGGGACGAGCATTAAATATGAGTGTTATAGCTAGTTACATATTATGAACAAGTTTCATGCAAACCCTAAGTATATACTAAGTGTTCTAGCACTTTTAATCATGATAAACATAATTAAATGATTAATCAAATAACCTAATACATATAAATAAAAACTCGAAAAACACTTGAAAATCGTAAAAACATATAAAACAAGAAAGAGTAACATAGTTTTTGTATGTGTGAATTTTGCTAACTAGTTTTTGTTTGTTCTTGATGTTATGGTTTTTGTTTGTTCTTGGTTGGTTTTGTGGGAACGGTGTACTCTTTTTATAATAATATATCGAAACGAAAAAGCAAAAAAATAAATGCGGTCGTAGAAGCGAGGCTCGTAATTTAACACGATTCCTCGTGTTAAACACGATTCCCTTAAAAGCAGTTCTGCTTTCCCGTGGTACAACGTTCAATCATTGTTGCACAATGGACGACAACTTGCTCGAAAATTCACACGAAAACTTATGTGCTCGATCGAACGAATTCTTTGAACTAGCGAAGTTGAGTTACGTTTTCCTATCTCAAAATCGAATGAGGAATGGTTTATTTTATAGCGTAACAATGTCTTGGTCACCAAGACAAGATATTGCTAAAAATAACACGATATGCAAATCTGTTAAATTAAAACCGTAATATGCATATCTTTTATTTACACAAAATATTTTCGTAGAACTCATTAACAAGTTTTAAATCTATTCCTTAAATAGATTTACGAGAAAATTCGGAAAAATGAAACACGAATCAGTAGCAAAAGATACGCACGCATGCGAGGCTTGAGTCGCATTCGTGTCCGCAGGTCGCTGCGGGCTCGC
Organism: Chrysanthemum lavandulifolium; assembly: GCA_022545495.1. Lineage (NCBI taxonomy): Eukaryota > Viridiplantae > Streptophyta > Magnoliopsida > Asterales > Asteraceae > Chrysanthemum > Chrysanthemum lavandulifolium. The sequence continues at coordinate 118,894,427 of CM040243.1, forward strand.
ATGAGTTCGAAGCTTCAACTCATTTTGACCCGAAATCCCATTTTCGCACCCCCTCTCTGCACAAGCGTAGGAGTGGGAGCATAACCAACCTAAAGGAATTTGATAGCCAAAACTACAATTTCCTTATAAACAAGCTTCCACTTCTTGTTTTGGGCGATGTGGGATTCTCCCATTTTCCAAGTTTTATGTTTCAAGTGCCTCACTTTGAGACACGATATCTCATTCATTTCAACTCCATTTTGGACATACTTTAGCTCGTTCATGAAGCTCTCGTCGAGGAGAACGCAAAGCTACTAAGAAACATAAATATATATAACATATACATATATTAAATAGTGTCCAAAATTTGCAAAAACTCATTTTGCAAAACCAATTTTCCAACAATCCCCCACATGAATGGAGATCGGTCGAAAACACACGAAAGTTTCGGTGAAATTTCTACGGTTAAGTCTTGCATAGGATAGGTAGGTGTAACCCTTTGAACCTTCCCTTGTGAGATGTACTTAGTCTCCTAGATCTGAGTAGACGCGATGTCCTTGAACTCATCATCCATTTACGTAGACGACATTACACTTCACACAAGACTCTTCCTGACAATGTCAAGTCCTCATAGTCGTGTCCGTTATGGTCATGAACACTAGCCTGGTTTTGCAAGAGCTCTTAGGAATTGCGCCCACATTTCCCTTCAAGCGACCCCACTTCTCTCACATAGGTGATTTCATCTTGAATCATTAAAACATATGTTTTGTGATTTCATCTTGAATCATTATGCTTTATGATTTCATCCCGAATCATTAAAGCCATATGTTTAACCTCTCAACAAGTCACATTTGTTATAGGAATGGACTAGGAAAGTTACAATATTTAGTAACTCCCCACATTGACGTGACTTCCCCACATTTCTATGATTAGGTTGTCCTATTGAACCCGGATCTTGGGATCTCCAACAACTGGGTTAGGTTTTCCTTCATAGAAACTCATTCCTTCAAGGGCTTTAGTCCCATTCCTCTAGACGACTTACTTACTAACTCTCTTTAAGCCTTCGTAGCGGATCCGCGATGTTATCCTTTGACTTCACATAGTCAATTGAGATAACTCTGTTGAGAGTAGTTGTCGATCGAATTATGTCGACGACGGATATGTCCGGACTTTCCATTATACATTATGCTATGAGCTCGCCAATTGCCGATTGACTATCACAATGTATACTAATGGCGTTACGGTTTAGGCCACCTTGGTATGTCCTCTACGAATTGACGTAGCCATTCCGCCTCTTGTCCGCATTTATCTAACGCGATAAATTCGATTCCATCGTGGACTTAGCTATAACCGTTTGCTTGGAAGACTTCCAAGATATAGCTGCCCTCCTAGTGTAAACACATATCCACTAGTCGATCTAGAATCCTTTATGTCGATATCCAATTTGCATCATCGTATCCTTCGATAACAATGGATATCGATCATAATGCGATCCATAATCGCGATCAGATCTCAAATAGTGAAGTACCCTAGTCATAGCGCCCAATGTGCATAGCTTGGGTTACTAGTATACCTACTTAGCTCGCTAACAAAGATATGCTAAGTCGGTCGGCACTGCATTAAGTACATTAACATGCCAATAATTCTTGAATACTCTAATTGGGCAACACCTAAGCCTCTATTTTTAGATAGATGCTTCTGGTGTCAATTGGAGTTCTAGCTAGGCCGAATCCCCGCATTATGAGTATTAAGAATTTTGTCCACATAATGTGCTTGACTTAACACAAGTCCATTCGAGTTCGTATGATCTTTATTCCAAGGATCACATCACCAAACCCATATCCTTCATGTCAAACTTTGATTTCAACATGTCTTTAGTAGATTTGATCATCTTGTCATTAATGCCAACGATAAGCATATCATCAACATATAAACACAAGATTACATATCCACTATTTGTGTCTTTGACATAAACACATTTGTCGCATTCATTAATTTTGAAACCACTCTCTAGCATGGCGTGGTCAAATTTTGATGCCATTGTTTGGGAGCTTGCTTTAAGCCATATAATGACTTAACAAGCCTACAAACTTTGTTCTCTTGTCCAGAGCCATGAAACCCTCGGGTTGATTCATGTAGATTTCTTCTTCTAAATCTCCGTTTAGAAATGCCGTTTCACATCCATTTGGTGAACTTCCAAATTTCTTAAAGCGGCAATAGCAAGTATCATCCTAATCGATGTTATTCGCGTAATGTGCGAATATGTATCAAAGTAATCAAGACCTTCTCGTTGTCTAAATCCTTTGATTACTAATCTTGCTTTGTACTTGTCAATGGTGCCATCGGCTTTCATCTTCTTCTTGAAGATCCATTTATAGCCTAGTGGTTTACAACCGTGAGGTAAATCCACGAGCTCCCAAGTATGATTTTGTAAAATAGAATCTATTTCACTTTTAATGGCTTCTTTCCATTGAGGCCCTTCGAGGAAGTAACCGCTTCTCGGTATGAAGTAGGTTCATTTTCAACCATAAAAGAAACAAAATCGGGTCCAAACGATTTCTGGTTCTTGCCTTTTTGCTTCTTCTAGGTTCAACCTCTTCTTCCTCGCTTTGATCTTGTCTCTCATCTTGGAGATCATTATCATCTCGTTGTCTCTTATCTTGACAACTTCGTCATCTATTCTAGATGAACTTCCGCTTCCTTTGTTAAACAAGGAAAAATAGTTTCAAAGAATGAAGCATTCCTTGATTCCATTAAAGTACCCTTTTGTATATCCGGATTTTCAATTCATGTACTATGAAGCGATAAGCACTGCTATTCTTAGCATATCCGATGAATATACAATCTGATTTAGGTCCAATCTTTTGGGCCTTGGGAGTCGATATAGCGACCTTTGCTAGACACCCCACACTGTAAGTACCGATATGATGGCTTTCTTCCCATCCATAATTCATAAGGGTCTCTTCTTTTCCTTACGAGGTATCTTATTTAAAAGATAAGTTGTCGTTAAAATGGCTTCCCCACATGTCCCGGCTTAGACCGAACTTATCAACATGGCATTAACCATTTCTTTCAAGGTACGGTTCTTCCTTTCGGCAATACCGCTCTGCTTGAGGTGAATAGGAGCGGTGAATTCGTGTCTAATTCCATGTTTCGCACATAGATCGCCAAATGGAGACACATATTCACCTCCTCTATCACTGCACCACCTTGATTTTCTTACCAAGTTGATTCTCAACTTCGCTTTTGTATAGAACAAACTTGTCTATAGCTTCATCTTTACTTTTCAAGAAGTAAACGTAGCAATACTTTGTACAATCATCAATAAACGTGATAAAGTACTTATTGCCACCTTTTGTGGGTAGTGATTTCAAATCACATATGTCGGTGTGTATCATATCAAGTGGTTCGGTTTTTCGTTCAACCGATTTGAAAGATGCTCTTGTAAGTTTGGCTTCAACACAAGTTTCACATTTATATTTTGAGTCAATATGGAAATTAGGTATGCAATTAAATTTAATCAAACGACGATCGAATTAAAATTTACATGTCCAAGACGGCCATGCCACATATTAGAAGACTCAATCAAGTAAGCGTAAGAATTCATTTTATTGATAGCATTCTTAACAACCATTACATTGAGTTTAAACATACCATTCGTGGCATATCCCCTACCAACATAAACTTGATTCTTAGAAAGAACAAACTTATCGACTCAAAAACAAGACGAAAACCAAACTTGTTCAATTGCCAACTGACACAAGATTCTTGCGAATCTCGGAACATACAAGACATTAGTCAACTTGAGCTCTTTCTCGGATGTCATCTTCAAGATTACATCTCCTTCGCCTTGATTTCAAAGTAGCTTGCGAGTTGCCCATGTACGCCTTCTCCACTATCAACCGCCTCGAAAGAGTGAAACATACTCTTATCAAGACACACATGACGGTAGCCCCAAGATCCACCCACCATTCCTCGTTGTTGGAACCTACCAGTTAACTTCGAGATCATGGCAATGACATCGACACCATAGCAATCATGTCCACATCTTCATTCACCATATTAGCTCGGCGTGGAGTCACCCGCTTGCATCTTACAATTAGCAAAGACGGTGACTGGCCGGTCACAATTGAAACACACCCTTGGAACTTCGTTTCACAATTGCGACTTTAGGAGCAAGGTACTCGACTTCCTTTGTCCTTCTTGTCATTCTTTCCTTTTCCTTTGCCTTTAGCTTTGACATTGGACTTTGAAGATGACGAAACATGCTCAACCATATTTGCCTTTGCGTAATCAGCGATATCGTGTTTTTCTCGAGCCGCTTGTTGTCCTCTTCAATACGAAGACGAACAACCAAGTCTTCAACACTCATCTCCTTTCGCTTATGCTTCGGTAGTTCTTGAATTCTACCCACTGAGGTAACTTTTCAATAATAGCAAGAACTTGAAAAGTTTCACTCAAAGTCATTCCTCAAGATGAATGTCGTGTAGCGTAACCCGCAGATCTTGAACCCGACTTATCACATTCTTTGAATCAACCATCTTGTAATCCAAAAACGAGCTACAACAAACTTCTTTGTACCAAGATCCTCGCTTTGTACTTGCTCCAATGACTCCCATAATTCTTTGGCATTCTTGGTCTTGCAAAGACACGTTGTACAAAGAATCAACCAAACCATTCGTAACATAATTGTGACACAAAAATCAATGTTTCCATGCTTCCAAGGCTTGAACAACTGTTGATTAGAGGATTGACCTTCAGCAGGAGGTTCCACGTTAGGTGGGTTTTCTTTTAAGAACCGCGCAAGGTTCAAAGTAGTCGATAGAAAAACATCTTCATTGCCACCTCTTGAAATTCGCCCATTGAATTTCTCCGGTTTCTCAAGATGATTAGCAACCGTGTTGGTAATCGGCGCACTGTGCACGCTCACGTGAGTATTCACTTGGAGGGTAGTCGTGTTTGTCATCCCGAAAATCAAACACAAACAGCTTAAACAAACTGCTTTAAATGGTATCTACTTGTACCAGATCCGATTCAACAAAACTCTAGCTTGGTTTTGATGGATCGAGTAAATCGCTTAATAGAAACTCTATCTTGGTTTCGTTAAACCGATAATAAATCGCTTAAAAAACGTTAGTCTGTTCAAACCAAACTGTATGTATAAAATCGTTAAAAGAAACCGATTTCAAAGAAACTCAACAAGGTTTCGACGAAAATGCTTTATAAAATCTGTTAAATAATAATCCGATTTATAACAAAGTGTTCTAAATTCGGTTAAACCGAACTGCTTTTAAGACGTGGGAAACGGTGTACACTTTTTATTAAAATAATAAATCGATTACAATTATTAAATAATGTAATGTAAAACAAGAAATAAATGCGCATGAAAGGAGTAGAAGCGTAAAATGACTCTATAATAATATAGAAACGAAAGCGGTAAAGGTCGTGAACGAGGCTCGTGTTAAACACGATTCCCTTAAAACAGATTCGCCGTCTGCTTCCTGGTACAACGTTCAATCATCAAGCACGTCGGACGACAACTTGCTCGAAAATTCACGAAAACTTATGTGCTCGATCGAACGAATCATTGAACTCGAAGTTGAGTTACGTTTTCCTATCTCAAAATCGAATGAGGAATGGTTTATTTTATAAGCGTAACAATGTCTTGGTCACCAAGACAAGATATTGCTAAAAATAACACGATATGCAAATCATTAAATTAAAACCGTAATATGCATATCTTTTATTTACACAAAATATTTTCTCAGAACTCATTAACAAGTTTTAAATCTATTCCTTAAATAGATTTACGAAAATTCGGAAAATGAAACACGAATCAGTAGCAAAAGATACGCACGCATGCGAGGCTTGAGTGCATTCGTGTCCATGGTCGCTGGGCTCGCATGAGTTCGTAAGCTTCAACTCATTTTGACCCGAAATCCCATTTTCGCACCCCCCTGCACAAGACGTAGGAGTGGGAGCATAACCAACCTAAAGGAATTTGATAGCCAAAACTACAATTTCCTTATAAACAAGCTTCCACTTCTTGTTTTGGGCGATGTGGATTCTCCCATTTTTCCAAGTTTTATGTTTCAAGTGCCTCACTTTGAGACACGATATCTCATTCATTTCAACTCCATTTTGGACATACTTTAGCTCGTTCTGAAGCTCTCGTCGAGGAGAACGCAGCTACTAAGAAACATAAATATATATAACATATACATATATTAAATAGTGTCCAAAATTTGCAAAACCAATTTTCATTTTGTTTATTCATTTTGATAACCGCCCAAGTGTAATATAAATGAAGAAAACATTCTAAATAAAAGTGTTTGGTATATATATATATATATATAATAACAATGAAGAAGAGGGTATATATGTCATTTATAATAAAACATCTATCTTCTATCTATACTATTAAAAGAGGGTTTTGAGTGAGGTCACTTAAATTAATTTGATTGGACAATCCTTAAATTGGTTGATTTAAGTGGACAATTATAAAAATAGATGATGTCATTTTTAATCTACTTATTTTTTTAGTTAAAACTTTAAATAAATAAAGTAAATATTACTGTAGCATTCTTGGAACATGAGACACTTCACGTGATTGGTGAAAATTAAGGTGATAATTATTCATGTTCATTTGAAATTCAAATCTATCTATCTATTTAATACTATCTATCTATTTAATACTATTAAAATCTATTTAATACTATTAAAAGATGGTTTATGCTGACGTTATCTTTGACAATGTGGACCTCTTTCATTGGTTAAGTGAATAAAAAAATTTATTATATGATGTCAAAAATATAAAATAGATTTTGTGAAAAGAAATTAGAAATAAAGTTGAATATTTGTGCATCATTCCGAGGCAAGCATGCTTTCTGCAGAAAAGATGCGCCTCTTTTTTTCTCATTGGTTCCTACATGAGGTGGATAAAAATTACCGAGTATCTTTTTTTCATTTTTCAGATCTTGATTTTCTTTAAAAAAATCAAATTTTGAATCCCTTTCTCCATCTTCTTTAATTTCTTCCACTAGAACCCTAAAAAACTTTGATTTCAAAACTGAAACTCAATAATGATTCATGATTGGTCATCTCCATTCTTCTCCATACCTTTGGATGCTTTTGCATTCTTCTTCGGTGTACCAGTGGATGAAAGATTGTTCAAATGAACGAGTGATTAGTGTAAAGTATTGCAGAAGATTATTCGTTCAATTAAGCTTTAAAGTTATTTGGATACCCTTTACTCAATATCAAGGTACTTTTAGTGTTTTTATTTTGTTTAATACACTTAGTTGATGATGATGCTGATTAAGAAAAAAAAGGCAGTTGAAGCTTGCTAATATATGATTTATGTTGGCTAATGTTAAATTATCAAGAAAGATAGTATATAATTTTGGATTTGGTCAGTTTAAATAACAGGAAATGGGTATCAATGCTCTTCTAGATGGAATTACGATTAATGAGAAAACCCAATAGCAGATTTCTTAATTGTTAGTTCTTTCTAATGACTTTTGCCTAAAGTGTCGTGGAAAAAAGCTAACAAGGTGTTATTTGTTCACTGCTACTTTGATAGGTTTTTACCTTAACCCAAAAAAATACTCCTTTTTCCCCAATGCTTATAGATTCAAGGATAGCCATTGTTTCTTTATGCATGTTTTAGTGCTATTTTATGTGATCACATGGTCAGTGACCTGCAGTATGCACCTTAATATGTAGTAATATATTTTAATGTGGTTGCTTGATTAAATATTTTTACTTATGTTACTCAGATTTTCTTCTAAGTTTTTAATTTGCTAAAATATTATTGACTTATGTTAACTGTATGCAATTTCACAAGGCATATTTGAAGCTTGGGATTAAATTAAGTTCGAGTATGGTTATGTTGATGGGCTTCATGTTTATGCCTGCCTCAACTCTGCAAAGTGTCGTAAGTCAATATTATTTTCTGCTTTTTCTTTGAACTTATATATCTTGCACATGTTAGATAGTTATGAAACTGAAAACAGTAACATGGTTGTCAAACATAAGTATTTTTCTGGTATAGAATGATGTAGAATCCATTTAAATAAGAATTTACCACTTAAAAATATAAATTTGTAATCGTTTTCTGTAAAAAAAATTATGCAAATGTTATATTTGTCGCTGAATTTTTTAGAAGTTGCTGATGAGTTTGATACAATGCATATACTCTATATGTTGTCTTTTAGGTTTGTATTAATAAAATATTTGATAAAGATTTGTTAGGTTACTGTTGTTGGGTTACGAATTATGAGTTTGGTTGATTGATTATATTATTCACATTGCTAAGTCTAAATGTGTTTATTCTAATGGCATGATAGAAAAGCTTATGAAACTATGTGTTGTGTGATGTATTTTGGTTTATTTCAATCACGTAAATGATTGATACTTTACTCCTTCACTACCCGTCTCCAAATCCTCATAATGTCAACTCAGACATGGTATCTTTGCAAAATTTATGCATAAAGGACTTTCGTTACAATCTATGGCGATAATAATATACAAGTAAGCATTTTTTTTCTCCAAATGCATGCATAATCATACAGAGTATTTATCTTCTACTATTATTTTTCTTCTTTGTTATTAGTGGTCGCATATCACAAGCGGCATCCATTGAAGTGGCGGTGGTGCTGTTTAGTTTAATGGATTGGGCTATTTGAGCAATGCTGAAGTGGATGCACCCGTTTTATTTGACCAAGACATGTACTTTCCGGTTGCTTTTTTAAATGTTAACTGTTGGTTATGCGCATCTTATGAGTTGTAAATGATAGAAATACTTGTGATTTTGATGTTAGTAGCTTTTGTCTCTAATTATGATTTTAGTGTTAATATACTTTTGGGATTCATTCTCGAGTTTTGCTGTAAATGTGCATAGTTGGGTAGTGAAAATCTAAAAGTTTTTTTTTTCTTCCAACTTTTAAGCACCACCAGTGAAGACCAAACACGTTCTTTCTACAAGTGTGACTGTGACTTATAATCCAAAAATGACTGACTTTTCAATTTTAAAAATGATATTTATTTCTAATTTTCCTCGACGTTGAGAGACCTTTCAGTCTATGTAAGTTATATCTTTCTTTTTGTGAACGAGTTAGCAAAGTAAATGTATGTTGATACATAGTTTAATAGAAACAAATTCACTAAGGCGTTTGGTTGGGGTAATTTGAAATTCCGGAATTTAAATTATAGAAAATTTAAATTCTTGAGAATTTAAAATTCCGGAATTTAAAATACCTTCGCATGTTTGGTTGACAGAAATTTATAATTTTATTTTATTTTTAATATAAATTTAATAAGTATTCTATTTAAAATTTTATAAATAAAATTATAAAAAAAGTTTATAAAAAAAGTAAGAAATTTATAAAAAAAAAGTTTATAAAAAAGTTCATAAAAAATTTATAAAAATTAATAAAAATAGTTTATAGAAAAAGTTTATAAAAAAAGTTTATAAAAAATTTATAAAAAAGTTTATAAAAAATTTAAAAAAAAGTTTATAAATACAATTTATGAAAAAAAAAATTCATAAATATTCTAATTTAAAAGTTTATAAAAAAACAATAAGAAAAAAAGTTTATAATTTTTTTTTCAAATAAATTAAAATTCCTCACTTTTGGAGCATTTTAATTATCTCCATTTTAATGATTCATGGATTGTAAATTACTCAAACGCCTCATTTGATTTACCAAACAAGATATTTGAAGGAATTAAAATGAAAATGCCCCCAGTATACTCCAAATTACCTCAACCAAACGTCCCTTTAAGAGTTAGCAAATAAAATGTCATTCAATCATTATTGTATTTCCAAAATGAATTGTTATTTTGTTTTCACAAAATCAGTTCACTTAGAACTTTTTAACTGAGAAGTCATGTGTTGAATGGAAAGAAGAGAAAAGGATTCTAGGGCATTTCACATGTTTATGTTTGTTAGGGTCACGAATGGAATTAGTGAATTAAAAAACGATTCTCTTTCAACTGAATTTATTCTCTCTGAAAAGTGGAGAATGGGTGACAAACAAAATATGGTCATGCTTCTATTCCTTCATTTTTATCATCGAGAATGAGGATTTTAGTAAAAAACACGGGAGTATAAATACCTTCAACCACGTGCAAGGCACATTCATTCAAAATAAACCCCATATCCAATTAGGCCCCTAGATCGTCACTAAAACACGAGAGCATAAAAAATTTGTAATGATGGACTGACATTCCTTTTTTCTTTTCTTTTTTCTTTACAAAATTACTTATGCAGCCCGTGTGTTACACGGGTTTTAAACTAGTAGTATATACAAAATAGTAATTAATGAGACACATGTCACAAATCTAATAGAGTCCTCATTTTCAAAATTGCCCTTAACTATTTTTTGGGATTTTTTTATTTTATTTTATTATTATTATTTTTAATGTAGAAAACAGAATACGTTTGACCACGTGGTTTACTTCTGGAATTTCCTCTTTTTTAAATGATATTTTGAGCTTTGAGCATGTAGGAATCTTTTTTTGGTAAAATTTGTCTAGAGTCTAGTATTTCTATTAAAAAAATGTGTACACATTCAATAAAGAATTTTTTCTACTTTATATCCGGGTCTAGAAAGACCACTAAATATGAAAAGGCCGGCTATGGGCCCGGATCGACTGCAAGTAGTGGGACACTTTGGACCATATTATTAATGCATACAAAAAACATAGTAGTCATCGATCATCTTTACATTCGTCTCTTCAGTCTCACAAACATTTTCAGCGACTGAAAAATAAATGGCGACAGAGATTGTATCATTTGATCTGATTAACAAGACAAAGATTCCATCGGTTGGTCTTGGAACATGGCAATCTGAACCTGGTCTTGTTGGTCAAGCTGTTATTGCTGCTGTTAAGGTTGTTTCAATATTTCTATGTTCTTTTTTTTGTTGTTGATATTCATTTTCATTTATTTAGTTAACATAAACGCAAATCGAGACTTACACTGTAATATCGATAATTGTAGTATGTGTCAACCACATGGTACAATACTACGTACCCAAGGCCTTTCGTCTAGTGGTATGTTAGTTGCTCATCGAGTCATCGGCAAAGAGGTTATGGGTTCAAGTCTCGATGCAGACATCTCTAAGATATATTTTGTGATGTGTGGTATAGGCGATGTAAATAAATTGCCGTTCAAAAAAAAAAATTAAAAAAAAAATGGTACAATTTTAATTATAACAATGGGGATTGCCCTAGTGGTATCGGTTTGACGGGCTCCGGGTCTGTCTCAGGGATTTTTTTGGCATAATTTTTTGAAGTGCACCTTGTCAAAAAAGACTGTTTATAGTTTTTTGTAAATGCACCGGGTCATTTATAGTCTTGGTCAAGGAAGGCTTTGTAGAAGTGAGAACCCAAAAGGGGTGCACGATGACAAGTCCCCGTAGATCTAGTCCATTTGTGAGAAATACTAATTATAGCATAAGATAGGTTTTGTTACATGTTTTCTATTCTATTTTTTCGTTACCTGTTTAGGATTTTGTACTCATGTTCTCATATTGTCCATACAATGTTGCATGTCTTATAATCTATGTAAAGTTTTATTTGATGGTTAGATTAATGTTTGCTCGATTTCAGACAATGCTTTTTTTATTTATTTTTGACCGATGAGTATGTAGGTAAGCTTTTAGGGTGGTGGCAACCCTCCCTCACCATCCTTCACCATCCCTCACTATCCACCAATAACATTCTTCCAACTCATCTCCATCCTTCACCATAGATTTTTAGTGGCAACCATGTATCCCTAGCCCTCACCATCCTTCACCATCTATTATTTATTATTCTTATAAAAAACGGTTGTTTTTTGCTTAGCCCGATTCGGCATTCTTCCCCGCTGCATGGTGAACCCGCTCCATCCTTCGTTGGTTGCGGCGGTGTAGCCGCGCGGGATAGGCCAACCCGCAGTTGAGCCCGAAGCCGTTGCCACCACCCTTAGAAATCTAATCCTGCACATATGGCTTTAAGCCTTTAACTTTTTTGGTGTGGTTCACATAGCTACTTTTGTGTCTACTGAAAAGTAGAAAATGTGGTCCTTTAGGGAAAAATGAAGCATTGACATCCACGATTGATATTTGATAGAAATGTTGCTACAAAAATATCTGATATTGGTGTGTAATTTTTTTTTTTTTTTTTTTTTTCTCTCTTCGAACGGCATATTATATTGGTGTGTAATTATTTAGACATAGGTATTTTGTAATTTTGATTGTCAAAATTTGTACTTGCTGATAGATTGATGATTGAATTATAGATTTTAACTATGAAGTGATGCAATCCTTTTATACCAATATAATAAAGTAATAATAAAAATTGCCTAAGAGATAATGTATATAGTGTTGATGCCATGGATTGACTCACTTGGGAGCCGGGTGTGGCACGGGCCACACTCGATTTTGAGTCACGAAGTGTATTTTATTTTAAAAAACTGTCGATTTTTAATGCGTGCAACCCCCAACAATAACTTTTGCTACTTTATTTCTTTGTAGTGCAACTTAAGTTTAACTAACAAATTTTTTATGGTGCAAACTTTAGTACTTTTGATAAAAAAAATTTGTGCAAAACCCTTCCTAAAAAGATTGTGCAACACCCACTTCAAAATCCTAGGTTCGTCCCTCGTTGATGCCCATATATACAACACACCAACAACATACTCAATCCCGCCGGAGTGGAGAATGCGGGAAGTAAGATGTAGACAGTCACACCTCTACCCAAGGGTAAAGAGACTAACATGAAATTTTTATAATCTACACCAGTTTGGTCCATGTTCTTATTTTCACCATCCAAGCTGTTTTTAAATGCATGGGCTGAAATCTTTATTGTGAAATGTGGTGAAGAATGTGAAGATAGAATTTGTAGGTGTCGAGGGGTAGCGGTGATGATTGGGCAGCCTATTACATGGCACAAAGGAATTTTATCAATACAAAAGTCTGTTGTGGACAATGATTATAAATTTTTAATTTTTTTTTTATTGAATTAGTCTTGTCAAAAAAGATTGACCACAAGTCATACTCTGTCTAATAAATTACCTAATGCTGTATTTGAATATTGTTTGAAAATCTAAACACTATTATTTTGAGTTAAATTTGAAACTAGTCATTTTCACATAAAAGTCAAGCACGAAGGGAATAGGTAAGTTTACCTATAAGAATTTGAAATTTTAGTAACAAATTTCTCTCTAAATAGAACTTGCATTAAAACTATGGCTTCTCTATGTAATATTTTTAAACTGGATTGTTTGACTGATGAAAACATTATTGAGTCTCTTGTATGATGTTTGTTAACTACTCATCATGTTTCTCTCCTGCAGGCTGGGTACCGCCATATTGATTGTGCCCAAGCTTATGGCAACGAAAAGGAGGTATGCTATTTAACTGCCATTTAATATTTCTTTGTAATGACATAACCTTATGGAATTTGCACAAGATTAACAACTATTAACGAAGGAGAGACTTGTTCCAATTGGAATTTGTTGGACTCGATCACATTGTCGTGCTAACCAATATTTGGTTCCGATTGTTGGTGGCTACCTTAACCTACAAATGTGAAAATGGGTCAAATTGGATTCAAATAAGTAACTTTAAGTATTTAGTTAGAAAGGAAATGGGCCAAATGGTTTAGAAGTCACTCGTTGTGTACAGTGTACTTACTACTTAGGTCAAGCTCGCATTTCTTTTACGTGACACCTTATTGCCCAGCAGTTTTTATTATTTATGTGACTTTGCTGTAACTTTTCTGAGTCTGAATTCATCTGTATTATATTCAAGGGATTGTGAGTGCAATAGTTGGTTTCGTGTGAAGATCACCGCAAATATGTACCATGAAAATTACCATGAAGTCTTTCGTGTTAAATTTCTACCATCAACCAACAAATACCCTTTTACCAATTTTTGCACATGCTTCCTTCTTTGTAGTCCCCAAATCATATCTTAATCGTGTCTTTATGGTTTTGAAGATTGGATTAGCTTTAAAGCAGCTCTTTGAAGATGGTGTGGTGAAACGGGAAGATTTGTGGATTACCTCTAAACTCTGGTGTGTGTTAATTTCTGTTTCATTTTACTTCAGAATCTTGTACCTATATTATGACACCATTAAAATAAGGACTCCGTTGAGGTGTGTTACGCACATCTTCCAAGTCTATAAGCTGTTGCTAGAACATTGCATTTATATACTGAATTATAATTTTACAGGTGTAACAATCATGCCCCAGAAGATGTAACTCTGGCACTCAACAGTACTTTAAGCGACTTGCAGCTTGAGTATATTGATTTGTACCTTGTAAGTGTGCAGAATACGAAGTTTCATATCCTCTTTGCTACTTTGTCTTAAATCTTATCAGTATATCTAGTTCCACGTTAATCAACTAATCATCATATATGTTCAAGATTCATTGGCCAGCAAGCTTAAAAGCGGGGACATCTGGCTTCAAACCAGAAAATCTAATTCCGACCGACATACCTGCCACATGGAAAGCAATGGAAGCACTCTACGATTGTGGCAAGGCTAGAGCTTTAGGTGTCAGCAATTTTTCTTCAAAAAAATTGGGCAATTTGTTAGACTATGCTCGGGTCCCCCCTGCTGTAAACCAGGTGGAATGCCATCCTTCATGGCAGCAAACCAAGCTGCGCGAATTCTGTAAATCCAAGGGTGTCCACCTTTCTGTAAGTGGAAAAATATACAAATTTACATTATATAGCTTTTGGTTTCTGCTAAGAGGCGTACTTATTTTGACTTTGCTCTTTATTCATATATAGGGATATTCACCGCTTGGTTCACCAGGCACGAAATGGCTAAAGAGCAATGTATTGGAGCATCCTATCTTAACATCAGTTGCAGATAAATTAGGAAAGACTCCTGCACAGGTGGCACTACGATGGGGTTTGCAGATGGGTCATAGTGTTCTTCCAAAGAGTACAAACGAAGCGCGTATCAAAGAGAACTTTGCTGTATTCGATTGGTCCATTCCTGATGACTTGTTCGCGGAGTTTTCCAAAATTGAACAAGTAAGCTTTCTTCACATGCTTATCTGATCTCTAACCAATTGTCCAATCTGTACGTCTAAGATTCTTGTTATATGATTGTTGCAGGCAAGACTAGTCCGAGGTGATTTTTTGGTGAATGATACCACTAGCGAGTATAAGAGCGTTGAGGAATTATGGGATGGTGAGATCTGAGAAGGAGGTGAACATAACCAGCTCATGCTTGTGCTGTCAAAACAATGCAATGTAATCAATAAATGATAAACCAGTACTGATATATGTGGCTAGTCAGTTTTATGTCAAATTCTGTACTCATACTAAAGTTTGGAAATTTACTTGAGTGGCATAATGACATCATGATTTAGGAAGTTGATGTTTTTCTTTTGGTGCTTTTTTGCTTCCCCATATTTGTTACTGTACGAGTTGGAGAGCTCGCGCGTTGCCGCGGTGTGTTTTTTTAAAGACGGGTGCAGACATAGTAGGTTTAAAGTAAATGTATAATCTGTGGTTTTCTTTTGTGCATAAGTTTAACATTCATGGGGCCTTGTTTGTATTTGTAACCCACGATCATGAAATCAAAGTTTCGAGACCATCACATTTCACCAAAGATGAACATAAAACCAAAGTCTTGTCTGTGACAAGATCATTCGATGGAAGTGGTACCCGAGAAAACCTCGATAATAGCCCAACATAAAAACAAATGCTCGCGTGTAACAACAATATAAAAACAAAAGCCACACTAACGGAAGAGTTAATTTGCAGAAAAATTCATGATAGCTCAATCGAAGTGGTACCTGAAAAACAGCATGGCTGCAACCATATGGTCACCCCACCAAGGTATGTTTTTCGGCAAAGTTTAGTTACCAACACAAACAAAAACTGTCAAACATTATGGTTCCTTAGCCTTACAACAATTTTATTCAAGGGCATTTAAGCCATAGAGAAATCACCAACATACATCATTCATGACTAATCGCTAGTTTTTTTTTCCCTTCCCTTTTGACCCATCTTTGGCAAATGGTTTCAATACCTATCTCTTCACAAAATGAGCATTGGGAAGGCCAAGAACCTTGACTCTAGCATTAAAAGCTTCTTTGGCAATCTGTCTTGGAGTTTTACCCATGATATCATCGAGTTTTCGGCAAGTCGTTTTGGAGCTTTAGTCCTCCTAGCATCTTCTTTTTAGAGCCCGAGCCACAATAATCAATTGGAAGGTAGTCTTCCCATGGCATAGGAAGTTCAGGATGTGCAGTGCATGTTTGAAGAAAAAAATAGTGAATCAAAGATTCTCATTTTAACAAAAGAAACAGTGAAGGTGCTATGCAGTTAAAAAAACAGTGAATCCAAATTGTGCAGTGGAGGCTTGAGAGGAGTGAATGTGCTATGACAGATTCTGAATTACATATTGTATGCACATATTCTCAATTACACAGCTACCACATATGAATGGTGGTGACACAAAACATTTTTCAGCATCAAATAATGGAGTAAATTTTACCTGCGAGCACTTTGTCCCAAACAATAGAGCCGCTAGGTTGCTGCATCACTGCCTCCAACCTTCTTGCTGAATCCCTCAAGCCTATGCATCATTCCATTAATCGAGTTATACTTTTTTACAAAGGCTAATTTGCTTATCAGTTTAAAACATCAAGGCCACAAAACGTGGTTACATGTTCTTCAAAAAGAATTTTAGTTACAGAAATTCAGTTTTGACAGGCGACACTAATCACCGTTATATATAAAACCCTATAATCCGATTGTCCCAAACCTATATCAATCACATTATCACAAATGCAAAAGGTTAAAAAAAATAGCTGATATAATAAAACAACCTTTTATATTGTTTTAACTTTTAAGTGGTGTTTGAGTCTGTTTGAAAAATGCAGTCTTAACGTGTGCTCATGTCGTTCCTAGTTGTCTCTGGGCAGTTGCATACATTTCCGAACATACATATTTAGTTGAGTAGCAAGGCAAAAACACAAACCACAAATACTATGACTATATTGCATGTGCAAAAATAAGAATACTCCAATGTTTGAATGGAAGTCGATACCTTTCTCTGGTAAAGGCAAATTACATCAAATTAAGCATTTCCATACCAGCATCAGCTGTTTCTATATCGGCCTCTAAACCCTCTGTGTAGTTGTGTTTCTCTGCACAATGGACATATTTGTAGCATGATGAGCTGATTTTATGCATGATCACACTAATTTGAAATGTTGCACTCGGTAATACATAATATGGGTAGTCAACAAAAGAATTCTCAAGCTGGCCATGAGTATCATAGTTTATTGCTCAAAATACTGAATTTTATAGTAAAAGCAATTGCATATTTTTAATTTCAGAAAGTACTCGATCCTTTAAATAAAGGTTGGGTGGAAGAACAAAGTATGACAAAATTTGATGACTGTTGGTTATAGGTAGACACCAAAAGGAAGCATGAAAATGCACTCATCGACCATGGTTAGTAGTATGAACAGATTATCGAGACAGATTACTGACCGCAGTAACTTAAAATCTTGGCACACGATAAGCTAGCTTATGTGCTGGAGCTCTTCCAACGTGAGCATCCGCAACTACCTCAAAAATTTGAGAAAGCCCAGTTTCAGAACCAATGTGAGTGGCCTTGATTGATAAGCATCCCTTCATATTCATAGTCCCACGGATAGCGTGTTTCTGAATCTAAAAAAAAAATGAGTATACAATCAATTGAAATGAGTAAAAAAAAATTAACATGTGATGATAAAACAATTGTATCCTCACCAATAGTCGATCATTGTGAATTTTGTAAATTATAGGATTATGGTATGTATGATAATTTACTCACTATGCTAGATTGTTGATCCAATATATATGCTTGCAAATGTCACCTTTCCTTTCTTTCCACCATCTTCCTGCAATGAAAAAGTGAGTATAAACCATTATTCACATGACACAATTTTTTATTTTATTAATGAAAAGCCGACTTTAGTTTTCAAGTATTAAAACGGCAATATCTATTCATACCTACACGTCGAGATATAATGACACATACCAAGTAACTCACTGTAGACTGTTTGTCCAGCTGCAATCAGGTTTGTTAATCGAATGGCATGCCAGATCTAGGATGATCTATAAATTGCACAAATGATCCTAGGTTTGACGTGCCATTCAATCAACAAAGCTGGATTGTAAGTAAAGAAATGATCTGCACTGGTTCGACTCGCGTGCATTTAAGATATACTAGTTTTCATTCTCTATCTACAATGGTTAAATTATGCAACTATCATGTTTCTAGTTTTTATCCTTTTTTTTTTTTTTAATAAGAGCATATTATTTTTTTGTGGGAGTGCATTTAAAAAAAAATCCAAGTATGTGAAAGGTTGCCTAATTAATGGTTGTTTATGGGGAAGCAAAACCCATCATTACTTTCTATTGCATTTGGTGGCTCTAGGGTGGCAGTCAAATCAAATGGCTCATAAGTCATGTACTATCACACTATAGCAATCATAATTTAACCCAAATCTGCTTTTTAAAACGCACACATAGCAAAGAAAATACACATAGCAAAGAAAATTTATTTTAGAACAAAAAAAAACATGAAAAAAGAAGGATGAAGACACCAATGCCTTTCTGTGAAGACCTTACTGCAGCTGCTGGCTCTAGCCTTGTGAGGGATATGATGGTTGTTCGATTCCAGAGAGAGGTGACTGTCACTATGGTGGATGAAGGAGAATTGATGAAAAAAGCCCAAGACATCAGGGCTCGTGTGGCTGAGAGGGACTATGTCATCGGAGAGTTGGAGCTTTTGTATCCGTTTGATTCTTGTGTGCAGAGTATTTCTGAGCTCTGCCAACTGAAGATTTGATTGAAGCTTTAGTGATTCTGGTGAATGTCATGAAGAAGCAGAAGCGAGCACAGGAGCTTCTGTCATTCATCAAGAAGCTGAAGGGGATGGTGTATTGATATGGTTTATTTTGGTGTTTCTGAAATGTATTATGGGTTTAAGCAATGTTGCCAATGTGCAGGCTTGTTGGGATGTGTTGACTAAGACTTGTTAATGTTTATGTTTTTGTGTCTTTGAACATATGTTTTTTTATATGTTTCAGTAGTTAATGAATTTAACTTTTATGGTGCCATGTTAATTTTGTTGGAACATACCTGTTTTTGATATCTCTTGTAGCTTGTTGTCTTGCTATGATATGTTGTAGGCATGCAGTGTTAATTGATCTTGGGAGCCTTTGGTTTGTTCCATAAGTAGTTGACTCTACTGGTATCGCAATGCGCAACCAGTTACAATAAGTTTATAGTTAGTGTGTAAGGAGTAAAATTAAATGTTAAAGCTTTCAGAATTATGAGAACTGAAATTCTAGTTTAAATGTAAAGGGCGACTCAAATGGGAACTTGCAGCTAGTTAAATATGGTAAATGTAAGTATTGGCTGTTTTAGATTGATGATCAGGTATACATGATAAAAAAGAAATCTTTGTATTAGTAGTTGATGGTAGACAAAAAAGAAAGTATCATACATAGTTGCATGACCATTTAAAATTTGTAAAGTAATCCTATGACTATTGTGAATCATATTATCGGAATTTTTTGACAGTCGCTATTTTATGCTGGTAAAGTGTAGCTGCATGGACATGCTTCAGAAGTGCATATATTTATTGTGCAACACTGTGATCATAAGTAAATGTGCGCAGGTTAAATTTTTTGAGTAATCTTTCTATCTGGTAAAAAGCTTAGTATATTGCTGAATATAAAAGATTGATAAAAGTTATACCATTTGAGAGAGAATCTGTTGCATATCTTTTCCATTGTCTTCAACCAACAAACCAGAAAAAGTCTGTAACGACACATGCATGGTCGTTTCGATTCATCGCAATGCTTGTAAGAAACAAAAAATGAGCATATGTAATAATATATGGGAACACGGTGCAATGTTTGGAGTGAATTAAAAGGACATATGCAAATACTAAAAAACTTGTTATAAGTAAAATGATGGACAGGTGGCTCAGATGGGCGAATATTCAAGCAAAGAGGATACACTCGACATGGCTGCAACAGTTTCATGTCACCCTACCAAGATACGGGTCATCTCATGTTTACCGAATAAACCCCAATTCATCACAGCCTCGAAAAAGGAATACAAAGGGTGACCATTTAGCAGGGTAGCCAGGCCAAAAAATGGAATTACACAAAATAACATTCATGGGGCCTTCTTTGTATTTGTAACCGACAATGATGAAATAAAAGTTTCAGGCAATCAGATTTCACCAGTATCAACATAAAAATCAAATTCTTGCACAGAATAAGATCATTCATCGAAGTGATACCCAAGAAAACCTCAAGAATGGGCCCAAGATAAAAAACAAATGCTCACGTAATGACAACATAAAACAAAAGCCAAGCTCACTAAGAGTTAATTTGCAAAAAATCATGATAGCCCAATGAAAATGGTACCAAAAACAAAGATGGTCAAACCATATGGTCACCCCGCCAAGGCATATTTTTTGCCAGACTTTACATTACAAAAGAGTACTTAACACCTTCAGGACAATTGCTTTAAACATACTATAGTTTGTGTGCACAAAAGATTAGCAACTGCTATCTAAACATACTACAGTTTGTGTGCACAACATTGGTCAACCAACGACTATCAACATTGTAATCGCGCCATGTAATTGGTGCATTTTGAAATAGTTATCATGAGAAATAAAGTGGCTATCAACATTGGACCAACCAATTATGAAGACAATAAAAAGCAAGCAAAGTAGGACTATCAACATTTTTTAAATAGTTATCATGAGCAATAAAAGCATTATCGAATGATAGTTTGCAAATAAAGAAGAGGGAAAAAGAAGGCAAAGGAAAAAGCAAGACAAATCACCCACCCAAAAAATAGGCCAAAAAAATTAACACTTAAGAAAAAGGATGCATCCACCGTGGCTGCAACCATCATGGGTTGCCCTGCCAACATGCGGATAACCTCATCTTCTTCAAAGGCATCCCCACCCATGACAACGAATACCACCAAACACTGATTGAAAGCACAATGAGCAAGTTATAAGTATGATAACTATTATACCAAACATCCACATAACTGCAGTTGTGCAACAGAGACTACAAAAGGCTCAGATTTGCACATGTAAAATCTGAAACAGAATACCGACCACGGCTGCAATTCGAAACTGCCCTGCCAAGATACCAATATCAACAGATTATGCGTGCGAAACATTCAATTTCATACGCGTACCATCATTGCCTTAACCAAACAGTTTTTTTTGTTGCGTGTGCAAACTATGAAGGCTAAAGGTGAAGAGCCGACAATCAGTTTTACAACAAAAGTGGAAATGTCGCTGGACATATGGCTTAGATGGGTGAATATTCAAGCAAAGGGGATACACTCGCCATGGCTGCAACAGTTGTATGTCACCCTGCCAAGATACGGGTCATCTCACGTTTACCGAATAAACCCTAGTGTTAATACAAATAAATCGTAAAAATGTTTATTAATATTTAGCGATCTCTTTGTGTTTTATTGATAACAAATATAATGTTATCATAAGTAAAATTATAAGGATACATGTTATTTTTGTACAACATCTACATATATAGTCATTTAATATAAATTTTTGTAATAATTCACTTATTGTAATAGTTTATTAGGATGGGTAAAAACCATAACCCATGACCCATACCCATGGAGCATATCCATAACCCATGGAGTTAACCCATAACCCATTGACTAGATGCATTGCATCTTCTAGATACATTGTATCTACTTGGATACCCATGGTCCAAAGTCTAGGACCCATGACCCATAACCCATAACCCATGGGTAAACATGAGCGTTTCACGGATCCCTCTGATTACACTAGACGGATCCCTCAGGAAAGGGATCCCTGGGATCCGTGCAATAGTAGCAAGAAATTGCTTATAAATAGAGAGCCATTTCTTCATTGTAACTCACCCCTCTTCTTACAAACTCTCTCATATATTTTTACATTCTTCTAACCTAAGATCTCTTTATCTAGATAGTAGTTCTTCTTTCTTTTGTTGTGATTCTCATATAGGTCATTCTCTAAGGCGAGATCACGAGCATTCTACAAGTCATCCAAGCATGGGGTCCTTGATTGATTTGTTCCTCCACAAGATTTACATGGCGAAGATCTTGTATTTCATATTCACATATTTGTTGTGTTATAGTAGTGTTGGTTTGGTCCTCGTGTTAAGGACTCGGTATTTAGCTTTGTACCGAAAAAGTGTAAGCGACGCTTTGAAGGCTTCTCCGCCGAGTTGAAGGAGTTTGTTGACATAGTGCTTGAACTCTCGAGTAGGTGACTCGGGGAGTGGAGTAGGCGAGAAGGTGTCCTTGTAGCGAACCACTATAAATCGGCTATGTCATTTCTATCATTTACTTTACTTGTTTTCTTTACTTGCATTACTTATAGATCTATACTTTCGCTCCATCCACACGATTTCACATAACATCGAATCTAAAGTTTTTGAAACCAATTTAAAATCAGCAAAACTATTCAACCCCACCTTCTAGTTTTCCACACCCATTTCATCACAGCCTCGAAAAAGGAATACAAATGGTGACCATTTAGCAGGGTAGCCAGGACAAAAATTGGAATTATACAAAATAACATTCATGGGGCCTTCTTATTTATGATAGCCCAATGGAAATGGCACCAGAAAAACAGCATGGCTGCAACCATATGGTCACTTATTAACAAACATGCCTTGGACCAAGGTAACAAAAAAACACATTTTATTAGGCCACTGTACAGGCCACACGAAACCAACAACAGTTGTCATTCTTACACATTTTATTAGGTCACTGTATAGGCCACATGAAACCAACAACAATTGTCATTCTTCTAAATAACATTCAGCGGGCGTTCTTATGAATAGTACTTTCCCTTTTAATATATCGAGACGCTCAAATCTGCGAGTATGGAAGTGGTACCAGAGGTCCGTCGTGGCTGCAACCACAATGTGGATGTGGGTGCCATGCCAACAGACGTAAGTTGATAAACTACGCTCACCAAAGACATAAATGCAGAAAAGTATCGTCATCGCGTCAATGACCTTATTATATATAATATATTATATATTATATAAATATACATAACAATTAGCAAGATTTCTCCTACTAAGGTTCTTCATCAAGTGTCTTTAGCCGCCCTGAAAAAAATTATAAAGCAATGTTGCGACATTCTATTGTGTTTTGATGAGCAGAACAACACAAAGTAAAATAGGAAACATAATATATATTATGGTCATACCTCATTGTCACAACATTATTGGGATAAAGCCACCAGATAGGCATATTTGTTTATGCTACACGACCCATCCTATTCATCTTCACTCACACCATTTGTTTATCTTTTAGATCCCAACGTGTATACCTCCGGAAAAATATCTGGCGATATTTTGATTTGAAGCTAGTTGCAGTGACAGTCTGAAAACAAAGGTTACACTTACAATAGTTGTAACCTCAAACATATACCAAAGTAACTTGTTAAGAAAAAGGATGCATCCACCGTGGCTGCAACCATCGTGGGTTGCCCCGCCAACATGAGGATAACCTCATCTTCTTCAAAGACATTCCCACCCATGACAACGAATACCACCAACCACCTTAAATGAATCTGATGTGGATAAGTGTTTTTCCAAATATTTATAAGGTTCAGATTTGCACACGTAAAATCTGCAACAAAATACCGGCCATGGCTGCAATCGTAAACTGCCCTGCCAAGATACCAGTATCAGCAGATTATGTGAACGAAACATTCAATTGCATACAGGTATCATCATTGCCTTAACCAAACATCATATACCAGTTTGGATCTAAAAGGTAAACGAAGGGTGTGAGTGAAGATGAATACTTTGGGCCGGGTGGTATAAACAAACATGAGTATACGATACACCCAACGGGTCCGGGTCCCAAAAAAATAGGCAGAGTACTATTTATAAAAAGGCTTGTAAATTCTATTTAGAATAATGTAACATGTCGAATGATAATTGATGGTGGCAGGTACTATTCATCTTCACTCACACCGTTTGTTTACCTTTTAGATCCCAACGGGTATACCTCCGGAAAATTATCCGGCGATATTTTGGTCCGAAGATAGTTGTAGTGACAGTCTGAAAACAATGGTTACACTTGCAGTAGATGTAACCTCAAACAGATACCAAAGTAACTTGTTAAGAAAAAGGATGCATCCACCGTGGCTGCAACCATCATTGGTTGCCCCGCCAACATGCGGATAACCTCATCTTCTTCAAAGACATTCCCATCCATGACAACGAATACCACCGACCACCTTAAATGTATCTGATGTGGATAAGTGTTTTTCCAAATATTTATAAGGCTCACATTTGCACATGTAAAATCTGCAACAAAATACCGACGATGGCTGCAATCCCAAACTGCCCTGCCAAGATACCAGTATCAGCAGATTATGTGAACGAAACATTCAATTGCATACAGGTATCATCATTGCCTTAACTAAACATCTTTTTTTTTGTCGCGGGTGCAACTGACGAAGGTTAACGTTGAAGAGTCTACAATCAGTTTTACGACAAAAGTGGAAATGTCGCTGGACAGAGGGCTCAGATGGGCGAATACTCAAGCAAAGAGGATAGACTCGCCATGGCTGTGACAATTGTATGTCACCCTGCCAAGATACGGGTCATGTCAAGTTTACCAAAGAAACCCCAATTGATCACAGCCTCTAAAAAGAAATACAATGGGTGACCATTTAGCACGGCAGCCAGCCCAAAAACTCGAATTATACAAAATAACATTCACGGGGCCTTCTTATTCATGATAGCACAATAGAAATGGTACCAGAAAACACAACACTGTTATGGCCCACCAAAATACAGGTCACTGCCATGGCTGCAAGCTCAGCAAGCCTACCCCACCACAGCGGCACCTGAAAACATGGCAAACCTACAAACATAAGATACCATTTCACCAACATGAGCACATGGCTGAACCTTTTTTTACACAGACTAGATTGACATCAATTATGAAAAGAGGACTTAATTTTATTATCATTAAATTGATTTACAAACTTGAAATTAGAAAACACCCAAAATAAATTTACAAAATAAAAAACCCTAAATTAAACCTAAACCCTGATTCGCATGAACTAAAATTAGAAAACGCCCAAAATAATTTTACAAAATAAAAAACCCTAAATTAAACCTAAACACTGATTCGTATGAACTATTTAACCAAAAAAAGTAAACCCAAACCCTCACAATAACGAACGCAGGCAAAAATTAAAGGAAAAAACATCAAACCTAATATCCAATCTTCCAAACAGTAAACTTGTTGAAGTTAATTTGGACCACATATAATTGATCTACCTAACTCTAATTATACAAATATAAGATATACGAAGCATAAAAAAGGATGTGGACCAAAAGAATAGCGCGCATGTGGCAATCACCATATGGCAAAGAGACATCCACAAACGCAACAAAAATTTGGGTTTGATGGTACGGCTGATTGTAACTCCCTGACAATCGTTTGTAGTACCAACAAATTGCAGTTTCTTCTGATCAAAATATCGTCGGTTAATTTTCCGGAGGTATATCCATTTGGATCTAAAAGTTAAACGAATGGTGTGAGTGAAGATGAATACCTTGGGTCGGGTGGTATAAACAAATATGAGCATGTGGTACACCCAACGGGTCCGGGTAAAAAAAAAGGCAGAGTACTCTTCATAAGAAGGCCCAGTAAATGTTATTTAGAAGAATTTTTTTTTGTCATCTGCTAAAAGAGTAAAATACACATTTAGTCCCTGAACTTGTACCCAAACCACTAGCTGAGTCCTTCAAAAAAGTTAAAGTCACCCAAGGTCCTTATTGTTCACTTTTTGCATCATCTAAGGTCACTATAATCGGTCATTCCGGGTCTGGTCTTCTTCCACCCTCCTTCTTCTTCATCTCCACTCACCACCACCAATCATTACAACCATCCACCACCACCCACCATCATTACAACCATCAACTACCACCCACCACCATTATTAAATTTGTCATTTTTTTTTCCTTTTTCTTTTATACATCTTCATCTCCAACCAAGGTCAAGGGTTGTTAGTGTAATGTAGATAAAAGTTTAGGGGTAATTTGTGAACTTTTCATTATCAACCCTTAAAAAAAATAAGGGTGAACGCTGAATATACGTAACAAACTTTATCAAATCAACCAATATACGTAACATACTTTTTTTTATTGTCAATGTACGTAATATACCTTTAAATAATTACCAACGTACGTAACATTGACAAATTAATATTTAAAAAAGTTACAGTTTTGGTCCCTGCCATTTGGTTTGACTTTTACCGTTAGTCCTTTGATATTTTTTTACTTAAAAAATTACAGTAATGGTCCCTTGACATTTGCGTTGACTTGCACTGTTAGTCCCTTAACATTTTAATACGATTTCGTCCGATTTTCTTTACGGTTTCATACGTTTTTAACCGTCTTTAACCATTTTTATACGCTTTCATCCGTTTTTATCCGTTCTTATCCGTTTTCATCCATTGTTATACATTTTATACGCTTTCGTTTGTTTTTATTATGTTTTCATACGTTTTTATCCGTCTTTATCCATTTTCATTTGTTTTTATACGTTTTTGTCCATTTTATACGTTTTCATACGCTTTTATTCATTTTTATGCGTTTTTGTCCATTTTTGTACGTTTTTATACGCTTTCATCCGTTTTATACGCTTTCATCCATTTTCTTTAGTTCTCATACGTTTTTCTTCGTTTTTATACTCTTTCGTCTGTTTTTCTTAGATTTTCATATGTTTTTATCTGTTTTTATACTCTTTCGTTTGTTTTTCTTACATTTTCATATGTTTTATCTGTCTTTATCTGTTTTCATCCGTTTTTATATGCTATTGATCTGTGCTAAACAGTCAAGTCAAATAGACTTAAAACAGCTTAAACACAAATGCAATTAAGATCGAGGAATATAGGGAATTCTGGTCGTTAAGTCCCACGGAGGATGAATTGGTGTTTAAAACAACTTCAGATGATAGAATGATCACTAAGGATAGTGATCGAAGGTTTTGGGTGAAAATTACCTAAAGAAAAGATTTACAAATAAAAGCGACTTAAATGCAAATTAAAAGATTAAAAGTTAAAATCTATTAAATAAACGCTATCACTATTTTTACTGGTCGATGAACGCTTATGTGATTTTATAAAATAAAATAACTTAAATAAACTATATTAACTAAAACGTA
This sequence comes from Chrysanthemum lavandulifolium, assembly GCA_022545495.1. NCBI lineage: Eukaryota > Viridiplantae > Streptophyta > Magnoliopsida > Asterales > Asteraceae > Chrysanthemum > Chrysanthemum lavandulifolium. Next base: position 118,921,675 of record CM040243.1, read on the forward strand.
AACTTAAATTACTTAAAAACGTTGTTTAAAATGGAAACGAGCGTTAATTACGAAAATGGCGCTGGAGCGCAAGACAAAACGTAAATTTTAAGAAATAAAAGGCCTAAGAGTGTAAAACTAATTTTCTTACAAAATATATGATAAAGAAAATTTTAGAAAAAGATTTATATTTTTTACTTTTATATTTTTATTATGATTTAAATAAGTTTTTACACTAATTAAATGTTAAAAATACTAAAACTATTTGGAAAAATCAAACTTTTTATAAATTACTTAATACTAATACAAATTTATGAAAATTGCAAAATGGAAAAGCTACTACTAATAAGCTATAAATAAGCTAAAAAGCTCGTTTAAGCTTAAAATGTAAAACGATATAAGAGAGTATTAAGTGCAAGAGATGACAAGAAAAGACCCAAGGCGCGTTGGTAAGGAGTGTGTGTGGTGAGTGGGTGGCGGAGATCAAATCCAGTGGCACTTTTGTAAACTATTTTTTTAACTTTTCTTTTACAAACTCATTAAGCTCATGAAAATAATCAACTTTTTCAACTGTGACTTTTGTGAAAACCAATAATAAGCTCGGTTTGAGCTTATTATCTTATCACTTAGCAAAGAAATGAAATAAGCAAAATGATTTAAGCTAAAATGGCTAAAAAGCTAGGAATAAGCAAAGATGATGAGAATAAGCTAAACAACGATTATAAGATAATATACCAACTGAATAAGCACAATAACTAGAAATAAGCACTTATTAAAATCCAAATAAGCATAAACTGAGACACAGGACACTGTTGGATTTACTAGGCACTTTCAAGCTAATTTATAAGCACTAAAATGAGCTGGAAAATGAAAATAAATACTGGAGCTAACAAGCTGAGCAAATAAGCTTTCCAAAAAGCTAGATTATACAGATAAGCTTATACTATATAACTTGTGAGAAGCTTTTGAAAAATTTGAAAAATCACTGAGTGTAACTCAGTGTACTGAGTTAAAAATGGGACAAACAAAAAGTCTAGTGCAGCCCTACCTAATAAGCTACAAAATGAGAATAAGCAATCAACAAGCTAGTTGACCAAGTGAGCTATCCAAAAGCTAAGAAACTCACCGTGTTGTTCACTATGGAGCTTTTAAGGAGCTTATGAAAAAGTCTATGAAAACACCGATTGGTTTGAACTACATGAAATGGACAGAATTAAAAACAACTAGCAGGCTATTTAAATAAGCTAAGAAATGAAAAACTAGACTTGGTTCCTCGAGAAAGCTAGGTTGGCTACTTAAAAATTAAAATACATAAGTCGAGACTCATCAATAAGCTCTGTGAGAGCTTATTAAACCGGTAGCTCACCGGTGCACAGGGACCTTTTGACTTTTATATAAACCGCAAGTTTGACTTTTATGAAACTAGGATCCATTCTATCAATTATTATGTTATAATAAGCTATGATAAAGTAAAATTAAGCTAATGTATTAAGTTATAAGCTACTTAGATGAGTTCTCATTCCTAAATCTCAACAAAGGATCGATCGAGATGAATTTAAAAGATTTTGACTTTTAACTAACAAAGACCGGATTTTCTACTTAAACCGAGCTATTAGACATCAATATGACTTAAAACAACCATACATAACACCGGATGGCCTTTATCACGTAAAAATCAAGAAATCCAAACACCATTTCATTGGATCGATTTGAAAATTTTCAAAGAGAAACACAGATGTAGACCTTGGTATTGATTGAAGACCTTATGATATCACTAAATAAAGCTGAATTAACATGAAACAATAGCAATAACAGTATACAACTAGTTAATAACACTTATTCTAATTTGACTGCTAAACTAAAAATTTTATTAACTACAACTTGAAAAGAACAAGCTACCTGTTTTTATTGTTTAATTATGTTTAATTATAACTAAGAAACATGGAAATACAAAGATTGAAGCTACTTAATGACTAAAACAAGAATTGACAAAATAGATCAAAAGCTTACAATTTGGTGTCCAAGCATAGAATGATAACCAAGGACCGAGATTACTCCTATAGCTTACCAATAAGCTCTAAACCAACAATCTTTCCAAAATTAGCTCAGCTTCTGTCTTGATTTTCATATCCATGCCTTTTTTATTTTTAACTAATTTCTAAGTAATTTTGGAAATTTTGAGTTGTTAAGTAAAACTGGTTTTTTAAGGTTTCTAAGAGCTTATAAGCTGTGTCAAGAGCTTATATGAGCTTAAAATCCCTTAACTACAACTGAGAACAACATTTGCATCATCATGAAATTTTGCATAAAGTTGAATTTTTGCATAAACTTGAAAGGGAACTTAAAACTGAAATTGCTTATTGATAAAGGATTAATATACACTGAAAATGATAACAAAAGTACTTGGAAGCTTAAAATTACATTAGATTATGAAAACTACATAAAACGACATAAACTAAACTAAAACTACACTACTTGGCCTACTCAAATGCTTCAAATCTCTTATTTATTGGCTTCCTCTTGTTCCTTGTCGACTTCCAATTAAATCCCACCTCTTTTCAGCCTTTGGATCCATTCATATCATCACATTTGCCAAATGTCAGTTTTTGGCGGGAAAAGTCATGGAGTTGGTATTTTCATTAATTGAGATGGTGAGTAGCTTGCAAGGTGGAGGGGGGATGTGGAAAGGTGTTTAGGAGGTAGTGTGGAAAGGTGGAAGTGAGCAGGTGGAGGTGAGTGATTGGTAACAGGTGTTAGGGGGGAAGGAGATGAACAGTGGTTAGGGGCGGGTTTTATATTTAAACACTGGTCGGGTTTTGTTTTGGGCTTGGGGTTGATTGGGCCAGTAGCTGGGTTATGGATTGGGTTTTGTGATTAAATTAGGTCCGTTTGGTTTGGTAGCTTAGATAACCACAAGGACTAAAAATGCCAAAGCTATATTCTTGAGGGACTGATCTTGTTAATATTCCAAACTTCTTTCAAGGGACCAAACCTGCCATATAAGAATAATACAAGGACCAAAGTTGTATTTTATTTCATTTTTTAAACTTTAAGGACCTAATATGTAATTTTTGGATGTTTAGGGACTAAAGGTGTAAATTCCCAAAAGTTTATCATAAGGACCATTTTTGTCATTAATGAATAGTATAAGGTTTATTTTTGATCAATTTCACTTTTTAAAACCTTAGGGACTATTTTTGACACTTTGCAAAGTTCGTGGACTAAAGTTGTAATTTTGAGATTTTTAACTTCAAAGGATTATTTTGAACAACTTGTGAATCCCAAGGACCTAAAATGATATTTTACAAGTTTTGAATGACCAGGACTATTTTTGACATATTTTCAAACTTGGGGACTAAAGCGCTAATAATGCAAACTTGATACGTTTTCACCGATTTTGATGTTTTGCATTTAAAACATATAAAACACTTGTTTGTGATATTTTATCATTTTGATGTGTTTCTGAGTGTTTTCAGATGTTTTTGGCACTCTATCAGTATAAAAATGATGAGTATTTAGACACTCATCAGCTATCCTCCATTTTTCTTACGTTTACATACGTTTTTATCCGTTTTTATATGGGTTTGTCCACTTTTATACATTTTAATACATTTTTATCTGTTTTCATCCGTTTTTATGCGTTTTTGTTAGTTTTCATACATTTTATTTTTATTTTTATATACTTTCATCCATTTTTCTTACGTTTTTATCCGTTTTCATCCTTTTTTATACCTTTTCATATGGATAAGACAAATAAAAATGGATAAAACGTATAAAAACGTAAGAAAAACGGTTTGAAAGCGTATAAAAACGGATGAAAACGCTTAAAAACGGACAAAAACGGATAAAGACGTATGAAAATGTAAGAAAAACGGACGGAAACGTATAAAAATGGATTAAAATGAATGAAGACGGATAAAAACGTATGAAAAACGGACGAAAGCGTATAAAAACGGATAAAACATTTAAAAAAGACAAAAAAACGGATTAAAACGTAAGAAAACGAACGAAACAGATAAAAGGGATGAAATCGGATAAAGACAGATAAAACATATGAAACGTAAGAAAAACAAATGAAAGCGTATAAAACTATGAAACGATATAAACTGACAAAATCGGATGAAAGCGGATAAAGATGATAAGAACGGATAAAACGTAAGAAAAGCTGGATGAAACGTATAAAATGGATAAATACGGATGAAAACGTAAAGAAAAAGCGGACGAAACAGTATTAAAATGTGCCGACTAATAATGGAAGCCAACGCAATTGTCAAGGACCATTCTGTAATTTTTCTAAGAAAAATATCAAAGGACTAACGGTGATTATTTAAAAGTATATTACGTACATTGACAATAAATAAAGTATGTTGCGTATATTGGTTAATGACAAAAGTTCAATGCAGAACAATAATTATCTAAAGATCAAATAAAGAAATCTCAACCATCATAATTAATTATTGAATGACACTTTTGTAATATTACTCAAACCTAAACACATATAATATCAATATCAGTAACACCGAACTAATTCATTCACCTACCACAAGTCAAGCAAATTCACATACATCTGACTACAAACATTCACCATTGGAGCGAATAATCTCCATTCACCAGCAGCAAAAAAAACATAGATCTAACTACAAATGCCGACCGAATAATCTCCATTGGAGTGGAGGAAGGGTGGTTGGAGAGAGATGATTCGCAGAGCTAAGGGTAGCGCGTGGATAGACACGCGTTGTGGATTAGGTTAGGTGATGACTGATGACGGTTGGTTTTCAATTTGACGGTGGTGGCGGTTTATGATGGTGATGATGGTGGTTGGGTGGAGGAAGGTTATGAGGGAAATACTTGGAGAAAGTATAATATTTTTGTATAATAATTTTGTTTGTTTGAGAAGAGGGAACGAATGATAGTTTGTCCATCAAGAAACGAAGATCGGGTTTTTAGTAAGAGTCGATGTTAAGATCAAACACTTGCGATTTAAGTTGCACAAGATATCATCCTTAACGAGCTGAGCCGTTCGCGAAAAGCTCGGGATCGGATCGGTAAAAAGCTCGAACAAGCCGAGCCTAAACGAGCTCGAGCCCGAGCTCGAGCCTAAGTTTGGGCTCATTTAATAATCGAGCTCGAGCCCGAGCTCTATATGGCTCGTTTAGGCTCATGAGCCTAAACGAGCCCTAAATATATACGTATATATATTTTCTATACGTATAACCGCAGTGTTCGCAATTCGAGCGTGTTAACGAGCCGAACTTTGTGTTAACGAGCCGAGCTCGAGCATGAAAAGTTTCACGAGCCGAGCTCGAGCTCAAATGCGAGGCTCGAAACGAGCTCGAGCTCAAAATGTGAGGCTCGAAACGAGCTCGAGCTCGAGCTTTTATATAGATCCAGCAAGCTCCGAGCTCCAGCGCCTGGCCTCGGCCGGCTCGGCTTGCTTTCACCCTACTCAAAAGCTGGGATCGGCGACCGAACCGAATGTGGTCGGTCCAGTCCGGTCCGGTCCATTCTCGGTCGATCGGTCGGTCCAGTCCGTTCGAGTCGTTTGTTCCCCCTAGTTGAGAGTGGTTTAAAAGAACTTGACCAATATATTTAAGTACGAAACTCATGAAGCAAAAACCATTTTTATATAAAAAAAAAGTTCTTTGTACGTAATCAATAAACACATGGTTTAAAAATCCTTATGAAAAGTTTGAGTGTGTTCAAATTAAAAAACGTAATTAATTAATTATTATTATTATTTTTTAACTTAGAAATGATCTAAAGTTTTGTTTACAATGGTGTGTTAAAGCACCAGTAATGGTCACGAAACTCACTCATGGTGATGGTGACTAGTTATTTATTTTTGGCAGTGATGGTGATAATGACTAGTTATTTATTTTTGGCAGGTTTTTGGCATTGGTTTAGTGGTGCACTAGTTGTTATATTTATTTTTGGCAGGTTTTTGGCATTGGTTTAGTGGTGCACTAGTTGTTATATTTTGTCATTGTGTGTAGCGAACTTTTTTTTTTCAATTTTGACACCAATCATTTTGTGGAAAACTAGAATGGGGGGTTGAATAGTTTTGTCGATTTTACGTTAGTTTCAAAACTTTAGATTCGATATTATGTGAAATTGTATGGATGAAGAGAAAGTATAGATCTAATGATAATGCAAGTAAATAAAGAAAGCAAGGATAGAAATGACAACCGATTTATAGTGGTTCATTCTGAGGACACCTTTCGCCTCTACTCCACTCCCCGAGTCACCTACTCGGAGTTCAAGACTATGTCAACAAACTCCTTCAACTTGGCGAGAAGCCTTCACAACGCCGCTTACACCTTTTCCCAGACAAAGCTAAATACCGAGTCCGTAACACGGTGGACCAAACAATTATGTGAAATATCAAATACAAGATCTTTGCTACTGAAATCTTGTGGAGGAACAAATCAATCGAGACCCATTGCTTGGATGACTAGAATCTCGTGATCTCGCCTTAAAGAAGGACCTATATGAGAATCACTAAAGAACGAAAGAAGAACAACTCTCTGATCGCCGATCTTTTGTTAGAGAGAACGAGAGATATGAGAGAATTAGCAAGAGATGGGTGAGTTAGAATGAAGAAACGACTTTCATTTATAAGAAAACTTGTCATCGTTCGCGGATCCTCCCTTGGGATCCGTCTAGTCTAAACCTAGGGATCCGTGGGACGCTCCTCTTTGCCTACTTTTGGGTCATGGGTCATGGGTCATGGGTCATGGGTTATGGGTTGGTCATGGGTATTTCTTTAGTTACAATGTATCTAATGAAAGACAACTAGTCAAGTGGGTATGGGTCAATACCATGGGTTATAGATATGATCCATGGGTTGTGATTTTACCCATCCTAATAAACTATTACAACAAACGATTTATTACAACAATTTGTATTAAGTGACTACATGTAAATGCTTTACAAAAATAACATGTATCCTTATAATTTTACTTATAATAACATTATATTTGTTATCAATAAAACACAAAGAGATCGCAAAATATTAATAAACGTTTTTACGGTTTATTTGTATTAACACTTTTGAATTCGTGCTATTGTGTGTATTTTGTAGCAATTTTACCTTTACTTTTTTAAAATTTTGAATGGTAAAATGGTCCTTTTACATGACAAAATATTCACAAAATACACACAATAGCACGAATTCAAAAAATTTATGTCAAAATTGAAGAAAAAAAATGATCACAATGACAAAAAGTGATAAATATAATAACTTTTCGTGCCATTAACCATAAAAAAAATAGCTTTTCTATTATGAACTTTCCTAGCATGTTACCACAAATAGGTTTCCCACGAGGGTGATCCGGCACATGCATGAAGTTGTTGTGAACGTCTGAAGGACTTAACTCATGATTTACACTTAAACCTCGGGACTATTTTTGCCATTTTGCCAAACTTACAAAGGACTTAGCTTGCAGACGACACTTAAACCTCGGGGACTATTGTTGCCATACTTAAACCTCGGGGACTATTTTTGCCATTTTGCCAAACTTACAAAGGACTTAGCTTGCAACGCTACTTAAACCTTAGGGCTATTCTTGCTAATTTGACAAGATGGCATTTAATGCACCTACTTTGGGATTTGTTCTCCCTCTTTAGTATATATATGAAGTGTGGAAACCCGCGATCACGCAATGGATTGACTGAAAGGACTTACTTTGTAATGACACTTAAACCCAGGACTAATTTTGCGGGTTGCAGATAGCAATTAATGCTAAAGGACTAACTTCATAGCCACTGAACCTCGAAATGCTTTTGCCAAGTTGGGAAGATTGCATTTAAAGGACTAAGTTTGAACGCCACTGAACATCAAAAATGTTTTTCCAAGTTTAGAAAGATTGCGATTAAACGTGGTTTGCACATAAACGCATGGTTTTGCACACAAACCTTGTACGGTTTTTAATATAATATAAAATGTGTCACCAGATTGTATACCCCACCCAACCCCACATTATTAACTGAGTTTGTTTAGTTTTTTAGTTGTATATAAATTACATTAAGGGGGTTGTCTTAGTTTAGCCCATTCTTAGGGTTTGTTTGTTTAATTTTTTTTATTAAGTCATGTTAATTAATAAATGACTTAATGTGGAAGACCTCACTTTTATCACTTATTATTTTAAGTTATTTATTTTGATTAAGTGAAAAATAAACAACTTTTTATATGACTTATTAAATTAAGTTTTTTCATATTAAGTCAATTAAGTTGCATTCAAACACCACCTTAAACAATGGCAAATAAAAAGTACGTTGTATTTACACTTATAGTGATTATGGCAATTGATATGATGAGTTTGTCTTGGGTGAATTTGGAGGGTGGTGAAATGTTTTTTCTTTTCTTTTTTTTTTCTTTCTTTCTTGGATCCTTTCTTTTTAACTGAGGAGAGATGTCATGTATTGTATCTAGTCTAGTGATTCTTTTGACGAATCCTTTGTGATTCATACAGAATCCCATGTGATTTATACAGAATCCCATGGGATTTATACAAATCATAAGTGAATTTTTACGAATCATGGGATTTTTTACGAATCCGTGGGATATTTTTACTAATCCGTGATATTTTTCTAGACGGAAATTTTGAAAAAATTGTCTTTTACTTAATCCCCGGATTTTTCCTGACGAAATTTTGAAAAAAAGTTCGTCTTATTACGAATCCCGCGATTTTTCCGACGAAATTTTGAAAAAAGTTAAATCGAAAGTATATAAAAGTGCATATCTATAGAAAGACGATTTAATTCTCGTCATGATGGTGTATTTTTCGTAGCTTGAAGATTTACCGTTTATAAGATATGTTGTTTTTAAAAAATGTGGAAAGTGAGTTTTCATATTAAATGAGCTAAAATGCCAATTTTGCCCTCTCTTTGTTATTTTTGGATTCATTTCAACCATTAGATGAAAGGTGGATGAATGGTTGAGATTGACTTTATTTGTTCTTTAAAGGATACATGTTTTGCAAGTATCTCACCTCATTTGTTAATTTGATAAAGTTTGTTACGTATATTCAACATAAAAACCAAATGATCAGTTGCATTTCTAGTGTTATGTAATTATTTCTGCTCTTGTTTCATAGTTTATCTCTTTAAGATCTTTTATATATATAAAGATTTATGTTTTGGCTCGCTCAATAAAAAAAATTCAAGTTCCGTCTATGTTTCCCACCATCACCGCCAACCACCATCTTTAATCTATGATTAACAGATCTTTTGGATCCTTGATACAAATTTAGTACGTACTCTAAGATTTTACATTCAATTCCAAAGTGGGTCTACTAGTATCAAACCATATCCATACGTACATATTTGACCAGCAAATACTGAACATCACTTGAATTGTTCGATTTGCTTCTTCTTGCGGTATCAATTTTTATATATTTTTATCTGTTTTTATGTGATTTGTACACTCTTTCTAAAAATGAATGGAACACTCACATTTTGAGTGTTTAGACATTTATACTCTCACATTATTTTTAGTTATATTTATTCTCTAATGGTGTGTTTGGTTCATGAACGTTGTTTTGAAGGAATTATGTCTTTAGAAGGAATTGTAATTTGAATAAATTGTAATTCAAAGAATTGGAATGTAGAAATTGTAATATGTTGGAATTGTAATTGATGAAACTGCTTTTATATTTGGTGGACTTAGAACGAATGTAATTCGTAAAATAATAATAATAATAATAATAATAATAATAATAATAATATAATATAATTATAATACTAATAATATATTATTATTTAATAATAACAATAATAAAAATATAATGATAATAATAAAACTAATAATAATAAAGAAATAAATAATATAATAATAATAATAATAAATAATAATAATATTAACAATAATAAGTATTATTATTATATTATTTATTATCGTATTCTATAAATATTATTATTATAAATATTTATTATATTATAATAATAAATATTGTTATTATATTATTTTATTTTATTATTATATATTATTATAATGAATATTTAGTATTATTATTTTTTTATTATTATAATTATTTGATATTTATTTTAAATATTTATTATTATTATTATATTATGATCATTTTATTTTTTAATTTTATTATTATTATTATATTAATTTATGATTTTAATATTTATATAATAATAATAATTATTATTATTAGTATATAAATATTTTTATTTTAATATTTATATAATAGTAATTATTATTATTATCATTATCATTAATTATTATTATTATTATTATTATTACAAAATATTATTATAATAAATATATTATTATTATTATTTATTTTATTTTTATTTTTTAATAACACTTTATTAAAAATTCATAAGATTTACAACAAATTAGTGGGAAGTCGAGATACTATCCGGCCCCACTCCTATATACTATAAAAAACAAATTCTACTAAAATACGAGTAGAAGACGTGCCCCAATGTCTTGAGTAACAGAGAACTTTCGGATCCGCTTTAGTAAGGTCACTGCATCCTTCTCAAGTTCCCCAAAAAAAAGAGAATGAGAATGGGAGAAACCCGTATCCAATATCTGCGCATTTAGCCTCATACTTGACACGTTTATGCTGTGCAGCCTCAATCACCGCACGACCATGTACAAAATCAGCTATACCAGTCTGCGTCTGGGGCGATGACCCTGTCAGATCAACACGAACATCAAGCCCTCCGTCCCACGAGTAGAGCAACATATCAGCTGGACGTAAGGGTTGATCTCTTTCTCCAATAAGCCCAATGTTAACTTCTTTACGAGTTGAAATGCCCGACCGAGAACATATGTCAACAAGGGTATCGTGCACCATGTTATGCCGATGTTTAATACCAATAATACCAGCGCACGATACAGCATGATCCCCATAAATATTCCCCATAAATATCCCCCATAAAGACCTTGAAACAAACTGAGCACGACATCTGAACAAAAAATAGGGGAACACCTAGTCGATAGCATAACACACACCGGTAGGTCCTAGCATTCATAGTCTGTCCCAAACCAGAGATCGGGACCACCCTAAGCCAGTCTGAAGTATAGTCCTCCATTTGAGATTTCCATAACGCCATCTGACGAGTAGATAAGGAAAAAGTGGATTCAGCTGTTTGGGTAACACGTGTGAAATATATATTTGCCAGTTTCTTCATGAGTTTTGGGGCAACGATCTCACTTGGATTACTCAAAAGGTCAATCTCCATTTTCGCATTAAAATCACATAAGGCATCATCAAAGGAAGACCCATAAACTACAATACCGTAATGTTGGAGCGAGTTAGTATAATAATAATAATAATAATAATAATAATAATAATAATAATAATAATAATAATAATAATAATAATAGTAGGATTAGCTTTTCTATAATAAAGGAGTGAGAGCCCAATTAGTATCTCTAGCTTCCCACCAACTTCTTGTAATCGTATAAGTTTCTAATAAAATAATAATTATATAATAATAATGATAATAATAATAATAATAATAATAATAATAATAATAATAATAATAATAATAATAATAATAATAATAATAATAATCAATTATAACGTAATTCAAAACTTTCCATCCAACATCCTATGTAATCAATTCCCTCCTTTAATGTAATTGTAATGACTGAATTACAATTACAACACAAACCAAACAACCTACGTAATGTAATCTGGATTACAATTCCCTCTCTGCGAACCAAACAGGGTACGTAATGTAATCAAATTACAATTACATCCAATTACGCCGGATTACGGTGAACCAAACACATCCTAAGAGTATAAATGTCCAAACACTTAAAATTTGAGTGTTTCAATCATTTTTGGGAGTGTGCAAATCACCTCCCTTTTTCACCATCCAATCAACAACTTTTCTTGCCTTTTTGAAACATAAAATATAAAGTGTGATAGGTTTAAAAATAATAAAATATTAAAAATACAAAGCAGGAAACTATCCTTCCTTGTTAATAAAGTGAGTAAAACTGTTAGAAAAAATTGTATTGTCAAAAACTATAAAGTTTTACAAGTCAAAAATTGTAAAATGCAAAAAATACGGGAAAAACAAAAAAAAAATTGTTGTGTCCAAATCCATGTTAAAAAACCGTTTTTAGAGCATCTGCAATAGTAAAGCTTTACACATGACTTTTAACTATTTGAAAAAGTTATTTGAGCCATTTGAGGTATTGAGGTAAAGACTTGAGAAAGATTTTTTGCAACATGACTTGTAGAACCTCAAGTCTTTGACAAAAAAAAAACAACAACAAGCTATTAGCATTAAGTGAGTTGTGCATTAATTGTGGAAGAAAACATTAAGACTTGATGCATTGTAGATGCTCTTAGGGTGGTGGCAATGGACATGGCATGGAGGGCAGCATGCTCCATGCCGAATTGGAACACCACCGTCACTAGCTCGGCATGAGTGACTTCGACATCTTATCCCGCTGAAGCATGGAACCTTGGAACAAAAATAGAGCCGTTGAACGGCTAGTAGGGATGACAGTTGGGGGATTTTCAAAATAATAATAATAATAATAATAATTTTCACTTTATAAATAAACACATACATAGCCTAACATATAAAAATAAAAAATAAAATTAAGTGAGGAATGAAATCATTGTTGCAACTAAAAAAGTATGATTAAGTATGAGAAAGACATGGGTTGAGATTATGAGTAGTGAGGCAGGAGTGAGACATCTGCCACGAGTATTGGTGGTATTTCAGTATTTTGATGTTAGGGTACCTATCCATGTTAAAAAGACCGAGTGTGGGCCCTGATCGACTACAAGTAGTGGGCCACTTGGACCATTATTAATACATACAAAAAACATAGTACTGATCATCATCGTTACATTCGTCTCTTCTAGTCTCACAAACATTTTCAGCGACTGAAAAATAAATGGCGACAGAGATTGTATCATTTGATCTGATTAACAAGACAAAGATTCCATCGGTTGGTCTTGGAACATGGCAATCTGAACCTGGTCTTGTTGGTCAAGCTGTTATTGCTGCTGTTAAGGTTGTTTTAATCTTTCATGTCTTCTTTTTATTGTCTATTTAATTTAAGTCTACTGAATAAACAAATTCGAGTCTATACTTAAAAAAACAATAATAGACCCAGAAATTTGAGAAAGGGTATGCACGTGTATACTGTCTATGAAATAATATCACATGGTACAATTCCATTTATAGAAGAAACAAGAGAGTTTTCGTAACCGTTGACTTGTAACTGTCATCACTAATACTTGAGAGGTCTCAAGTTCAATGTAGGTGCAAACAACTCTGAAATGACCACGCCAACCTTTCCAAAAGGGGAGGGCTTCACCCGGTTTGGGTTTGTGTGGTGGTGGGCTTAAACCGGATTAGTCGGCCAAAAAAAGAAGGAATAGAGTTTTGTACATTTAAAGAAAAAAACTTAAGTTACCAAGTGGTTTCTTTAGATGCCAATACATGATTCTTGTTTGATACTCATGTTCTCGATTTGTTGGTAGTATCGTTGCACATACTTAATACTCTATTACGTAAGGTTTTATGTTTATGCATTAGTTAATAATTGCTTATGAAGGGGGGCTTTTAGAGATCCAGTCCTGCAGGGACTTTTTATATATGTGTGGTTCTCATAGAGTCATGCTTACTTTGATGTATGTGTCACTGAATATGTGGTCCTTTGTGGACAAGTGAGATGTTGATGTCCATGACTAATATGTAATAGAAGTGGTGCTACAAAAATATCTGATATTGGTTTGTAAATTGTCAAGCATGGTACCTGTTGATAGTTTAGTTATTATATGGTAAAATTTTAACTATGAAGTATTACAAATTTACAACCAATGTCTTCAATACCAATATTTTTTGTAATGAAAATTGCATAGGAAAGAAAACAATGTTTATGCCCATATGCTAAAATCGAATTTTGTTTTATATCTAATTTTTTGGATTTGCTGACATGTATATTCTTATAACATTTTCCCCCGCAAAACCTACAACGCTTTTGGTCACACATCTGTTTTTTCGCCATTCAGTCTTTTGTTGAATGCATGGATTGTAAGTGTTTACAGTGAAATGTGGTGAAGGATGTGAAGAAGATAGACTATTTGTGTGTTGAACTTAGTTGTGATGATTGGGCAGCCTATAGGATTTTAGTCAGTACAACAGTCCGTTGTGGACAATGATTATACATTTCTATAATTATAGAGTTCTATCACTATCAAAAAAGTTGACCACTAAGTCATAGAAAGTGCAGTAAAACTATGGCTTCTCTATGAAATATTTATAAACTGGACTGTTTGACTGATGAATAATTAATAAAACATAGAGATAGAAGTACGTACATACGATGGCAATATTGAATCTCTTGTATGACGCTTATTAGCTACTCATCATGTTTCTCTCCTGCAGGCTGGGTACCGCCATATTGATTGTGCCCAAGTTTATGGCAACGAAAAGGAGGTACGCATGTTTACTGACATTTAATATTTTTTTATAATGAAATGACCTTATGGAATAAGTTAACACGATATAAACAACTATTAACAAAGTATAGACTTATTTTAAGTGGAATTTGTTGGATACGATCACTTTGTGTGCTAATCAATATTTCGTTTCAATTGTTGGTGGCGAACTTAACCTACAAATATGAAAATGGGTCAATTTGGAGTCAAATAAGTGACTTTAAATATTTAGTTAGAAAGGAAATGGGTCAAATGGTTTAGAAGTCACCCGTGGTGTACTTACTACTTTGGTCAAGCTCACCTTTCTATTACGTGACACCTTATTGCCCTGCAGTTTATGTTATTTATGTGACTTTGCTGTAACTTTTCTAAGTCTGAATTCATCTATAATATATTCAAGGGATTGCGAATGCAATAGGTGTGAAGATCACAGCAAATATACACCATGAAAATTAGCATGAAATCTTTCGTGTTAAATTTCTACCATCAACCAACAAATACTCTCTTACCAATTTTTTGCACATGCTTCCTTCATTGTAGTCCCCAAAGCATATCTTAATCGTGTCTTTATGGTTTTGAAGATTGGATTAGCTTTGAAAAAGCTCTTTGAAGATGGTGTGGTGAAGCGGGAAGATCTGTGGATTACTTCTAAACTCTGGTATGTTATAATCCTGTTTCATTTAACTTCAGATTCTTGTACCTATATTATGACACTATTCGAATAAGGACATGGTTGAGGTGTGTTACGGACATCTTCCAAGTCTATAAGCTGTTGCTAGATCATTGCATTTATATACTGAATTATAATTTTACAGGTGTAACAATCATGCCCCAGAAGATGTAACTCTGGCACTCAACAGTACTTTAAGCGACTTGCAGCTTGAGTATATTGATTTGTACCTTGTAAGTGTGCAGAATACAAAGTTTCATATCCTCTTTGCTACTTTGTCTTAAATCTTATCAGTATATCCAGTTCCACATTAATCAACTAATCATCATATATGTTCAAGATTCATTGGCCAGCAAGGTTAAAAGCGGGGACATCTGGCTTCAAACCAGAAAATCTAATTCCGACCGACATACCTGCCACATGGAAAGCGATGGAAGCACTCTATGATTGTGGCAAGGCTAGAGCTTTAGGTGTTAGTAATTTTTCTTCAAAAAAATTGGGCAATTTGTTAGACTATGCTCGGGTCCCCCCTGCTGTAAACCAGGTGGAATGCCATCCTTCATGGCAGCAAACCAAACTGCGTGAATTCTGTAAATCCAAGGGCGTCCACCTTACCGTAAGTAAAAAAATATGAAAGAATCACATTATATAGTTTTTGGTTTCTGCTAAGGGGCATAGTTATTTTGACTTAGCTATCTATTCATATATAGGGATATTCTCCGCTTGGTTCACCGGGCACGAAATGGCTTAAAAGCAATGTATTGGAACATCCTATCTTAACATCAGTGGCAGATAAATTAGGAAAGACTCCTGCACAGGTGGCACTCCGATGGGGTTTGCAGATGGGTCATAGTGTTCTTCCAAAGAGCACAAATGAAGCACGTATAAAAGAGAACTTTGCAGTATTTGATTGGTCCATTCCTAATGACATGTTCACAGAGTTGTCTAAAATTGAACAAGTAAGCTTTCTCCACATGCTTATCTGATCTCTGACTGATTGTCCAATCTGTATATCTGAGATTCTTGTTATATGAATGCTGCAGGCAAGACTACTCCGAGGTGATTTTTTGGTCAATGATACCACTAGCGAGTATAAGAGCATTGAGGAACTTTGGGATGGTGAGATCTGAGAAGATCAACATAAACAGCTCAATCTTGTGCTGTCAAAACTCAAAACAATGCAATGTAATCAATAAATGATAAACCAGTACTGATACGTCGGCATGTAGCTAGTTTTATGTCAAATTCTGTAGTCATACTAAACTTTGGAAATTTACTTGAGTGGCATAATGGTATCATGGTTTAGGAAGTTGATGTTTTTCTTTTGGTGCTTTTTTGCTTCCCCATATTTGTTGCTGTATTTTCTTTGTCATCTATGGAGTATTAAAAAAATTTGAACATCAAAATTATATCATTATCGAGTACATTTTCACTTTGAGGATATTGACATATAATTTTTTGATGATTTATCTATTACAAAATACAACTCATTATATGTTTCTATACGTCTTCATAAATTAGGTTAATGTACAAACACTACACTCGACAATGTTGTTTTTCATACGTGTCTCGTCAAGTTCATGCTTGTATATAGTGATTGTTTGCATGACTATATACAAACACTGTACTAAACAAGTAAACAGTAAACAATGTTGTTTGCTATACAAATTTGGTGCAATGTTATGACACATCAACTGTAACCTTATGCGCTAAACTTAACTACTCTTCTTTAAACATATGTAACTAGATATTTTTGTGTATGTCTTAAACAACTGCATGTGTTGAAGTCTTCATCTATATTAATTATTTATTAGATAGAATTTGCAAGTCTTGATCTGTGAATAAATTAGTTTGTAGTCACCCAAAACTATTACAATATGTTCCATAATACAGTAAAATATTCAACTTGCTAGGCACCATTTGCACTCGTTTAGAATATACTAGAATAGAATATACTAAAAAGACTGTAGCCAAGGCGGCGATGTCTGGGCTTTCTGAAAATTCGACGACTCATAAGTTTCTTTCAACAAACCGTATTTGTAGCGTTAGAGAATCATTTTGAATAACTACAATTCGATGCGAGGTTGCGTAGCGTTAGCGAAATATATAGTTTTAAAAAATATGGAGTCGATCTAAGTCTTGAGAGATATTTTCTAATAAGATTGTTTTAAGTTATTAAGATTTTTAGTAATAATAGATTCAAGATTACAAAAAGAACGGTATTATGTAGTTAGCGATATTATATTGTAGTTTAGAGGTATAATACACGCGTGACCGCTTTTTCTTTTTGTCGGTAATTTAGGCGATGATAACTACTTTTTACATGTGTAGCGTTTATCATTTGGTGTGTGGCTTTTAAAATTGTAACTTTGTAAATTTGATATCACCATAATAAGATTATTTTGTACTATCAATTTGCATGATATTTACGCATTGTTCAAAACTATTTGTTTGAGGATAAATAATTATCGCTAAAGATAACAATACTATTTAATTTTGTGATTTTAATAAACTTACATAACATTATTGATATAATGGACAAAGGGCTATCTGAAGATATATTAACTTTTAAAAGATGATTCATATATCTAGTCTCTTAAGTGGTGCAAGAAAGAACATTTTTAAAATAACATTATACAAACGACAAATTACATGTGTCAAAGCAAAATAAACAAAAACTACAATTACTTGGTCTCTCCTTTAAAAAAATTGTCACGGGTTCCACAACTACTTCATTTCTCATATAATTTTGTCAATTTGAAACCCGATTTCACTCGGGTGGTTCAACCGGTTGAACTGTTCCAATCAAAAACATGTCGATTTAAACCGAGTCAAACCGATGGGTTGGGTCGAAACAGTCAAATTAAACCGAAGTCACCACGGGTATATGGCGTCCCGGTCAACCCAGATCGGTCTCAACGGTCCTCTCTGGTTCGCTTTCGGATGGCTTTAATTGGTTAGCCGAACCGATGGTGACACCGGTTCTCGATTGAACACGTTGGTCCTGTCTGGTCCGATTTTAAAACTATATGCACCATCAACTTTTTAAACAGATAATAACATTTATTTTTAATTTTAAGGTGTTTAAAAAATAACATTAATTAGTGTGTTTAATTATTTTATATTTTGTATTATGTTGTAGCTTTTTTAAATTGTATGTTATGAAATTTTTATTGTACTTTTTAGTAAAGGGTGTATTAATTGGTTGTTTTTAATTTGATAGATATGCTTTTAATTGGTTGTACTGAATAAGTTATTGTACTTTTAAGTAATGACGTTTTTAATAAGAGTATTAATTATATCATGTATTTCTCTCTCCATTGACCATGTTTTCAACATTCAACTTTCAACATTTTTCACTTTGACTTTTTTTCCATTTTATATAGTATAGATACCTTTTTTCTATTTTATATAGTATAGATTTCATCAAATCCTTACTTTTATCTTTGTGTTTTCCTCTCCTCAATCTGTTTCACAACATTGTTTTTCATTTTCTTTCTGAAATGGCTGGTGAAATTCGATCCTTTGATCTGATGAACAACACACTTAAGATTCCATCGGTTGGTCTAGGAACATGGCAATCTGAACCTGGTCTTGTCGGCCAAGCTGTATCTGTTGCTGTCAAGGTTGTTCTTGGTCTTTTCTTATTACCTTTGTTGTCACTTGTCTATTAGCAAGAGCATTTGTTTTAAGTTATCGTTTAATCGTGATTGTGTTATACATGTATGGATATGTATTTGAAAGCTAAAGTGTAGAATGTTAAAGTTGGACTTGTTAGTTCAAATGTATTAACGAAGTCTAGGTAACTTGTGAATTTTTGTTTTCATGTCATAAGTTTGGAACTAATACAACTTAAACAATTGTTAAAAATGTTAATAAACATTACTATCAAATATCGATTAACTTTGTACTTGTCTCTTTCCTGCAGGCTGGTTATCGTCATATTGATTGTGCACAACTTTACGCGAACGAAAAGGAGGTATGCAAGTTTAATGAAGTGTAGTAATATTTTGTAAAAGTAACATAAGTTTATGAACTTCATTCATGTTAGATGCACAAGCACAACTGATCGTTAACTACTACAAACTATACACAAAACTGTATAGCTTTTATTGTATTACCCTCTTATGTATGCTATGCTTTTGCTGTGATTATTGCTAGATAGACTCATCTATTTAGAATGAAAAATCTGAATTTAAGTGCCAACCTTAACATCTGTGAAGCAGAATTGTGGTGTTGCATAGTATCTGTCCTCTTCATCGTAAACGGATAAACAGATAACGTTTTCCTGTTCAGGTTACCCGGGGAGGATGAGCCTTTTTTTACTCATGCGTACGCGACCTCACCGGGTTAATCTAGGGACCGTTTCCGACTCTTTCCTGACCACCCCTAGATGTACACATCTAGCGAGGTTTGAACCCTTGACCTCTTGTTAAGAAACTAAGGACCTTACCTCTTCATCGTGTTATTCTATATTTGATTCAAGATTAAAGGTAGTTTACACTCATTAATGAAGATGGATCAATTTGGTTATGTATTGGTAACACATCAAACATGTGAAAAATAAAAATATATAGGCATCTAGGAAATGGGTCAAACGGTTTAGATGTCAACCATACCTAGCATACTTAGGTATAAATAAATGAGCTTCTAAATACGAGTACTTTATTAACAATATTGGAGCGTGATTTTGATAGTAGTTTTGAAGTACTCCATAATATTTAGTACTCCGTAGTCCGTAATAGTTATTTAGACGTTTAAAAAAAGTCAAGAGAAGTCTTGGCAGGTCAATCTGAACCAACCTGTTTTGACTTGCCCAAAACTATCAAGATCCATTTGTTTCCTGAATGCCGAAATTAACTGACTTGTTATCCTTTACATCGTTTGCATAAAACTTTGACCAATAATGATACTGTTAGCCAAAGATCCTATCTGCATTGTTGTTATACCAGTATGCTATTTTTGAGTGCCGTATAGGATTCTGGTAAGTTCTTCAGTTAATGTTTTGGCCTATTCTATATCACTTCAACTGTTCACTGATTCTTCCAGTGTGAACAAAATTATCTATCGATGGACGAGTATCTCAGACCGCACGAAGAATTTATACATTTCCTATGCCCAAACTAGTCTGATTGAATACACAACCAACAAAGATACCAACTTCATAAAACCAACATGTAACAATATATTTGTTTGCATCACATTTATGAAATACCAACAGATTCTTGCACATGCTTTAGTATCTTTTTTTTGTCAAATAACATATATACTGAAGCATAACTCAATTCTTGTTGTATGGTTTTACAGATTGGTTCATCTTTAAAGAAGCTCTTTGAAGATGGTGTGGTCAAGCGAGAAGATTTGTGGATTACCTCTAAACTCTGGTTTGTTGACATCCTTTTCCATTTAACTTCATATAACTCGTATTTTGTGCGATGGTGTCAAACAGATAAACAGAGCAGCAAGTTCACTTTTATTCAAGAATGAAAGTAAAATAGTCGACACAGTTTGAGTAATAACAATCAAACTGTTACAAGACTTGAAGAAGATCAAATGATCAAAGAAACAATACAGAAATGGATCAATAGATCCTAACACATAAGTATTTGGAAGGAGAGTGATGTAGCAGTCAAGAGAAGACTGCGTATGATGGGTGATTAAAACCCTGCACAGGGATCACTCTTTTATAGCCAGCAATAATACATGAAGCCCCCTTTAGCTATCTACCATTCTTCATAAGCAACATATCTTTGTATTTCTTCATAACCAAGAATAGAGAATGAACACAATAAGTCCCTCACATTAATCCTGCACAAACAACATTAAGTGAGAAAGAAGCAAGGACATATTTGGGACATAGATTACATAGGTGTTTTGGAACATATTTAATACCATCATTCATTAAAGGATGAGGTGCATTACAAATGCATGAAAGTGCGTTGAATATTCCTAATTCTAAACCTTACAGGTGTACTGATCATGCTCCAGAAGATGTAACTTTGGCAATGGATGGTTGTTTGAGTGACTTACAGATCAAGTATGTCGATTTGTACCTCGTAAGTGTGCAGAATGCCAATGTTCATACCCTATTGCTACCTTGTTTAAATCATGGTCCATACTAAATTGAGTATGTCATATCTATTGAAGATCCACTTGCCAGTAAGGACAAAGAAGGGGGCAGTTGATTTTCAACCTGAAAATATTATTCCCACTGATATACCTGCCACATGGAAAGCGATGGAAGCACTCTATGACTGTGGCAAGGCTCGAGCTACAGGTGTTAGCAATTTTTCTTCAAAGAAATTGGGAGATTTGTTGGAGTTAGCACGCATTCCCCCTGCTGTTAACCAGGTAGAATGTCATCCTTCATGGCAGCAAACCAAACTGCGCGAGTTCTGCAAATCTAAGGGTTTCCACCTTACTGTAAGTCAGCTAAAAATAAGTACAAATATATTGAAGTATACAATTTTTGGTTTCTATTAAGTGGCATACTTACTGCAATTTTGCTCTATGTTCAGGGATATTCACCACTTGGTTCTCCGGGCACAGCATGGCTCAAGAGCGATGTACTTACGCATCCCATTCTAACATCGGTTGCAGAAAAATTAGGCAAGACTCCTTCACAGGTTGCACTCCGGTGGGGTTTGAAGATGGGTCATAGTGTCCTTCCCAAAAGCACAAACGAAGCGCGTATCAAAGAGAACTTTGATGTTTTCAACTGGTCCATTCCTGATGACTTGTTCGCAGAGTTCTCTAAAATTGAACAGGCAATCCGTGTTTTCATTCTTATATGATCTAGTCAATTAACCATTTGTAATTTTATAAGTTCTTATCATACAAATGCTGCATTCTTGCAGGCAAAACTTGCCCGAGGTGATTTATTTGTGAACGATACATATGGCGACTATAAGACTGTTGAGGAACTCTGGGATGGAGAGATCTGAGAAGCAAGGTTTTGTTTATTAAGTTCAGAGCAATGCAATGCAACAATAAATGAGATACCAGTACTGATGTGTGGTTATTTACTCTGTGTCATGGTTTATGAAGTTTCTGTTTTCCTTGTGTGTAATGTTTATTACGAAATTATATAAACAATGTATTTGCACTTTAGTCAACTTTCCCGCAATCAGATTTCATGCCCGATAGATTTGTTTATCCAACTTTAGCCACAAATCACAACACACTTATGATGTATAGTTTCCAACAATAAGTTCTATATCCATTTGTACAACTAGTCATACTTAGAAACATTGTTTTAGCGTGCATTGCTGTTACTATTTCATAGTTGCTACTAGCTAATGAAAACTTGTAATTTTGGTTCAAGTTAAATAAAAAGGTAAAGATTGCCGTCGATGAACAACTATTTATGTAGCTTTGCACAAATGATATATAAACAACATGGTCTCGTTGATATTATAAAAGTTGTGATGTGGTGATTGTTGGTGATTTTAGTGTCAACAAACATTTTTGTGTAATGGTGATTTACCCGAGACAAAAGTGATTTCAAGTTAAGTTCTAATACAAGTTAGGAGGTGTGGAGTGCACACTTGTATAAACTAATTAACTTGATTGCGGATACAGTGAATGGTAAAGTTTGTGACAGAAAATTCGTCACTAGAATGTTGCAACAATTTAATACATGGTGACTATTGGAAATAGTGACCGAAAAAACTGTCACTATTAATTGTTGCAGAAATTTATTTTAAAGTTAGTTACTTTAAACATAACCATTCATGAAAGGGTGTGATTTTTCCTGAAAAATCACTTTATCTATTATATATAGACATCATTTTGGTCTTTCATTAACAAGATAAATAATCATAACAACACATACATCAAATTCTCCATGTTTTGCTCTATTTCTTTTGCCTAGAATTTGAGTGTTCATTCTTGTCTTATCTCCATACAAATTTCTTGTAACTCAATGCAATTAATAGGGTAGAAATATTGTATCAGCAAAATGAACTTTACACGATTCAAGAATTTATCCGAGCAATATTTGATTATCAAGACCCTAATACCAATAGTAATACCGTAATACCATACATTTATCATAATACTTTGAGCAGCTAGGACATTTAGATTAGCTTTTTTCGATCCTAATCATGCGAAGACAAACATGATCATAGTGTGATCTTGCTTTCAACAACCTTAAAGAGGATTTCTTGCTGTGCTAAAATTTTGAGTCTATGGTATTATTGTCTTGAATGAAAGCCTTGACTTGGCTTATTTGATGGGCTTTTGAACTTATGTGAGTTATAAGCACAAGTTACTAACCTCTTAAGCCATTATAAATGAGCTTATAAGCACTTCATTTTTCTAATAAGTTAATTAACAACTCTATTAGATAAGCTAAGATAAACACCCCTTTAGCTTATAAACCTAACTCATTCTTTTAACCACATAAACGTCCATTAATTTTTATTCATCAATGTTGGTGATTTTAGTGTCATCAACTATTTTAGGTAATTGCAATTTACTAGAATAGTGGAAAACATATTAAGCTCGAATACGAGTTAGGAAAGTGTGGAGTGCACAATCGTTGAGCTAATATGTTTTGCCGGACAAAGATCAGGCGAAAGGCGAGCCCTCATGAGTCCCGCTCAGGGTGAGCGGGCGGTCGGTCGAGGAGCCACTCCTCGCGGGGTTTGGGGCAGCGCCCCAAAATGTAAACGGTTTTTACAAATCGGTATTGAAGGACTTAATAGTTTTTCCCGCCAAAACCCAACCAACATGTTTGTTGGTGAAGGGTTGTGACCCTTCGGTTTTAACCGAAAATAACCGTAATTAACTACCTTTAACTGTCATAGATGTCTGTTATTTAACAGATATATCCGGTCTCATAAGAACAGACAATTCTCTCTGTCTTTCTTCGTTCTCTTGTACCTAGAAACAAAGTGTTCTTCTCGAATTATCCCGATAAGGATTTCGTGATACCCAGGCACCAATAGGGTCGAAATACTTTATACGAAAAGTGAACTTACACGATTCGTGAACATATCCAAGATTATCATCACCCTAACCCCATTTTCTAACGATCAATTAGTACAATAATTTTAAAAACATCACATTCATGTAATTAAAAATAAGAGTAAACTACACCATTCGTCCTTGTGGTATACGTTGACCATCAAGGATCGTCCTTTGACAAAAAAAATGCACCGTTAGTCCTTAAGTGTGAAACGTTACTCAGCGTTAGTCCCTCACCCTAACTGGCGTGAGTAACAGGCGTTAAGCATATTTAAGTCGAGGGTATTTTTATCTTTTCCCACCCACACCAATCAAAGTAACCATCTTCATTTCTTCTTCTTCATCAATATCTTCACACACCACCATCAACCACCAATCACACCATAACCGGCCACCTTCACAAACCCCTAAATCAACAACTATAAACACTAAAATCGAGACCATAAACAAACCCCCAAACCAACACTCATCAACCAACATCTCATTTCCATAAAATCGAGACCAACAAATTAAAAATAAACTACAACTGAAGTTTTCTTGGTATATAAAAATTTATCTAAATACATCGCTGAAATCTCCACCAAAGTTGAAATCTCCTCCATCTCTCCAAAACGACTGCCACTCCATCCCTACTGTTGCTCTTCCACCGTCTTCTACCTCTAGATTTGCCACTATTTGTAGCACTACTGCCCCTTAATCATCAACCGTCTTCTACGTCGACTTTCTACTCGCCTACGTTTAATGGGTTGCCACTTCTATTTATTCTTTACCACATAAACATCAATTGACGATGGGTCATCTAAACAAGATAATATTAGAGGAAAAGATGATTCGATGGTGTTGTTCACTTTGTATCTTTCCTCAAATTGAAGTTTGATTTTGTTTACTTTTGGTTTAATATTTGATTGTTAATTGATATTGACTAATATTGAGGTTTGATTTTTATTAATAACATATACGCTATAATGTATATGAAATGTTCCTTCCTCTTCTCATGAAATTTTTTACCAGGATACATTACTTTTGTTTTGAGATTTAGGGATTGGATTGAAGCACAAAAAATAAGTTTACGTTTAGGCATATAAAGAATAGAAGAGTACTATGGTCTTTTACTATTTTTAAGAGGCTAATCAAGCATAACAAAAACAATATTTGACTACATGATTCCTTCTCCAGATATCATTTTTTATCTAAAGGGATTTGACCCATAGTATGAATTGATTTTGATAAGTTATGATTTAGGTGTGCAAAGTGACAAAGAGGGCGAGTGTTTTCTTGATGAATTTGATTCGTTTGGTTTTTTGATAGGGGTTTAATTTGAATATTTATTGTTTTACTCTTTAAATTTGTGCATAGAAGATTTGTATTGGGTACTGGGTAGTGATGGAAGATGAAGATATATGAAAGAAGATAAAGTTAAAAAAGAATGGTAAAATGACCAAAATACCCTTATGTGGTTGACACCTAACGACCGTTAGTGTGGCCCGTTAGGGTGGGGGACCAATGCTGAGTAACGTTTCGCACTTAAGGACTAACGGTGCATTTTTTTTGGTCAAAGGACGATCCTTGATGGTCAACGTATACCACAAAGACGAATGGTCTAGTTTACTCTAAAAATAATAATACAAGAAAACTAATCATGAATATTTTACTTTATTATGGAACATATTGTAAACGTTTTGGGCACTGATTACAAAATTATTTATTAACGTATTATTAGATTTTGCAAATCCTATCT
The DNA here is from genome assembly GCA_022545495.1 of Chrysanthemum lavandulifolium. Classification (NCBI taxonomy): domain Eukaryota; kingdom Viridiplantae; phylum Streptophyta; class Magnoliopsida; order Asterales; family Asteraceae; genus Chrysanthemum; species Chrysanthemum lavandulifolium. The sequence continues at coordinate 118,947,464 of CM040243.1, forward strand.
AATCTAAACAATTGATATAGATGTAGACATAAGGTACAGTTAAGAAGAGTAGTTAAGTTTAGCATGAGGTTACAGTTGATGACTTGATGTGTCATAACATTGCACCAGTTCATCAAATTTGTGTAGCAAACAACATTGTTTACTGTTTACTTGTTTAATATAGTGTATATAGTCATGCAAACAATCACTATATACAAACATGAATTTGACGCCATATGTATTCAAAACGATACTTTTTAGTGCGGTGTATGTATGTACATTAACCTAATTCATGAAAGCATAGAGAAATACGTTATTTTTTAAAATAAATCATCAAATATTTCATATGTCAATATCCTCAAAATTTACTCAATACAATGAATTACTTTTGATGTTCATAGTTTATTAAATATGGGGAAGCAAAAAAGCACCAAAAGAAAAACATCAACTTCCTAAACCATGATGTCATTATGCCACTCAAGTAAATTTCCAAAATTTAGTATGACTACAGAATTTGACATAAAACTGACTAGCCACATATATCAGTACTGGTTTATCATTTATTGATTGCATTGCATTGTTTTGGCAGCACAAGCTTGAGCTGGTTATGTTCACCTCCTTCTCAGATCTCACCATCCCATAATTCCTCAACGCTCTTATACTTGCTAGTGGTATCGTTCAACAAAAAATCACCTTGGATATCGATTAGTCTTGCCTGCAACATTCATATAACAAGAATCTTAGACGTACAGATTGGACAATTGGTTAGAGATCAGATAAGCATGTAAAAGGTTCAATTTTAGACAACTCTGTGAACAAATCATTAGGAATGGACCAATCATATACTGTAAAGTTCTCTTCTATAAGTGCTTCATTTATGGTCTTTGGAAGAACACTATGGCCCATCTGCAAACCCCATCGGAGTGCCACCTGTGCAGGAGACTTTCCTAATTTATCTGCTAATGATTTTAAGATAGGATGTTCCAATAGTACATTGCTCTTTAGCCATTTCGTGCCCGGTGAACCAAGCGGTGAATATCCCTATATATGAATAAAGAGCAAAGTCAAAATAAGTATGCCCCTAAGCAGAAACTAAAAACTATATAATGCGATTTTTTATATTTTTTACTTACGTAAGGTGGACACCCTTGGATTTACAGAATTCACGCAGTTTAGTTTGCTGCCAAAAAGGATGGCGTTCCACCTGGTTTACAGCAGAGGGGACCCGAGCATAGTTTAACAAATAGCGCAATTTTTTTGAAGAAAATTTGCTAACACCTATAGCTCGAGCATTGCCACAATCATAGAGTGCTTCCATTGCTTTCCATGTAGCAGGCATGTCGGTCGGAATTAGATTTTCTGGCTTGAAACCAGTAAATCTAATTCCGACCATACCCGCCACATGGAAAGCAATGGAAGCACTCTATGATTGTGCAAGGCTCGAGCTATAGGCGTTAGACAATTTTCCTTCAAAAAATTGGGCTATTGTTAGACTATGCTCGGGTCCCCCCTGTTGTAAACTAGGTGGAATGCCATCCTTCTTGGCAGCAAACCAAACAGTGTGAATTCTGTAAATCCAACGGTGTCCACCTTACCGTAAGTAAAAAAATATAAAAAATCACATTATATAGTTTTGGGTTTCTGCTAAGGGGAATACCTATTTTGACTTTGCTCTTTATTCATATATAGGGATATTCACCGCTTGGTTCACCGGGCACGAAATGGCTAAATAGCAATGTATTGGAGCATCCTATCTTAACATCAGTTGCAGATAAATTAGGAAAGACTCCTGCGCAGGTGGCACTACGATGGGGTTTGCAGATGGGTCATAGTGTTCTTCGAAAGAGTACAAATGAAGCGCGTATCAAAGAGAAATTTGTTGTATTCTATTGGCCCATTCCTGATGGCTTGTTCGCGGAGTTTTCCAAAATTGAACAAGCAAGCTTTCTTTACATGCTTATCTGATCTCTAACCAATTGTCCAATCTGTGCGTCTAATATTCTTCTTATATGAATGTTACAGGCAAGACTAGTCCGAGGTGATTTTTTGGTGAATGATACCACTAGCGAGTATAAGAGCGTTGAGGAATTATGGGATAGTGAGATCTGAGAAGGAGGTGAACATAACCAGCTCAAGCTTGTGTTGTCAAAACAATGCAATGTAATCAATAAATGATAAACCAACCAGTACTGATATGTGGCTAGTCAGTTTTGTGTCAAATTCTGTAGTCATACTAAAATTTGGAAATTTACTTGAGTGGCATAATGACATCATGGTTTAGGAAGTTGATGTTTTTCTTTTGGTGCTTTTTTACTTCCCCATATTAAATAAACTATGAACATCAAAAGTAGTTCATTGTATTGAGTACATTTTGAGGATATTAACATATAAAATATTTGATGATTTCATTTTAAAAATACTACACCTTGCAAGTTTCTGTATGTTTTTATGAATTAGGTTAATGTACATACACTGCACTAATTAAATAGTATCGTTTTGTATACATATCGCGTCAAATTCATGTTTGTATATAGTGATTGTTTTGTATACACTGCACTAAATAGTATCGTTTTGTATACATATCGCGTCAAATTCATGTTTGTATATAGTGATTGTTTTGTATACACTGCAGTAAACAAGTAAACATTAAACAATGTTGTTTCCTATACAAATTTGGTGAAATTGGTGCAATGTTATGACACATCAACTGTAACCTTATGTTAAACTTAACTACTCTTCTTTAAACATATGTAATTCATTTACAAACCTAAAGCGATAAACAAATATTTCTGTCTATGTCTTAATTTACTATGTTTATGTCTTCATCTATATCAGTTATTTACATAGGATTTGCAAATCTTAATCATTGAAAAAGTTATTTTGTAATCAGTACCCAAAACGTTTACAATATGCATGTCCCACAATAAGTAGATATTCAACGTAATATAAGATGGTTACCATTTACATTTGTTTAGAATCTATCATCATCCTTACCTTTATCTTTGTGTTTTCCTCTCCACAATCTGTTTCACAACATTGTTTTTCATTTTATTTCTGAAATGGCTGGTGAAATTCGATCCTTTGATCTGATGAACAACACACTTAAGATTCCATCGGTTGGCCTAGGAACACGGCAATCAAAACCTGGTCTTGTCAGCCAAGCTGTATATGTTGTTGTCAAGGTTTTTGGTCTTTTCTTATTACCTTTGTTGTCACTTGTGTATTAGCAGCTGTCAAGGATGGCTAATGGTTTGCTTGATTTATGTTCTTGTGGTTACTATTTTTTTGTTTTGTATTTGAAAGCTAAAGCGTAGAATGTTAAAGTTGGACTCCTTAGTTCAAATGTATTATTGTTTTCACGTCATAAATTTGTAACTAAATACAATTTAAACAATTTTCATGTACATTCTCTGGTTAAAAATGTTAATAAATATTACTATTAACTATCGATTAACTTTGCATTTGTCTCTTTCCTGCAGGCTGGTTATCGTCATATTGATTGTGCGCAATGTTACGCGAACGAAAAGGAGGTATGCAAGTTTACTGAAGTGTAATATTTTGTAATAGTGACATAAGTTTATAAACTTCATTCTTGTGAGATGCACAACTGATAGTTAACTAGTACAAACTATACACAAAACTGTTGATTGCATGGCCTTCTCTTCTGATTGCTTGATTCTCCTACAAAGAATCTCTTCGTGATCCCCATAATGGATCAGCACTGTTTCGACAGAAGATTGGGACAGAAATACGTTTTGCAGAAAGATATACAAAGAGAAATACAATGAACTGAATATTGTTTATTGATCGATTGATTTGATTGTTTACAGGCACAACCTATTTATACTTACTGAAGCGGCACCAACAGATGGGAGGGATACGTTTCATTTAAAGTAATCGACACAACAAATTTCTAAACGTTATAACCTTTAACCAGTCATGACCCAGCCCATATTAAAGTTTCTGTATTGACAGAACTTACATACATAATATATACTAAAATACTAAAAGGTCCTTAGACTTTATATTAACAAACTACTGATTATATCATTAGTTCCAACATTTTCCCCCTTAATGATATAATCAGAGGTTCTTGAACTTTGAGAGGCTTCACTTCAAATGATGGCAAAGTCATCATCTTCTTTCTTGATTTTCTTAATAACTTTGTTGTTTGAGACATGCTTGTTTGCTACATCCATACTTGCAACAATTGTGCTAAAATGATCAGCAAATCCATTTGCTTGATCCTCAAAAGTACCCATTCCTTCGGTGTACTTGTTTGGCTTCATGCCATCTTTTTGATCTTCAAAAGTACCCATTCCTTTGGTGTACTTGTTCAACATCCTGCCTTTAGCAAACTCGTAGTAGGTATGTGGGAGTAGCAAGTAATCTTCAAAAGTCTTCTTGAGATCTTCATCTCCATAACTTAGAAATCCATAGTACATTGCAATTTCCATCCATTCACCTGTTTGTGATATTTTTTCATAGCCTTCACAATTGTTAACAAGTTTATAAAAAAACAAATAAGAAAATTTCAACATTCGATATCTTTGGTGGAAGTTTGCCTTCCAAATTCTTTTCTGATTTTGTCTTGTGAAACCACTTGAGCGTATCATTGAACTTTCTTGTAAACACCTCCTTGTGTTTGTATGATACCTTATCTATATTCATCAATTCCATGAATTGTATGAATTCTTCAATCATTTGAACCTTTAGAGACACCATTTTTCCATTAACCTCAATCTAATCATGGCCACTTAGACCATCTTCCATTCGTTCACTTTGACTCTTTTTCTCTATTTTATCGTTTATGGGATCGAACATGTGAGTGATGTTGCACTTGTCACCCATTATTTCAACTTCAAAACCTTGAAGTATCAACTGCTTCATGCTTAAAACATTTATATTTATTTCGGGTACATAAGAAACACAGGGAATTGTGTAACTGGTGTCTGCGGTTGTTAATTAAATGCCACCAATACCATGTATGTAAAGTAAATTGGAGTTGTGCTCTTCAACAAATAAACACTCCTTTGTTTTGTAAAAAAAAATGTCTAGATGGTGACATATGTTTTGAGATAGTTAAATTAACATACCAGAATTCGTTCCAACAACCATTTTCAGTTCCTAATACCAAGTAGTCTCTAGAAATCATGATTCTTTCTCGATAAACTTGGGTATAGGGTTCACATGGCTTGAGTTTTCCAATGGTATGTTGGTGATTTTCTGCAACAGATTCTTCATCATCTTCTTCAATGATTTTGGCGTTTCCCTTTTTCTTTCATACCTCGGACAATTATTGACAAAGTGTCCTTGTTCTTTGCATCTTATATTCATCAATCTTTCTGCCTTTTCTTCCTTGTTTCGCTTCTCTTGTTGTGATTCCATAATTTCAAGTTTGTTGTTGATTGCATGCAATTTCTTCAAACGTATGTTCTTTAATTTGCTTTTTATCCATGAGCCTTCATCGTTCCTTTGATCATACCTTTGGCTCTGATACCACTGTTGATTGCATGGCCTTCTCTTCTGATTGCTTGATCTCCTACAAAGGATCTCTTCGTGATCCCCATTATGGATCAACACTGTTTCGACAGAAGATTGGGACAGAAATATGTTTTGCAGAAAGATATACAAAGAGAAATACAATGAATCGCATATTGTTTATTGATCGATTGATTTGATTGTTTACGCACCACGACTTATTTATACTTACTTGAGCGGCACCAATGGATGAGAGGGATACCGTTTCATTAAAAGTAATCGACACAACAAATTTCTAAACTTTATAACCTTTAACCGGTTATGACCCAGCCCATATTAAAATTTCTGTATTGACAGAACTTACATATATAATATATACTAAAATACTAAAAGGTCCTTAGACTTTATATAAACAAACTACTAATTATATCATTAGTTCCAACAAAAACAATATATCTTTGTTGTATTACCCTCTTATATATGCTATGCTTTTGTTGTGATTATTGCTAGATAGAGTCATCCATTTAGAATGAAAAATCTGAATTTAAGTGCTAACCTTAACATCTGTGAAGCAAAATTGTGGTGCTGGATAGTGTCTGTCCTCTTCATCGTAAACAGGTAAAAGGATGAGGTTTTCCCGGTTCAGGTTACCCAGGTACACATCTAGCGAGGTTTGAACCTTTGAGCTCTTGTTAAAAAACCAAGGACCTTACCTCTTCATCGTATTATTCTATATTTGATTCAAGATTATAGGTACTTTACACCCATTCATGAAGATAGATCAATTTGGTTATGTATTGGTAACACATCAAACATGTAAAAAATAAAAGATATAGGCTAAAAGGAAAGGGGTCAAACGGTATGTAAGTCAACCATATTTGGCATCAATTTCTTTTCTTTCTTTTTTTTGTAAAAGGAACATATCATTGAACGTCAACAATGTTTAAGAAAGCGATTCTGACAAGAGACAAGATCCCAAATAAACTGACAACATCATTTGAAGAGATATCTCATTAAAGCAATATAGAACAAAATAATTAGCTTACTACCTATGACTACAGATTAAGAGAAAGCACTAAACAAAAAACTCGACGTTGGATAAGGACTTTTTGTACCCATATGAACCCAATCAGTGTGAGGAGGAAAAGGATGTTGATGAGTTGTAGGCAAATATATAAAGAGTGTGCTACCATCTTCTTTGAAATCAATGAGCTTTTAAATACGAGTACTTCATTAACAATATTGGAATGTGATTTTAATAGTAGTTTTGAAGTACTCCATAATATTTAGTACCTCGTAATTGTTATTTAGAGGATTAAAAAAAGTCGAGAGAAGTGTTGGTAGGCAGGGGCGGACCCAGAACTAGTCATCAGGTGCAAATAAGCAAATATAGAAGAATTACGAAGTTACCAGGTTCATTTTGAAAAACATCATGATTTTGACAAAATTTACACTATGTGCATAAAATTCATGGGGATCCCGTGAACCCCCAGGAACCCCCTAGGTCCACCCATGTTGGTAGGTCAACCTGACCCAACCTGTTTGACCAAAACATTCAAGATCCATTTGTTTCCTGAATGCCGAAATTAACTGACTTGTTATCCTTTACATCTTTTTTGCCTAAAATTTTGACCAATAATGATATTGTTAGCCAAAGATCCTATCTGCATTGTTGCAGGTCCGTATAGGATGCTGGTAAATTCCTATATGCATTGTTGCTATACCAGTATGCTACTTTTGAGTTCCGTATAGGATGCTCGTAAATTCTTCAGTTAATGTTTTGGTCTATTCTATATCACCTCAACCATTCATTGATTATTCCAGTATGAACTACATTATCTATCGATGAACGAGTATCTCAGACCACACCAAGAATTTATACATTTCCTAGGCCCAAACCAGTCTGATTGAATAAACAACCGGCGAAGATACTGAAGTCATAAAAACCACGGTGTTACAATATATTTGTTGGCAGCATTTATGAAATACCCTTTAACTGATTCTTGCATATGCTTTAGTATCTTTTTCAGTCAATAACATATTGAAGCATAACTTAATTCTGGCTGTATGGTTTTACAGATTGGATCAGCTTTAAAGAAGCTCTTTGAAGAGGGTGTAGTGAAGCGAGAAGATTTGTAGATTACCTCTAAGCTCTGGTTCGTTATCATCCTTTTCCATTTAGTATTTAACTTCATATTATTGTAAGCATACATAGTTCCATCATTCATTCCTGGATGAGGTGCATTATGAATGCATGAAAGTGCCGTAAGTATTCCTAATCCTAAATTTACAGGTGTACTAATCATGCTCCAGAAGATGTAACTTTGGCAATGGACGAAACTTTGAGTGACTTGCAGCTTGAGTATGTTGATCTGTACCTTGTAAGTGTGCAGAATGCCAATTTGCATACCCTATTTTCTACTTTGTTTAAATCATAGTCCATACTAAATCGAGTCTGACATATATTCAAGATCCACTGGCCAATGAGGACAAAAAAGGGGACAACTGGCTTTCAACCTGAAAATTTTGTTCCAACCGATATACCTGCCACATGGAAAGCAATGGAAGCACTCTATGACTGTGGCAAGGCTCGAGCTATAGGTGTTAGCAATTTTTCTTCAAAGAAACTGGGAGATTTGTTGGAGATAGCACATATTCCCCCTGCTGTAAACCAAGTGGAATGCCATTCTTCATGGCATCAAACCTGAATTAACTACCTTTAAAATATAAAGCATTAAGGTAATGTAGCAAACATACCATAAGTATTTCCAATGTATGATGGTGTACAGGACTCGAATCTGATAAAACTTGGGTAAATCCATGATGAATGTTTATAAAATATGTGGCATACTCTTATATATATATATCCCTATATTTGCTATATTGCATTTTTTTGCGAGATAAGATTTTTGCGAGATTACAACTGACAAAAAGGGCAACTTTATTCAAGTATAAGATATATGCGATATTGCATTTTTAAGAAAATTTGCGATATTTCTTTAGAATATCAAAAATTTGCGATATTTTTTAAAAATATAAAAAATTTGCGATATTTTTAAGAAATATCAAATGTTTCGATATATCTTAAAAAATTCGCAAACTTAAGGAAAAATTCGCATTTTTTGCGAGATAAGATTTTTGCGAGATTACAACTGACAAAAAGGACAACTTTATTCAGGGATAAGATATTTGCGATATTGCATTTTTTGCGAGATAAGATTTTTGCGAGATTACAACTGACAAAAAGGACAACTTTATTCAAGGATAAGATAAGTATTTAATTAACTTATAAATACCCCTTAACTTCAACATTTTTAAACACAACAAAATGTCTCATTGAAACACAAGATATTCCCAACCATACCATAACAAACCATTCACAGCTCCTCAACATAATGTTGGCAGTTCTTCATCACAACCAAATATGAACCATCATTCGTCTCCCGTTCATCCATTTAGTGATGAAAATGCGGTTAGGATAATACATGGTCCTGCTGGTATTCTACAAGGCTATGACTCCGTAAAATAGCGAGATTAGGGAAGGTGGTCATGACTGTGAAATGCCGACACAGGAATACGTTAGGAAAATAATTGAGGATGCGAGTGAGGATGATCATTTTACGCGTGGCCCATGGCTTAGCGCGGTTCAATATCTAGCTGTTGAAGGGAGTATCGCAATTGGTTGTTTTGGCGATATGAAAACCTTTTTGAAGAATGGGAAACTTGAAAAGGTTGTAGCAATAATAAAATCTTGTACGCCGAATGCGTTGGGTGACCTAACAGTAACACTCAAAGATCCTTCGGGTATAATTTCTGGTACAATTCATTACAAAGTCCTTAAAGAGGAGGGTTATCAAAAGGCTATTACTGTAGGAGCTGTTTTGATCCTTCGTAATGTTTCAGTGTTTTCCCCTAAATTTGGTGGCCATTATCTTAACATTACATTGAAAAACATTGTTAAGGTTTTCCACAAGGATACAGTCTTTAATTTATGAATGTTTACGTTTTTATTTCATACGTGTACGTTTTTAATTATCTATGTAACGTTTTTAATTTATGAATAAAAGTTTTAGTTTTTAATTGTCCATTTAATCTTATGCAGTTCATAGTTGTTGTTGTCCAATATCATTTGACTCGATATAGTCATAACTTCATCACAAAATAGACAAAATTTCATTTCTAGTAAAATACTTCTACCAAATAACTTCCACTAAAGTACTAAAACATCAAAAAAAAAAAAAAAAAAAAAAAAAAAATCCAAAATGGTCTAAACATCAAGAAATGGGTCTACACAGGTCTTTCACACCTAGTTGCATAAAACATTAATGCCATATCAGCTCTAAAATCTTGACATTGCGATCCCACATCATCACCAAATTGTTCAACATCGATAGTTTTCCCTTCTGTAAGCATCTTAATAAACATACATGTCATGACACCACAATCTTGTGTACCATACTTAAACGTCTGCTGAGGTGCGTTATTCTCATAGTTTAGCAAGATCTTAAAGCACATCGGATCACGTTTTGTTTTTTCAAACCAACCCACATTTTCAAGTCTTCTATTATGAATGGTTTCCATTTCTTCAATAAGGTTGAAATCTTTTTGCGATTCGCATCACCTCAAGATCGTCATAAGCGGTCATAGTATAGTCATCCGATTCCATGAAGCGAAGAACTCAGTAACCACCTAAATTTCACCTCGTATTAAACTAATATAATATTCTAACAAAATAATACATATCCATTTTCTACGTCCAAATTTTTTTTAAGAAACGATATCCTTTTATTTGATCACAACAACTAGCCAATGTGATGAAACTCACATCTTTAATAAACATAAACATCTTTATATGTAAAACTATAAAAGTTTTCAACTTTTATTTACCACTTTACGTTATTACAATTATTAAACTTTCGAGTTAAACGTTAACCATTTATTTGAGTTTACATGAAACCCTAATTTCTTATAACTACGATTTTTCATAAATGGTAAAGTACAACATTTTATACCTAGAGTACAAGTCATTAAAGCACGGAACCTAGCTATACTTTAATTTTTGTTACAAGCCCTAATATACAACTCTATGATTTTATGTACATGATATATTTTCAAAATATTAATGTACAAGTCTTTCAAGCATATGTACAAGTCTTTAATGCATACAAGCTTAATACTTATATAAATTATATTATAAACCTCAATGTACTTAATTTTAAGCACATTGTACAAACCTTTCAAGCACAAGTCTTAAAAATATACTTTTAGTAGGTACAACTAAACAATGCTAATGTACAAATATTAAAGCACCAAACTTAAGCCTTTACTATTATTTATTTACATGTAAAATTACTTAAACAAGTATTTGTCTAAATAAATTAGCAAACTAACTAGATACTTGTACCATTTACACCTTAAGTACAACAATAAAAGCCATAAGTACTACCCACTAAAGCCTACGCCCCCCCTAATTACCATAGTTAAAATTTAACTAAACTAGTTACACCTTAGTTAGCTAGTGTTACTTGTATAAACCTTAGTCACAAACTACTTACTTGCATATAAAAGTTACACCTCACTCTTTTACTTTGAAATTTTACCATGGTCAATCTTGGTGGGTAAAACTCTTGGCTAGAGTTTTACCACACTTCCTCATGTTCCCTTGAACTCACATGAACCTCCCATGTGTTTTGATACACCTCACTATGTCCCTTATCTAGTGAGACAAGGTGACATATCACTTGGGAGTTCATGCACTCCCATATCCATATATAACGCCCCTTTACCATTTCCTTTTGAGTCCCATGCAAACACACACATGATACCATATTACCTACATAATATACGCCCCATATAACCACTCATATAGTCACAAACATTCTGAATATTTACCATAAGAAGTGAAAGGAAAAAGGGTAAACAAAAGCTTGGAAGGTGTGAAGTAACTTGGTGATCTTTAGCAGCCATATAGGCATTTACTTGAGACACACAACTCACAAGCTTGTAAGTACACTCAAACTCTTTTCTTTAGTCATTTTAAACATTCAACCAAACATATAAGTAACTATAGGTTTGTGTCATGTGGAAAAACAAGGTCAAAAATACATTTTATAAACTTTCTGTAACATTTGTGTAACTGTGCGCCCCCATAGACAAACACATATATGTAATGCGTTTTACTCAAAAGTTAGAACATGTTAAGAGACTCTTGAGCAAGCAAAATAAACCACTAATATAGTTACCAACACCCTATAGGTTTATACTAATTAAAACGCATGTTTTAGTTTTCTCCTACTGAAATTTGCGCCAAAACAGGCCCTACCCCCCTACTTGCCCCTCATTTATCTACTTCATGATAGAGGTACTAGGGTCAACCAAGGTACCGTTGTAAACACCACCTGGGATACTACAAAACGCCCCCATGACCCGGTTAAAAAGCCTACTCGTTATCTTTAAAAACAGCCATCATTTTGGTCAAAAGTCATAAATGCCAAAAAGCTTTTTACAATAAACATATGGGAAAACATGGGATTTTTGATAAATTTGATAAGGAACTGTATTAGAAACATTAGAAATGGGTGAAACAATATTTCACAAGGTCGCTTGCAAAAGGTATAGTTTAAAACTGAACTTTTCATAAAACGCGTCGTGGCCAAGTGGCCATGTTCGTGGACTAGTATCTTTCTAATAAAAGAGGACTAGGACATGAGACTTATACCATTTAGAAGAGCTTACAGCATAGTGTTTAAAGGGTCAAATGCGATGTAGAAACACTAGCTTACCTCGTGTAAAATCTGCCATCTTTTAGCCCCGTTATCGCCCAAAAACTACAAAAAAAAGCACATAACCCCCTTACTTTGTAAAATCATTGCGACCAAACCGTAAGAGCTTAAGACCTCTAGTTTGAACCATTAGAAAGACCACCGGACAAACACTTGAAAGGATCAAGAACGTAGTAAAAACCTATTAACGCCTCGTTTATATTCACATGTACTTTTATCCATTTAGGCCAAAAATTAGTTAATTTTTCTTATAAAATTTTAAGTATAAAAATTGTAATTCTTGATTCCTTTGGACTATAAATGTAATTTTTGCGAAGTTAGTCATATAAGGGCTGATTATGTCAATAACCCATAGTTGAGGGTCTAAAGTGTCATTTTTGAAAGCACAAGGGTAGAAACTATAAATATTTAAAATTGTAAATTATAACATTTTGGAAACATAAATTATTTAACAACTTTGGTTTTGATAAAAACTTATTATTAATCATTTGAGTCATAATAATAAGTATGATAAGCATATTTAATTTTTGTAGAGACTTCATGTTATCTATATAACATTTCCGTCGCATAAACTTGAATATAAATACTAAATACATGATATACTAACTCAGGTTGAGAGTCGGAGCAGTTTGTTCATTTTATCTAATTTGTTTTTCCATCCAGAATACAATAACACCGAGGTGAGTTCATAGTCCCACTTTTACATATTTGTTTTCTAAACTCGTGGGAGATACATGCTACAAAAACCGAACACAAGTATTTTCAGATGCTATCCTAAATGATATTGCCTAAGTTACCTCACGATGCCATTGAAAGTCCTCATATCATGAACCATTAATCACTTGCAGGTGAGCGAATATCGTGAATAGATCTATTGGCGGTTGACACCCCATTTGTGTTAGCGGATAGGTAACCAAATGCACGTTATTGAGAATACTAGGAGAATGGCAAACTCTACCGAGGGCCTTATTACTTACATCATCTCTATGATGTCGAAACTTACATCATTAGTTCATTACTATGATGCCGTCTTTGTTAAGGTTTGCGTTCATGAGACTTAAGGCAATATACACTATGTTGCAATGATACAAATCTTGCAACTCATCGAATATCTTTGTCTTGCAATATTCGATTTTACTCATCGCTTATCTTGGGTTCAACTGATTATTATACAAACACTATGGATTCACTCAACCTTTGTGTTGACTTTTTAGCATGTTTATCTCGGGTTCAAAATTTACGAGGATGGCATGGAAGGGCACGGATACTCAAGAAGGCTATATTATCATTCGATAACTTATTTAATAAATCAAAACCACTGGGACCTCATTTTATAAACTCTGATATTTATATAAATCGAATGATAAATCTTTTAAAATGATACAATTAGAGTTCGTTTTTTTGTTATTGTAACTGTTGAGCCATGAAGTAACACCCAGTTTGAATTCCGCTGCGTATCACGAAATTGGGGGTGTTACACAACCCAATGTTCGTTATCGATATTTATCGGAAAAAAAAAACCTGCAATTGAAAAAAAACAAAAATCAGCTAAAATCAACAAAAATCAGCAAAAAAAATCAAAAAATCAGCAAAACCCATCAAAAATCAGCTAAAAAGAACTTAAAAATAGGAATAAACAACAAACACTCAAAATGATGGATACATCATAACTTACTTGTGAGATTTTGTCCCATGATGGATACAACGGATTTGTTCCATCTATCGTTGCTCGAAATGCATCCACAGTTGCTACCATGCTCATCGTCTTACCGCTATCCATATGGAATGCAACTAAATCACTAAGCCCAAGAGTCCAATTTGCAGCGGAATTCCTCCCCCTCATCGTAAGCTCTATAAAGGCATTGATGTGCTGTTCAAATAATACAATAATGAACACTTGTAGATACTTTTATGAAATATTTTTTAAGAATCTAAAATTATACTTACAAATCCTTCAAGCTTCCGCCTTCTACGTTGCCCGGGTAAAGAACATCCCAAAATGAAGGTTCACATCTAATTCCTTTGCGTAAGCAATCAAGGTAACAATCTATCTTATTCTTCGCAAAATGACAATATAGGGGATATTTATTCCTTTGAATCTTGCTCAAATCCGGCAAATCGAAGGTTGGCTTGCTACTTTTCTCGATTCTTATGAATTCCAACTCCTCTTCCGTAAATCCAGTTGGGCCGCATCTTGGGCCGCATCTTGGGCCGCATCTGAAGCATCTAAATGTGTATGTATGGTATCCTTCATGGGTACCGACATGGTCGTAACCGGGGCAGTCGTAGTGGATGCTGGTGGTGGTATGGTCGTAACCGGGGCAGTTGTAGTGGATGCTGTGGTGGTATGGTCGTAACCGGGGCAGTCGTAGTGGATGCTGGTGGTGGTATGGTCGAACACACACGTTTACGTGTATAAGCGATCATCGGTGACTTAAACCTCCCTGGAGTGCGTCTCGTCCGTAATTTGCGCCGGTTAGCCAACTGGAGAGATTTTTGTGTAGTCGGTGCCGGTGAGGTATATAACTGTTGCGGTGATGTGTATGACGGTCCCGGTGACATGTATGTTGCTATGTCTCCGTCCGAAATGACTCCAAAGTCACGTGCATCACCCTGCAAGTTATAAAATAACAAATTATTAATAGCAAATAACAATTTCCTAATGAACTACCATTAAAAAAAATAATAAAAAAAAAACATGGATAATAAGCTATTCTAAGAGACTAAATAAGCAACCATTAAGCTAATTATAAGCTATACTATCCTAAGCTAACTAGTAACATTTAAGAAGCCTAAATAAGCACTAAGTACCATTGATAAGCACAAAACTAATGAAATAGTTGCTTAATAACATCTTTGGTATGGAATGAAAATCGAGCCAAAAGGGCTATTTCAAGGGCTCAATAAGTCATTAAGAAAAATTAAAAAATAAAATAAAAATACAAGCTAGTAGATAAGCATCTAAATAAGTCTTGTACCAAATTTTAGAGCATAAGGACTTAAAACAAAGAAATTAAAATCAAAAATAAAAGGGTTGTTGGAGATTTTAGCAAATCAGATTTTGAAAATGGGGTGAAAATGAGATTTTGACTAAAGAAGGTCTAAGACTAGATTCTAAGCATGTAAACTAACCTATAGTGAGCTACTTTGAAGCAATTCCAACACCTAAGGGAGCTTAATCTAATTTTTATCCTAGCTAATATGTAAAACAGTTTTAAACTAAAATATTTCAAAAACAAATCAAAAGCTTGTAAAACTAACTGAAAATGATTAAATTCACTTTAAAACTACTACTAACTAAGATTTAAGACTAATCTAATCTCAGATTTTGGTAAAAAAAAACAAGTTTTAATTAAAAAAGGAGTTTGTGCCAAACACCCCTTTATGGGGTGTTTAATGTTGAAAACTGATTTTTAAGAACTGATATTGGAAAAAAAACATACCTCCAACACAAGCAATCGAGACTCTAAAGTATCAATAGTACCCCGTAAACTAGAAACGGTCTCGGTGAGAGTACCAACACGTGCATCACCCTACAAATCATATAATTAAAATTATTTAATAAGAAATAAAAATTTACTATTGAACTAGGCAACTAGCATTTGCAAATAACACACCTCCAATGCAAGCAATCGAGACTCTAAAGTCTCAATAGTACCCTGTAGCCTAGAAACAGTCTCACTGAGAGTACTAACAGTGCTCTTCAACTCGTCATATGTAGGGTCGTGAGGTGATGAATCTCTCTTCCTTTTCTTTTTCTTCTTCTTCACTTGCTCACTTAGGTCGTCCTTTTCAACCTGAACTTGCTCACTTAATACCTCACTTTGAACATGTTTTTCTTCAAAATACTCGAAAGAGTCCTTCCACCAACTTGTGTCACTCTCGGCTTTAGTAGGTGTAAGGGTCTCCAATGGTTCGTCTAACCTATTATTGTCAAACAAAGTGCAACATCTCGTCCAAGTAAACGGTAGTAATGATCTCCAAGCCAAAGCCCTCGAATTATATCCGGCTTTTGAAGGCATAAACATGTGTAGGATGGCCTCAATATCCATATCTATAAAATTGAAAACAACATAAAAACAACTAAAAAACATAAAACATTTACAAAAATCACCATATGTAAAAATACCTAAAAGCCCAAACAAATCCAGTCAATGTGTATCGGATCTCTTCCCCTTTCTTGCGTTTCTCATTATGAAGCAGTCTGCGATTAGATACAGCATCTCTAAGTTGCTTATAAGTTTTATCCCAAATATACGACCCCCATGGAAAAATATTCCAACAATCTTCTAAATGCTCAACCAAATTCAACTTAAAGTTACTAACATTGTGTGACGATTGGCGGCCCAAGAATCCGTTATCTAACAACACCAAAAGACATATCTTAACTGCATCATCGTCTTCCAAAACTATTGACCGATCTTTCATCTGATTAAAGATATCCATAACATCCTTTACTTTAACCGAAACGTTTTCTGGAATATCAGGGAACATCCTTTTCCTAAATGGATTTTCCGTAATGTCCTTAACCCACTCTTTCATATACATATTCGGACCAAAACGTAAACCTGTAACTAAACAAAATTCTTGGCGTCTAAAGCGAATCCGTTTACCTAATATATTGAATGAGAGCTCGTTTGAGTGCGCTTTCAACCTCACTATCAAGTATCGTATGAATCAAAAGTTGGCTATTCTTTTTAAGGACAACGTCGAGCCAATGTCCGAAACATGTTTTCTGAATTTTTCAACTTAGGCATCGGTCAGAGCTACAAGTATGTCCGAAACAATCGTAATTTTGGCCTTAATCGTTATGTTTGGCTGGTTAAGAAAAGAAAAAAAAACAAATGTCTTAGCAATCATAATTCACAGCTTATATCAGTCATGAAAACCTAACTACGATCACATATCAGTCACGAACCCCAAGTTTTCATAAGTAACCCTAATTGGGAAAAACCCCCAATTTGAAAAAATTGTCCAATTCAAACAAAACCCTAATTAGAAAAAGCAATAAACATAATTCGAATACTAATATAATTTTTGCACGATTAAAACTTACCGGAATTGAATCATTATTCATGATTCGATATAAATTTTTGCACGATTAAACCTTTAATTCGAATTCTTTTTGGGCTTTTCTTCAATTCGCAAAGTTGGGGGGTTTGCGATATTTCTTCAAATCGCAGGTTGGGAGGGTTTTTTTCAATTCGCAGTTGGGAGGGGGAAGAAGACCTATTATGTTTTACGATTTGGCATGTGAGGGTTTTAGTGTTATAAAATATCGAAAATTTTGATATTTTTAAGAAATTTCATAAGTCTTGATTTTTCTTAAAATATCGAAAATTTTGATATTTTAATTCATAAAAACTAGCAAATTTGCGATTTTCCTCAAAAGGTTGCGAATTTTTTTGGGTATTTTGGGTTTTTAAGTATAAAATGGGGTATTTTGTGAAGTAGGTTTGAAAAATAGGGTATTTTTGTCATTATCCCTTAAATGAATGGGGGTTTTATTAGGCTTAATTAATTTTAACAAAGTTATTTTTTATGGACTAAATTTGCAAAACTATTTAGGGACCTTTGGTATAAATTGGTTTAAGATGAGGGTGTGTTTGGTAAATTGAAGCATCCAAGATCCAATAATGAAGAATTACACTTCCTCGGCTACGGCTTTTCACACTTTTCAATTTTTGTGCTCGTTTTCTTCTGTTTTATCTTTTCTTTGTCCATTTTGTAATATACATTACCTGCACATGCATAAACATAAAAACAAAAATATATTTGGCTTTAGAGGTTAGTTTTTGGTCTTTTTGGTCCTGTTTTGATAAAGAAAAGGTAAGTGTTTTCACACATACCAGCTATATACACATTTTTCAGACTGGTTAAGTAAATAACCATTAGACAAAACCACTTCATCAAAATTTTGATGCCATTGCTTAGGTGCCTGCTTTAGTCCATAAAGAGACTTAATCAGCTTACACACCTTGTTTTCATTGCCAGGCATGATGAACCCCTGAGGTTGGTTCATATAAACCTCCTCATCCAATTCACATCAATCTGATGAATAATCAGATTATGGATTGATGCCAAAGCAATCAGCAGTCTTATGGTACTGATACGAGCCACATGAGCATAAGTATCAAAATAGTCTATTCCTGATTTTTATTTAAAGCCCTAAATGACTAGTCTAGCTTTGAACTTTTCAATAGTTCCATCTACCTTCATTTTCCTTTTGAATTTCCATTTGCAACCAGGTGGTAGATGAACCAACACCTAAGTGTTGTTGCCCACGATGGAATCCATCTCATCATTGATTGCTTCTTTCCAGAAAGCAACATCCTGGGACTTCATTGCTTCTTCAAATGTATTGGGATCATCCTCAACAATGAAGCAATAGGAGTATTGGTCAGAGACCTCATCCCTTGTTTCTTCAATTAAGTATAATTGAAACTCAGGTCCAAATGACTTTGGATTCCTGACCCTTTTGCTCTTTTTGAGCATAGGTTCAGGTTGTTGAACCACAACCTCATCAGGGACCTCTGATGCACCAATGTATGAGTTCCATTAGGAATCATCAGACTTGGTCTAGGACTGATGAGAATCTATTCTCATCAAAGATTGCATCCCTTGATTCAGTTATAGAGTTAATTGAAACACTTTCATTAGGTTCTATAACATAGAATCTGAAAGCTTTCGAATGCTCAGCATATCCAACAAAGATGCATTCAATGCCTCTTTCACCCAAAGTTTTCTGCTTTGGATCAGGGAGTCTTACAATAGCCCTACAACCCCAAAACCTGAGATAGTTTAGGTTGGGTTTCCTTTTAGTCCATATTTTATAAGGGGTAACCTTGTTCCTTCTGTTGAGAACTATATTTAATAAATAGCAAGATGTTAACATAGCTTCACCCCAGAACCCTTGACTCAGTCCTGAATAGGACAACATGGAATTAACCATCTCCTTGATTACCTGTTTTCCTTTTAGAAATACCATTTCTTTGAGGAGTATATGGAGCGATTGTTTCATGGATTATACCAACAGACCGAAAATCTGAGTATCCATGTACTCACCTCCCTATCGGTCTTAATCTTTTGATCGGGGACCCAGTTGCAATTCAACTTCAGTTTTAAACACTTTGAATTTATCTAATGCTTCATCATAACAAAACCTAGAAGCATCATCAATAAATGTCACAAAGTACCTTTTATTCCCCAAAGAGGGAGTGACATGCAAATCACACAAGTCACTATGTATTAGCTCCAAGAGCTTAGTTTCACGACTAACACCCTGAAAAGGTTTCTTAGTTATTTTGGTCAACATGCAAGTTTTACACTTTTCAGTGTCCATGTCAAATGCTGGGATTAACCCATCCTTAGACATACATTGCATCCTTTTATAGCGTACATGGCCAAGTCTAGCATGCCATAGGGTAGAGTCAGTCAGGTCAGAGGTGGTCACAAAGGCTGAATTATCACAATCATTAGCAATGTTCAACCTGAACATTTGATTACATAAATATCCAAAACCAATAAATACACCACTTTTAGACAAAACAAATTTATCAAATTCAATAACTTGTTTAAAACCATGATTATTCAAAACACTACTTGAAACCAAGTTTTTTCCTTATATCAGGAACATGAATAAAAATTAAACAAAGTTACAATCTTTTCAGAACTAAATCTAAGATCTACACAACCACGTCCATGCACCAGGGTTGTTGACTCATTTCCCATGTGAAGAATAGAACATCATTCAGTGACTCATAAGTCTTGAACCAGCTTTTGCACATATGAACAGTTGCTCCAGAGTCAACCCACCAAGCAACATCATCATCCTGTACATAGTTAGATTCAGATACATATGTAACATAATAAACCTGAAGAGATTCATTAAACATATTCTGACCTTTCAAAGGAACTGAACCATTCCCTGATCCACTAGTGCCTAATCTATTGGTTTTACCACCAATCTTAACACCTTTTCCATCACTTTCAATGTGACCATATTTGACACAATTCCAACAAGTAGGTGTTGCCTTCTTGTTAGGGTCTGCTCTTATGATATCCTGATGTTTACGTTTACCCTTGTTGTCATTGTACCTAGTGGAGTTTTTATGCTCCACCATATTGACAACAGATGCTAGTATCATTGCTACTCTTTGGCTTGTCATTATCCTACACCCTGAGAGATTCCTCAATGAGCAGATGACAGCCCAACTCAACAAGAGTTAATTCCCCCTTCTTATGTTTCAAGGTATGCTTGAAATCTTTCCAAGAAGGAGGAAGTTTATCAATGACACAAGAGGCTGAAATAGCCTCATCCATGTGCATTTTGTGTTGTGTAAACCTTCCAAGTATACCAAGAAGTTCATTGTATTGTTCCATAACTGGTCTTGAATCAGTCATTTTGTAATTTGTGAAATTACTTCCAAGGAACTTCTTACTTGATGCATCCTCAGCCATATATTTGGCATCCAAGGAATCCCATAATTATTTGGAAGATTAAACATTCTGATAAATATCAAAGAGAGAATCAGACATATACCATTGTGGATTAAACCTCTGCAAATGTAATCATCATTCTCCCATTTGCTCCTCTTCCTGATCTGTTCCACAATAACATCATCCCCATCATCTGGAATTGGTGTGCTCAGAACATACACCACACTCATTCTTGAGAACAAAAAGTGCATCTTCTTTTGCCATCTTCTAAAATCCACCCCTTCAAACTGATCTAGTTTGGAGAAGTTAGCAGCCATATGCTTCATAGCAGCAGCCATTG
Source organism: Chrysanthemum lavandulifolium (assembly GCA_022545495.1). Taxonomy (NCBI): domain Eukaryota; kingdom Viridiplantae; phylum Streptophyta; class Magnoliopsida; order Asterales; family Asteraceae; genus Chrysanthemum; species Chrysanthemum lavandulifolium. Next base: position 118,968,485 of record CM040243.1, read on the forward strand.
ATTATCACAAAATAGTTTACTTTGATTGTTGGGGGTAAAAAGCCCAGAACTGGGTGAAGATAATCAATAGCAAACCAAATACCAATACATGTTACCGGATATCACTTGGAATCGTGTTATCACTTTCCAAAGTAAACTATTCGACCCTAATGCCTAGGTATCACGAATATCTACTCGGGATAAGACCAAATGTATGTTAACGATTTAGGCACAAATCAATAACCCTTTTGCTTACAAGTGTTTATGTTTTCTGTGTATATTTCATTCATGAATTGATTTCCTACTTATAGGAGATTGCTCTTAGCTAGTCAAAATGGAATTATGAGGATTAATCGGCCCATTAATCGCCTCATAATTATCCTCATTATAGCTAATAGTGGTTACATGACCAATTAAACGTGGTCATTAAGCAGTTGTAACTGCCACTTGAATAGGTCAAAGCCTGTTACAAGTTGATTCCATCAGTACTAGCAGTAGAAACACTGCCTAGCAGTACTAACATAGCACTAGCAGTAGTAACACTGCCTAGCAGTACTAACATTAGCACTAGCAGTATTAACTCTGCCTAGCAATACTAACATTAGTACTAGCAGTATTAACTCTGCCTAGCAGTACTGACATTCTGAATCTTACCACCATAGAGTCAGGGTGTTAAGGGACCTTATGGGTGTACACTCCGTACCTCCTGACCCATTATCAGGTATGAACTAATCCTACAATTTCAATCAATTTTCCAACATTATTCATTTGATTACGCCTATAGTTTGGCTAGAGGAAGGTCGGGAGGGATTATATCCATTTGGGATCCGACTATGTTTATTAAGACTAATATTTGGTGTGATGATCACTACGTTATTGTGCAAGGTAAATGAACAAAATCCGATGATATGTATTTTATGATTAATATATGGATCAAGATCCTCTCAAGTTCATTTTTTAACTTGATAGATCAAGTTGAGGTTTTTGTGATAAGGAAAAGAAAATGGGCCCTCTAAAGTAAGACTTTCATTTTATTTTAATTCAAATCTCATACACAACAACACTAACTTGATCTGTCAAGTTGAAAATGAACTTGAGAGGATCTTAATCCTTAATATATATGGCCCACATGACACTCACGCTAAGGCAACATTATGGAATTTGTTACGTACGTTCTGTGAAAACGTAGAGGGGGGGGGTGAATACGTTATGGTTTAAAAACTTTAGATCTTTAGTATCAAATCGCTTATAAAGTTTGTTATGATATGAAAGTGTCATCTATCGTTTGTGACTAATATAAAGCAAGTAACCCAAGTTGTCACACAAACATCAAACCACATCACAAGCAATAGTATAGTGCAATAAAAGTAAAGAGATAAAGAAAGGAAAGTGCAAACCGAACACGAGGATTTATAGTGGTTCGGTCACGGATCTCCTCTCCGCCTTACTCCACTCCCCGAGTACCCAACTCGAGAGTTACTTCACTAGATCAACAAACTCCCTTCTCGGCGGAGAAAACCTCACAATCGTCGCTTACACTTTTACTGGTACAAAGTTAAATACCGGGTTCTAGTTTGAGGTAGAACCAACCTAACGTCGCCTATACAATATTTTCGACACTAAGCTAGATGTCGAGTTCTTTTCGGGTACACCCACTCCCGTTATGTTTTAAGGCCCAACATAACAAACCTTGTGTTTTATGGTACAAACACATAAACCATCTAATCTAGTTTGGTGAAAGTGTTGTGATGATGCAATAATGTTTTCAGATGATCCATTACATAAATGTCTAATGGATATGAATGACTAATCTAAATGATCTTCTTAAATAAGAAGTATTCAATCAATGAAGATAACAAGAGATCTTGAATCTTCATATGTTGATATGCTTTGGTGAATGAGGATGGCTAGATCTTCAAGCTTTCCTTAGTTGATCAAAATGTAAAGTATGCTTACAACAAAGATGAATGTTAGAAGCATTATGATCATGTGATGATGAGCGTGATTAATGTATGTTACTACATGGTTATCTATATATCTAAAAGATGAAAGAAAGATAGAGAGAACGTGTGTTGGAAGGGATGATAAAATGAGAAGACAATGGGCTCTATTTATAGCCAACAATGTAATCTCAAAAATAATATTTTATTAGATTTGATATCTAAGAATATCTTCCAAGATCTTGCAAATCTAACCAAATCTTCTAAAGATCTTAAAGAGATATGATGATGTATGAAATGATGTAAAAATGCATTTTCATTTAGATTAAAATGTTCATGAAAATAAACTTGTATAATGTATTATGTAACTAGTTGATAAAATGTCTAGTTACCTTTTATAAAATAAAATATCTAGTTGAGTGCTTGTCAAAATAAAATGTATTTTGTCAAGTGTAAGTAAACTTTAGTACTTGTATGAATAGTATAGTTAGTTTACTTGTACAAATAAAAGTATATATTTGTTAGACATTTTACAAAAGATGTATTTGTATAAAATACTTGTGAATGCAAAATGTAAAATGAGATTCGAAATAGAATGGTTAACCTATTAAAATACTTAGTGACCGATGCGTGCAGACATACCAGCTAAATCACACAAGCTCGCCACTTGAATGGCGGAGATCAGTAACCGACTTTAAAAGCGCCTAAGCACGAACTCAATGAGGATCTGGGGAGTATAGTGTTTCCCCGGGTCGTTATGTCCCAGCGAGTTGTGCAATGGATCAATCAACGTCTAGTGATCGAGAAATTTGAACGATAAAGGAGATTGTGATTATTATGACTACGGAAAAAGCCAACAAATTAAAAACGCCTTAAATGCAAATTAAAGAAAATTAAAAAGATAAAACCTATTAAATAAACGCTATCACTATATTTAAAGTGATGAACGTTTAAAACCTAAAACGTACGTTTAAATTAAAAACTACGTGACGTACAAAATAAAAAGTGAAACTTAATCAATATTAACCCTAAAAATATGAAAATGATGTTTTTATAAACCTAATTATATAAGAAACTTTTTAGAAAAATAAAATTATTTTTAAAACTAATTATCTAATTAAAAACTATTTTTAACTATTAATTATTAGCTAAAATACAAGAAATTATGAAACAAAGCTAGAAAAATAAAATTTAGACTTAGAAAAATCTAAAATATCAAAAGAAACTTTTTAAAACTATTTTGTATTTTTGTGATTATTTTCTATTTTCTAGGAATTTTAAACTATTAAAACTAATTAAATCACTAAAATTACCAAATGAACTATGAAAAATATGGAAAATTACTTTTTTACTCTTTATATTTATCTAAGCCTAAGAAAATTGAAAAACTATTTTTGGAACCTTTTCTAATTTTTGTATTAAATGCTATTTAAAATTGCTTAAAACTAGATTAAATTAAGAAAAATAGTAAAACAATGAGAAAAATCTGAAAATTTCAGGAAAAGTCTAAAATAATATTAGGAAGCTATGAAAATTGGAAAAACAGTATGTTATGTGGAGAAATAAGCAACTGCTAAGGAAGTGCTTATGGAAATAAGCACTTGATAAGCCAAAAGCTCACCAAAAGCTACCAATCTGATACAGAAGCTATAATAAGCTAAATATACCCTAATGCACTTAAAAACAACAGGCTATAACTACTGATAAGCAAGTTTGATCAGATTTTGATGATTATGATAAAAGTGCTAAAACAGATTTAGGTGTCCACTTGCAGTCAATAAATAAGCACCCAAATAAGCTTAAAAGCAAAATCCAAATATTGATACCTCAACTAGACCTAAGTGGCTATTCAAATCCAAAGTACCAGACCTTAACAAGCTATTATGAGCTTTGTGCAAGCTGCATAAAAGCTGAAAAACCACTCAGAGTATGTTGAGCCCTGTGAGCAGGGGAGCAGACCTTGACTTTGAGCTTAAGCTCAAGCTTATCCAGAGAGCTTAAAGCAAAAACATATATTAGGTCCTAAAGACAACCAAGAGGACTACTTGTATCCCAAAATCGAACCTAAAACCTATAATGAGTCCTGCAACAATCACTTTCTGCGTAAACCCACTTTTTCACCATTTTTGACTTTTTGAAACAAAAACACAGTTGACTTTGGTGAAGTTTGATCCAATTTTTATGATTGATATTGAAGTTAAATGATGAAAGGAAGTTAACAAAAGCTTTGTTTGAGACTTTTAAATACAAATCACAAGTTTTGCAATCCTAAGTCCACAACAGTGGATAGTAAGATGGATAAAGGCACAAGTTTGACTTATGAAGCTAGCAGACCCAAGGTTTTGACTCAATTGAGTATACTTAAACCACTCAAACATGAAACAAAAGAAATGAGCCACTTTGCACAAGCCTCCGAGATGATAATTAGGCGTAACCAAACACCCTTATCTTAAGCGATGTGCAACAAAACAGATTTAAATCATGATCCAACTTGTTACTATGATCAATCCAACTTACTATAAGCGAGTTACTCTTGTTTGACCGTGTTTTAACAGTTTAAACTACAAGAGCGAATATGCACAACTACTTGAAAATCACTTACAATAGTCCATAGCCACCGTGGCTTGAATCCAAGTACCAGAGAACCACTAACTAAATATCAACCCAAGTGCATCAAAACCAACCCATATCTATGTCTGCATCAACCCATTGACCATGTCCATGCCATTTATGCCCCTGTTTGACTTCTGTTGACCAAGAACCACAATCACTTGAACTTTGAATAATAGCTTATACAAAGCTATAATTAGCTTATATAAGCCTTTTTAAGCTTAAAGATCAGTTAACAAAAGCTTGTACACAAGGTTTTGACTTAGAGATTTTCAACAGTATACATAAAATGAGAATGTTAAACACAAACTGATATTAATACTTGAATTGAGTTTTAATACACTTAAAAGCTTAAAGTTGATACATTTTAACCAGAAAATACAAGTCTAATGCTGAATTAACAATTTGACATAAAAAACGACATAAGAAAGAAAATAATAACTAGAAGACTTTTTTACTTGCTTCCCCATGCTGCTTTTTATAATCCAATGACTTTATCTCTCACCTCTGAACATTTCCCAACAAATTCCTAGCCATTGGATGGCTTGAATCAATCTCAACCATTCAAAACTGATTTTGGCGCCAAATTATTTATCTGCCCTTGGAGGTTGAGTGAGAGGGGGAGGGTGGCATTTAATGAGGCTTGGAAGGTAGTTGTGGAGTGGGGAACATGGTTTGAGTGATTGGAGAGCTAGGGTTGAATGGGTTTAGGATGGTTTGCGAGAGAAAGCGAAAACTGGAAGAAGACTTTGGCGCCCTGTTTTGTTTGACCATTTGACCACAGGCAAGTATTAATAATAGGGGGGTTCACAATGTAATTTGACAGGGGTCCAAGGTTAGTCAAGGGTCCAAAATAGGTTAAAAGTATTTAAATATCAAGGACCTTTCATGTAATTTCTGAAAATGGAGGGACCTAAACTGCCAATCCAGAAAAGTTTATCCAAGGGCTGAAAATGACACTTTCAAAAAGTACAAGGACCAAATTTGCCAATTTGCCATTTTCCAGGGGCCATTTTTGCCAAAATTCAAACTTGAAGGACTAAACTTGTAATTTCTCAAACTTTTTGATATTTTTCACCAAAGGACTTATTTTGACAACTTTTGATTTTAAAAGGACCTTTGGTGACTTTACTTTTGAAATTATGTGCTCAGGGACTGTTTTTGACAATTCATGAAACTTGGGGATGAAACCGCAATTTTGCAAATTTGATATGTTTTTCATCCGATTTTGATAATTTTGCATTTGAAACACATAAAACACGATTTGTGATATTTTGATCATTTAGATGTGTTTCGAGTATTTTCGGATGATTTTGCGCTTTATTTTGTATAAAATGATGAGTATTTACACACTCATCAATCCCCATATCGAGATATTGCTAGTCCCTAGCAATGATTTGAGAAACATAATGGATTTTAAACTCTTTACCAAAAGCCATTACTTACGGAGTAGCCAAATGTTTCGATTCAAGTAAGAACCATGGTACACCGATAACCATGTGATTTTGAGCAAACCACCGACTCTCAACGGATTTGATTTTGTCTTTACCGAAGCCGTACCCTTCCGGACTAGCCAACTCTTAGATAAATTATCAACATTATCTTTGGTGAGTCGATTACCAATTATGGTTTTTCCATCGCCTTTACCACAAGCCATAACCTTGCGGGCTAGCCAACTCTTCACTTTTAGGATATGGGAGTGAATACCATACAATTTTGGGCAAATTGCAAGCCATATAAACGGTTTGATATATCTTTACCAAGAGCCGTTTGCTCTGGATTAGCCAATCCTTTTGTCTTACGAGACATGGCGGATCGATAACTCGATGAGAAAGTGTAGAACACTTACTCCAAAAAAAATTTTGGCCAAAAGCGGGATTAGGCGGTATATTTACATGATAAAATTCGTGAGAATCCCCCACACTAGAGATGAATATTGCCTCAATATTCAAAGTACCGCGGTTATGCCGAAACAAAGAACGTGAAAGGGAAATACTAAGGCCATTATTTAGAAAGAAGATTTTTTTTTTTTTTTTTTTTTTTTTTTTTTAGAAAGAAACATGTGGCAACCCCCCCACACTAGGGTGGTAGAAAGAGGTAAGAAGATGAAATATGGGTGAGAACCCATATGGCATGCTATTGTTTTTGATTACCGAGTCGCTAGCTTGACTCGATCCCGCATTCATTGGTTCATGGGGAAAGTTTGAAGATCCGGACAACCATGGATGGAATGTCCTCTCCAAAGTAATGCTTCACCGATGACCATTCACTTTGAAATTAGGACCATCGGGTTGAGATAACTCAATGGTGCCATAAGGATAAACCTTAGCGATAGTAAATGGACCGCACCAACGGACTTGAGCTTTCCCGAGAAAATCTTCAATCTTGAATTGAAAAGAAGGACTCGATCACCAAAGTTGAAAACGCGGTTCTTGATTTTGAGTCATGAATCTTCTTTGTCTTTTGTTTATAGATCAAAGAGTTTCGTAAGCTTGATCACGGAGTTCATTTAATTCATTCATTTGAACTTTCCGATGATCACCCGCATCTGAATATCAAAGTTAGCATGCTTCAAGGCCCAGTATGCCTTGTGCTCGAGCTCAACCGGAAGATGACATGCCTTCCGTACACCGGCTTGATGGAGTGCACCCGATGGGTGTTTTGTAAGTCGTACGGAAGGCCCAGTCGTCATCTAACCTATCCGACCAAGAGGCACGGTTTTCACCAACCGTCCTCTCAAGAATTCTTTATCCCCGGTTAGAAACTTCCACTTGCCCACTTGTTTGTGGGTGGTACGCAGTAGAGGTACGGTGAGTTACACCATACTTTTGCATGACTCTTGCAAATTGGTCATTGCAGAAATGCGTACCACGATCACTAATGATGGCCCGTGGAGTTCCAAACCTAGCAAATAGAGATTTCAAGAATTTCACAACAACTCGGGCATCGTTGGTGGGTAAAGCCTTAGCTTCGACCCATTTTGACAAGTAGTCAACGGCCACGAGTATGTACTTATTTCCGTGAGAAGAAGAAATGGCCCCATAAAGTCAATGCCCGGATGTCAAAAATCTCACACACTTGAATGGCGTTTGAGGCATTTCATTCCTTTGTGAGATATTCCCGTGACGTTGACAAGCGTCACGTGTTTTAACGAATTCATGGGCATCCTTGTAGATTGTGGGCCAATAGAATCCCGAATCAAACACCTTCTTGGCGGTGTAGTTGGGGCTATGATGTCCCCAAGAGGGTCCGAATGGCAAGCCTTGAGAATGTCAACGGCTTCGACCATGTACACATCGCGGATGACTTGATCCGCACAAATCTTAAACAAGTAGGGTCGTCCCCGAAATAATGTTTCACATCTTTAAAGAATTTATTTTTCATTGGGACGACATCCCTTTCACCACAAAGTTACCCGCATGGTAATTTGCAAAGTCAAGAAACCATGGGGTAGAAGAATCTCCACGAAAAGAAACCATGTTGAGTGTTTCGAGAGGAAATGTTTCATTAATTTCCTTTTACTCGAACACATTTTGGTGAGGTTCTCTAATCGGGAGAGATGATCGCACCTGTGTTCTCGGCTCCTTTTTATCACGAATAATGATATCAAATTCTTGTAGGAGGAGAACCCAACGAGCAATCTCGGCTTTGCATCTTGTTTTGCAAAGAGATATTTGAGTGCCGAGTGATCCGTATACACCACGCATTTGGTCAAGATAAGATATGGCGAAATTTCTCAAACGCATACACCACCGCTAATAATTCTTTTCCGTAGTGGTGTAATGAGTCCGAGCTTGGTCATAGTTTTGCTCGCGTAGTGGATTGGTGGAAATGTTTGGTTTTATGTTGCCCCAAGACCGCACCGATAGCAAAGTCACTTGCATCGCACATGAGCTCGAAGGGTAAATCCCATCGGGGCAACTAGAATGGGTGCTTAGTAAGCTTTTTCTTAAGTGTTTCAAAAGCTTGATGCACTCGGAGAGAAGATGAAAGGAGCATCTTTTCCGAGAAGATGGGTCATAGGCGAGCGATTTTAGAGAAATCTTGAATAAATCTACGATAAAACCCCGGCAGACCTAGAAAACTCCTAACACCTTTGACAAGTAGTGGGATGAGGTAGTTTAGCAATGACATCAACTTTTGCTCTATCTACCTCAATCCCATTCTTGGAAATCTTATGGCCGAGGACAATGCCCTCTTTGACCATAAAGTGGCTCTTCTCCCAGTTTAGACAGAGGTTGGTATCTTCACACCGTTTTAGCATTTTGTCTAAGTGGGAGAGACATGTATGAAATGAGTCCCCAATGACCGAGAAGTCATCCATAAACACCTCCATAGTTTCCCCGATCATGTCGTGGAAAATGGCCATCATACAACGTTGGAACGTGCCAGGAGCATTGCATAAGCCAAAAGGCATACGTCTATAGGCAAACGTCCCGTATGGGCGGTGAATGTGGTTTTCTCTTGATCCAGCGGATCAATGGGGATCTGAAAGTAACCCGAGAAACCATCAAGGAAACAATAGTACTGTTCCTCGCTAATCTCTCGAGCATCCGGTCCATGAAGGGTGAGGAAAATGGTCTTTACGGGTGGCTTCGTTTAACTTCGATAGTCAATACACACACGCCATCCCATAACCAATCGAGTCGGAATCAACTCGTTCTCTTCATTTGTGACAACAAGAATGCCACCCTTTTTGGAACGCAATGAATGGGGCTAACCCAAGGACTATCGGAGATCGGGTAGATCGGTACCGGCATCAAGAAGTTTGAGAACCTCTTGTTTGATAACCTCGTGAATCTTAGGATTCACCCTTCTCGACTTTGAATTCTGGTTTGAAGTCATCCTCCATTAAGATTTTGTGAGTACAAAACTCGTGGTTGATACCCTTAATATCGGAGAGTTTCAATCAATTGCTTGCTTGTGTGACTTCAAGACCTTTATGAGAGCAGTTTTCTCCTCCTCGCTTAAATCTTTAGCAATTATGACGGTAATTTATCATCACCCTCCAAGAATGCATACTCGAGATGAGGAGGTAGGTCCTTTAGTTCAACCTCGGAAATTCTTGGTGGATGATTGCACCGATTTGATTTCCTCAATCGTGATTTCCTTCGGAGGAGTGAAGGTAATGGATCTTCATTAAGCAACCGCTCAAGATAAAGAATATCCCTCCGAATCATAAACACCATCAATTCCAGTGAATTGATTCATCGAGAGCTAGAAATTCATCGATCTCTTCCGAAGGAAGTCACCTCCCTCAAACGGAGTGAGAGGGGAAGAGTCGGAAATGATAGGTCGAGAAGATGTGGTGGAATCGAATTTCCACTCACGAATTATGAAGATAACCAAGAAACTCTTGAGTACTCCTGCGAAGCAATGTCAATTAAATCGACTCGATTAATTGATTCAAGATCATAATTTGAGGAGTACCTCGAAGTTTGATCGAGGTTAAAGGTAACAACTTAGTTACCCACTCGCAAAGTGATCTCTTGCTCAAATACATCGATAAGAGCACGGCCCGTCCTCAAAATCCCCGCCCAACAATGAGGGAACTCGAGGATCGACATCGAAATCAACGACCACAAAGTCACCGAAATGGAACTTTCCTACTTTCACGAAAACATCCTCGGCAATGCCAAGAGGACACGAGATAGAACGATCCAAGCTCGAGAGTCATGCGGTAGGAATAAGTTCGGAAGAGACAGTTTCTTCCATCTTGAATAAGGCATCGATTGATGCTTGCACCAAGATCGGCAAGAGCAAAGCATTCAATCATCCGGGAAAAACACAAGGAAGAAGAAATTTTCCGGATCTCCTAGCTTCTGGAAGCTTCTTTAACAAGACAAATGAGCAATTCTCATTCAAAGGAGTCTTAGCCATTTCAAATAGCTTTTCTTTGTTGCTCAAAGATATGTTTCGAGTAGATGCAAACTTGGGCATTAACATGATGGCATCCGCGAAGCTTATGTCAAAGTGAAGTTCTTGGAAAATCGAAAGAATTTTTCCATCGATGACTAGCTTTCTCAGAGCTTTTGCTCATGTAACCGTGAGGGTAAGGAAGAGAAGTTTTGGATTCGATTCTCAACAGAGCTACAGGAGGTTCAAAACAACTCCTTGATTTGACTTGGGTTCTTTGGACCACTTGAGGTTGGACTACGAAGGTTGGACGTGTCGCGTACTTCATGGACTTGAATAATGCACCTTGTCCGTTGTTTCCTTGGTAACTTGACTCATTGCCACGGAGGAGGAGGCATTGGAGTCATAGGTCCATTGTGTTTGGAGGTTCACTTTCCACTACCTTGGGGAGAGAAGAAGAAGAGGTAGTAGGAATAGCGGGTCCAACATATGAAGCACCACTACGGGTTGTGATCGCCTTTGCATCGCCCCTCGGATTAGCGATCGTGTTGCTAGGTAGAGTACACGAGCCCGAGGGTCGATCATTTAAAGACTTCTTGATGTCGAAATTTGGTGACCAACAACCGATTCATTTCCTCTTGGGATTTCATGAATTGTTTCAACAACTCATCGATGATGGTCCAGAGGGTAATGACTTGAGTTTGCACAGGAAATTTCGGCCTCTATTGTTAGGATTAGGGCCTTGATTCGAAAATTCCTTGATTGTTACCATGAAAATACCACAGGTTGAAATTTCCGACTTGGTTTCTATTGTAATTTCCTTGATGTTGGAAATTTTGATTCGATTTTGAAAACCGTTGTTTTGATTGAATTGACTTTGGTTTTGAAAACCTTGGTTTGGTCTATTCTCGATTCGATTACGGTTTTGGTTTTGATTGAAACCGGAGGTCCAGAGTAGTGGTTAGGGCGGTGGTTCGGGTCTCTGAGAGCACGATATTGATTGCCTCCTTGATTAGACATCCCGCCCACAAAGATTGGCTTCAAAGGGGTTACCATCGGTGGCCATACAGCTTATAATAAGCATGGGGCCACCACAGTAACACGACTTCCACTTTCTTAACTTCAGCAGGAGGTGAAGTTTGTGGAAAAGAGACTTTCTTGGTTGGAAAGAACCAAAGCTTGAATAGCTTCCGTGAGTTTATCAATCTTAGCATCGGTGCTAGGCCGACTCACGGGCGATGAAGAAGAAGAAGGACCAACACCGACTTGAGAAACAACCGCTTGCTTCGTGCGGTCACGGACTTTAGACTTGTTTTCGATTATCGCTAAAGCTTCTTTGACAGCTTTGCTTAGGAAATTTCCTCCGCGGAGGAATTGAGAGAATCTTGATCGATTGACTCACCCATTGTAGAAAGTATCGAGTTGCATTAACTCGGAGAAACCGTGGTGAGGACACTTGCGAAGCAATTCCTTGAAACGATCCCACGATTCATCAAGGATTCATCAAACTTCGAGTGAACTTGATGATTTCATTTTAAGACTCGTGGTCTTGGATGGTGGATAGAATTCATTCACAAATTTCTTCACCGGATCTTCCCATGTCTCTATTGATTTAGGGGTTGTTTTCAAGCCAACCGGCTTGCCCTCAAGAGAAAACGGGAATGTAAGAAGCTTAACAAAGATCGGAAGGGACATTCTTATACTTGATGGTAGATGCAATCTTGTTAAACCATCTTATATGAGCATGAGGATCATCCGCTCAAAACCGTAGAACCGATTTGAAGTTACAAGATTCAATAACCGGTCTTGAGTTCAAAATTTTCACCACGATGGTCGGTACAACGATAGCATCTCCATACCCGTCGATGGGTGCCCGGAGAAGCTCACACATAGGAATTTCATCCGCCATGATAGCGGAAGTGGTGTGAACAACCGGATCTCGATCCGATGATGGAGCGAAAGTCACGAACACGCCTTCTTGGAATCTTGACAAGCTCACGAAATGGGCTTACGATCTAGAAGAGCGAGTGCGCATACACAAGAGTTAACTCTAAGGAAACTCGAGTTAAGGAGAGAAATGGAATTATGAAAATCTTTCACATGAGAATGAGAATTATGAAGACGATTTGTAAAAATCGGGGTGAGAAGAATATTTATGGGTTTACGGTTCGAAGCGTCGATATCACAACAAAATCAATTAACACAAAATCGAGGCAAAACAACGATGAACTTAACCAATAATCCAAGATGAATGGCTTTTTGAAAAAGGTACACCAATCACAATGGACACAAAGGCAAGTTTTGAATCTTTGGTTCGGGAACTTATTATGGTCGCACCCCAGCTTAGGTAGTGCCTTCGCCTTGGTTTTCGTGGTAATCTTTTAAGTTGTTAATTATTAAAGAAACGACGATTCTTTTGTATATTTATTATTGATACATATATAGAAACAAAAGAAAAATATTTTTGTGTTTTATACGTTTTGGTTGTTTTGGGTTTTGGATTTTTAGAAGAAAATATGGATATATATATAGATGGATGATATAAACAATGAGTGAGGATTCAAACAACTAATCTGCTAAAGCGGAGATAAATCAAGACTGACTCCGGCGGCGCCAAAATTTGATCGCTGTGCTAAATCACAAGCAAGGCGGAAACCACTTAAACCGCTCAAACACGAACTCAATGAGGATCCGGGAGTATAGTGTTTCCCCGGGTCGTTATGTCCCAGCGAGTTGTGCAATGGATCAATCAACGTCTAGTGATCGAGAAATTTGAACGATAAAGGAGATTGTGATTATTATGACTACGGAAAAAGCCAACAAATTAAAAACGCCTTAAATGCAAATTAAAGAAAATTAAAAAGATAAAACCTATTAAATAAACGCTATCACTATATTTAAAGTGATGAACGTTTAAAACCTAAAACGTACGTTTAAATTAAAAACTACGTGACGTACAAAATAAAAAGTGAAACTTAATCAATATTAACCCTAAAAATATGAAAATGATGTTTTTATAAACCTAATGATATAAGAAACTTTTTAGAAAAATAAAATTATTTTTAAAACTAATTATCTAATTAAAAACTATTTTTAACTATTAATTATTAGCTAAAATACAAGAAATTATGAAACAAAGCTAGAAAAATAAAATTTAGACTTAGAAAAATCTAAAATATCAAAAGAAACTTTTTTAAAACTATTTTTGTATTTTTGTGATTATTTTTCTATTTTCTAGGAATTTTAAACTATTAAAAACTAATTAAATCACTAAAAATTACCAAATGAACTATGAAAAATATGGAAAATTACTTTTTTTACTCTTTATATTTATCTAAGCCTAAGAAAAATGAAAAACTATTTTTTGGAACCTTTTCTGAATTTTTTGTATTAAATGCTATTTAAAATTGCTTAAAAACTAGATTAAATTAAGAAAAATAGTAAAACAGCTGAGAAAAATCTGAAAATTTCAGGAAAAGTCTAAAATAATATTAGGAAGCTATGAAAATTGGAAAAACAGTATGTTATGTGGAGAAATAAGCAACTGCTAAGGAAGTGCTTATGGAAATAAGCACTTGATAAGCCAAAAGCTCACCAAAAGCTACCAATCTGATACAGAAGCTATAATAAGCTAAATATACCCTAATGCACTTAAAATCAACAGGCTATAACTCTTGATAAGCAAGTTTGATCGATTTTGATGATTATGATAAAAGTGCTAAAACAGATTATGGTGTCACTTTGCGAGACAATAAATAAGCACCCAAATAAGCTTAAAAGCAAAATCCAAATATTGATACCTCAACTAGACCTAAGTGGCTATTCAAATCCAAAGTACCAGACCTTAACAAGCTATTATGAGCTTTGTGCAAGTCGCATAAAAGTCGAAAACCACTCGTGTATCTTTGAGCCACAGTGAGCAGGGAGCAGACCTTGACTTTGAGCTTAAGCTCAAGCTTATCCAAAGCACTTAAAGCAAAAACAGATATTAGGTCCTAAAGACAACCAAGAGGACTACTTGTATCCCAAAATCGAACCTAAAACCCTATAATGAGTCCTGCAACCTGCTGCACTTTCTGCATAAACCCACTTTTTCACCATTTTTGACTTTTTGAAACAAAAACACAGTTGACTTTGGTGAAGTTTGATCCAATTTTTATGATTGATATTGAAGTTAAATGATGAAAGGAAGTTAACAAAAGCTTTGTTTGAGACTTTTAAATACAAATCACAAGTTTTGCAATCCTAAGTCCACAACAGTGGATAGTAAGATGGATAAAGGCACAAGTTTGACTTATGAAGCTAGCAGACCCAAGGTTTTGACTCAATTGAGTATACTTAAACCACTCAAACATGAAACAAAAGAAATGAGCCACTGCACAAGCCTCTGAGACAGATAATTAGGCAGAACCAAACACCCCTTATCTTAACTGATGTGCAACAAAACAGATTTAAATCATGATCCAACTTGTTACTATGATCAATCCAACTTACTATAACTGAGTTACTACTGTTTGACCAGGTTTTAACAGGTTTAAACTACAAGAGCAGATTATGCACAACTACTTGAAAATCACTTACAATAGTCCATAGCCACTGTGGCTTGAATCCAAGTACCAGAGAACCACTAACTAAATATCAACCCAAGTGAATCAAAACCAACCCATATCTATATCTGCATCAACCCATTGACCATGTCCATGCCATTTATGCCCCTGTTTGACTTCTGTTGACCAAGAACCACAATCACTTGAACTTTGAATAATAGCTTATACAAAGCTATAATTAGCTTATATAAGCCTTTTTAAGCTTAAAGATCAGTTAACAAAAGCTTGTACACAAGGGTTTGACTTAGAGATTTTCAACAGTATACATAAAATGAGAATGTTAAACACAAACCGATATTAATACTTGAATTGAGTTTTAATACACTTAAAAGCTTAAAGTTGATACATTTTAACCGTAAAATACAAGTCTAATCTTTGAATTAACAATTTGACATAAAAACGACATAAGAAAGAAAATAATAACTAGAAGACTTTTTACTTGCTTCCCATGCTTCTTTTATAATCAATGACTTTATCTCTCTCTCGAACATTTCCCATCAAATTCCTAGCCATTGGATGGCAAGAATCAATCTCAACCATTCAAAACCGATTTTGGCGCCAAATTATTTATCCGCCTTGGAGGTTGAGTGAAATGGAGAGTGGCATTTAATGAGGCTTGGAAGGTAGTGGTGGAGGGGAACATGGTTTGAGTGATTGGAGAGGTGGGAATGGGTTTAGGATGGTTTGCAGAGAAAGCAGTTGAGATGAAGAAGACTTTGGATGTTTGTTTGACCATTTGACCACAGCAAGTATTAATAATAGGGGTTCACAATGTAATTTGACAGGGTCCAAAGGTTAGTCGAGGGTCCAAAATAGGTTAAAAGTATTTAAATATCAAGGACCTTTCATGTAATTTCGAAAATGGAGGGACCTAAACGCCAATCCGTAAAAGTTTATCCAAGGGCTGAAAATGACACTTTCAAAAGTACAAGGACCAAATTTGCCAATTTGCCATTTTCCAGGGCCATTTTGCCAAAATTCAAACTTGAAGGACTAAACTTGTAATTTCTCAAACTTTTGATATTTTTCACCAAAGGACTTATTTTGACAACTTTTGATTTTAAAAGGACCTTTGGTGACTTTACTTTTGAAATTATGGCTCGTGGACTATTTTTGACAATTCATGAAACTTGGGGATCAAACGCAATTTTGCAAATTTGATATGTTTTTCATCCGATTTTGATAATTTTGCATTTGAAACACATAAAACACTGATTTGTGATATTTTGATCATTTAGATGTGTTTCTGAGTATTTTCAGATGATTTTGCAGTTTATTTTGTATAAAAATGATGAGTATTTACACACTCATCAGTGACTCTAAACGTATTTTAAACATTCTAAATGATTTGTTAAGGGTTTTGATCATAATGCCACATAACAAACATGTACGAACCTGTGTTGTAACATACGAGGACTTGAGACATCGAGAGGTGTTGAATGTATGTTGAGACATCAAAATGTGATTACGAGTAACTTGTACATTTTACGTTATATATTACAAGTTACATGTTTGTGATCAATCAAAACAAACGAGACTGTATAGATTTTCAATATCGTAATATTTGCACTAACACGTTCATTTGGACTCATAATGGTAAGTTTACGTTGTTTGGAGATCTTAATGTGGTGAGAGATGAGTCTGAGCATTATGGCTCTACCTTTTCTCGATAAGAAGCAAATTCTTTTAATTCCTTCATTGAAGTGACGAATCTAGTTGAAATGCCAATGGGTGGAAGGAGATTTACTTGGATGAATAAGTCAGGAACAAAATGAGTAAACTTGATCGTTTAATATTGTCGGAGTCTATTATGAACGAGTTCAAGATTTGAAGGTTACGGTGTTGGAAAGGGGCAAGTCTGATCATAACCCTATTTTCCTACATATTGAAAAATCAGACTATGGTCCATACCCATTTTAGTTCTTTCATTCGTGGTTGAAGCAGCCTGATTTTGACAAGCTGATTAAAAACGTCATAGAAGATTTGTCTACAATTACAACAACCCCGGGTTCAAGACTCAAAAGTAGACTAAAGATGCTTAAAGAAAATATTAAAGCATGGCACCATTCCACCAAACACATAGAGCAAACTCAAGACCTAGCTCGCGGAAACCGTATATACGAAATTGACCAAAAATTGGGTATGAATGTATCGTCAGATTTGGATCGAGAAGAAAGGCTAAAACTGATACAAGAATGTGAGGAGTTGGATCGTATAAATGGTTTGGACCTTGCTCAAAAGGCTCATCCTCAGTGGTATGCGGAAGGTGACGAAAACACAAAATTTTTCATGGATTGATTAATCAACGAAGATGACAACAATTGGTGAAAGGAATTATGGTTGACGAAGTATGGTACTCAAATCCTTCTCATGTCAAACAATATTTCTTTAATTTCTATAAAGAAAACTTTCAAGACCATGCTTCTAATGTAAATTTCACTGATGTTCCTCAATTCGTACGACTTACTGATAACGATTGTCTCCATTTAGACAAAGATGCATCATTAGAGGAAATTAAGAATGTGGTATGGGATTGTGGTAGTGGTAAAGCTCCAAGCCTATTCTTATTTATGTTTCTGAAGTTGTATTGGGATGTTTTGAAAGTTGTGTTGAGGAGTTTGTGTCAACTTTTCTTGCTTCAGGTCAAACCTTAAGCTATTATAAATGAGCTTATAAGCACTTCATGTTCTAATAAGTTAACTAACAGATAGGCTTTTGGTGTAGTGGCATGTGAGTTCAAGCCTTGCCGGAAGCATTTGTGAGATATATTATGAAATAGGTGGTGTAGGGTGCAAAATATTACCGTTTAAAGAAAATAATGAAAAAAAATAAACAAGTTTATAAGATAAGCTAAGATAAACAGGCCCCTTAGCTTATAAACCTAACTCATTCTTTTAACCGCATAAACAGCCACTAATTTAAATTCAACATTCAAACAATTATTAAGAAATGTCACAATCGTGTAATTAAAAATAAAAATAGAAGAAAATTAATTTCGCAATGTTTATATTAAAATCTGATCGTAAACATTTTAAGTTTTCAGAACATTTTTTCTGTGACATATACCATTTTTGTGCCTATTTACAGAAATTTCGTAACCAATTAGCATACACATGTCTATAAGTTACCAAGTTCATAACTATATTTTATGATAAACATGTGGACTAATTAAACAGAACATGTAACACCAAGTTTTGAGATCATGTTTAGTTTTTGAATAAAAATTTATACTACGCAAAAAAAGAAGAAGAAAAAGTCCATGTTATTTCCATAAACCCTTCCGCCCCAAAATTTAACTTAAGTTTGAAAAGTGTAACTACTTAATCTACTTTTCTGCGCCGAAAGTATTTAATTTACACATAATGATATCTAAACGGCACGAGAGTTATCATTCATTATTACAACGAAAATCGAGCTTATTACTTTCTATAATTGGTCGAAATTATTTTGACATCATAGCTTTACACGAGTTCTATACTAGTATTTATAAGGTATATACTTTTATATTCATGATTTGACTTCATAAAACATATGGCTATTCCAAATTACCGCCGAGCACAATGGATCACGCCTCAAACCGAATCGATAAACTAACTCGAACAAAATCCAACATATTTAGTCCGTTCCTTAATTCACCTTTTTACTCTTATTTGATCTTCAGTCCGGTTCGGTTCGATATACACACAACCAACCAATATGTTTTGTTTGACTGAATCAAACACATATTAATTCAATATTTTAGCTAAATCGTTTTCGATCCGATCCGACTTTTACGGCTCTTCCTATTCCAAATAATGTTAAGATTATAAAATAAAATAATAAAAGAAAATTTATATATTCTTGAAATTAAAAATCTTTTAAAAAAAAAAAAAAAAAAAGAAAATATATGGCAAAGGGGCCAATATAAGCTCAAAACGATAGTCATTCTTTTGACTGACTAGAGGGGTTTATAAACTTCTTCAAGAACCAACCCAAAAGCAAACCCTAGAACCAACACACTGATCGCTCCTATTAATTAATTCACCATCTTCTTCAAACCAATCAATCTATCTATCATGGGTTCAGGTAAACATTCATCTTCACAATTTACTTTATTTAATTCTAGTCACTAAATTGACCTAATTTTAGTACGAACATGTGTTAGTGTGTTAATTAATTTGCATTGTTGGTTTTGATTATATAGATGCAGATATGGAGGATTATGGATTTGAATACTCCGAAGAGGAACAAGAAGAGCAAGATGTTGATATCGAAAATCAATATTACAACTCTAAAGGTACTGCGCGTACCGGTTTAAGTTTTTATTCGACAGTGGTTGTTACTTGTAACATACGTGTGTGATTTATAGTAAAGTGTACAGGTTTTGGAGTTTTAAGTTGTTTTTTTAAGGTTGAAGATGTTAGGGTTGCGGCGTTTTGTTAGGATTATATAATGTCTAGATATAAGTACGAACGATATTGTTATGCGACTTTTAAGAGATTTTCTTTTTGGTGTTTACTATCATAAAAACGTGTTTCTGTTTATGCGTAGGCTATAGTTGCTATTGTGCACGTTTAAAGTTGTATGTTACGGAAAATAATTGGATCACGTGACCGGAGTGTCAGTTGCGCTGATTTAGCTGTCATTCGTGCTCTGTAGAACTCCTACACTTTGTTTATAGGGTTTTACATCTTCCATATTAAGAAAAGAGAACTTAAGAGTAGGGTTTATGTAGTATGTTACGGAGGATTGAATTTGCAAATACCTTAAATGCATATATGCAATTGGGGTTCCTGAAAACGTGAATGATAAGCATAAAATGAAAACCACGTAGAATATTAAAGGGTATATATATTTTGCCTCTTTGTATATTTTTATTGATCTGTCTTGCCTCTACCTAGTCCTGATTTCAGGCTGTTCCTTTTTTCAGTCTCATCCGCCTCTTCCAATTTACAGTTGTAACTTGACCTGAAGTTGTGTTGAACAGATGATAACCTTTTTACTATATCTTTAATTTGTACGAGTTTATGATTGGATACTTTATTGTTTTCTTGCACAATAAATTCTAATTTGCGTCTGTTTAAAGGCCAAATATTGCTTCCAGAATTTATGACAGATAGGTAACACATCTGAATAGGGTGTGAGAAATCAACTAAATTGAATTTAGGTTGTTAAGAGTCGCTTTCTTGCTTTAATTGGTCTATATTTGCTAATTTCTTGTCTGGGCTGAAATAGAATTCCTTTTGAGCTACTTCGAGTTATCTTTCGGCCAATGGAGTTAGGCTTGGTTTGCTTAAATCTAAAGTCGGTGTTAAATACGGAACAATTATTAGAAAAGATCTTCATTGATTTGTCATTTGGTGTACTATACCTTCCGTTTTATGTAGTAAGACATCTATCTTGTATAATGCTATACAAGACAGTTAATTGTGTCATTATCTGTTGTTGACAGGTTTGGTTGAGACTGATCCAGAGGGTGCACTTACTGGTTTTGCCGAAGTAGTTCAGATGGAACCTGAGAAAGCAGAATGGTGAGTACTAGAACTTTTGTCGAATGTTAACAACTAGAGGATGCAATGTTAACAACTAACTAAAACAGTGGAAGTATTAGAACTGTCGAATCCAAACATTTAACATTGTTGTAACCAGAAAATCAAAGTATGCTTATACTAAAAGTAAAAAGATATGTATAACCAGAAAATCAAAGTATGCAGGATTTTATTTTTCTCAGAAGATAGACACGATACCTGATTTTTTCTCTGCCATTGTTGTTTCCATACAAGGGTGTATTGTTGGTTACAATCCCTTGTTTGCACATTTTTGGTGGGCGTCTATTAGGCTGCTGTAGCTGTGTTATTATGGTGATTAAATAGGTGAATATCACTGGTTCTTTTATGTTAGACAGATTTTTGCACTTATGGAATTGTTTGCCTACTGACCAGTGTTTTGTAGTTTCTTTGGATGTGTTTTGTTTTTCTAATCCTTACTGAATTTTTATAACCAAAAATCATTACTGGTCTATGGTGGTGAAAAGGACTCTAAATGGTATTTTTCATAAGATAGTCGGATGTAGTTATGTCATGATATCGGGTCCAACATACATATATCTTTCAGTTTGCCATGAATTTCTTTGGCTAAAATATATGGCAACATCTAATAAGTTAATAGTAAAGTATAACTCTTGCATACTGCAATCCTGAAGTGGTTTTTGTGTTTATGGAAAAACCGTACTTGTAAAGAATCTCTTTATCTGTAGTGTTAGTAAATTTGTAAAAGAAGTAATTTTCCATAACAGCTGAGATGTTCATGTTGTTTTCAAGATATTTTTCTGTTAGTATATACATGTAAAAATGAAGTTGCATAAATAGTACATGGCGGTTGGCTCATATTAAGGAAGGTTTACTAAGCTCAAAAACACCTGCAATGTTATTTTTATCAGTCTTTTTTATTCCTTGTCCCATTTTTAAAACTTCCAGCAAATGTGGCTGATTTTGCTTTATATTAAACAGGGGATTTAAAGCACTCAAACAGACTGTCAAGCTTTACTACCGTTTAGGGAGGTACAAGGAGATGACAGATGCTTATAGGGAGATGTTAACCTACATTAAGTCTGCAGTGACTAGGAACTATAGTGAAAAGTGTATAAACAATATCATGGATTTTGTATCTGGGTCTGCTAGTCAGAACTTTGGTCTTTTGCAAGACTTCTATCAAACCACTTTGAAAGCACTCGAAGAAGCTAAAAATGAGGTAAAACTTTTGGTTTCCATATAAAGTGAGCTCACCTGATAGGTTAGTCCTATTAAAGTGAATTTTTCTAACTTTGGTGCTGTTTTGCAGAGATTGTGGTTCAAGACAAATCTTAAGCTTTGCAAAATCTGGTTTGACATGGGGGAATATGGTAGAATGAATAAGGTATGCAACCAAAGGTCTACTCTTTATTTTCTAAATGAAAAAAACAGTTCGGGGTACATGAGTTCTGCCTGTGTGTAATCTGACATTTACCATATGATATGCTATTTGTTAGATTTTGAAGGAGCTTCACAAATCTTGTCAAAAGGCGGATGGGACTGATGATCAAAAGAAAGGAACTCAGTTGTTGGAAGTGTATGCAATTGAAATTCAAATGTATACAGAGACCAAAAATAACAAAAAACTCAAGGTGAGACATTATAAGTGCTAGTGTTCTGTTAAGTTTTATGCTTTCAATTAGGGCTGAGCACAAAACCGAGAAAACCGAGCCGAACCGGACCGAACCGAACCGGACCGACCATTTTCGGTTCGGTTTCGGTTCTATGTCTTAATGGATTTCGGTTTTCGGTTCGGTTCGGTTCGGTCCGACCCAAAACCGACCAAACACGCACCTAAAGCATGTAAACCGGGCCGAACCGACCGAACCGACACAAAACCGAACCGAACCGATTCGGTTCGGTTTCGGTTCATGTTTTTGTGAAATTCGGTTCTCGGGTCATGTCGGTTCGGGTCGGTTCGGTTCGGTTCCGGACCTTTGCTCAGCCCTACTTTCAATACTAGCTACAAAATGTTTTTAATTAATCTTTGCATGTGACCTAAGATTGATAAAGTATTAAGTGTCACTTGATTTGCATTTGACATCTCCGTTCCATGTGTCTATAAACTTTGTTGCTGTTTTTTTTCTCATATCATGCACTGCTTGTCCTCCCCTCTGCAACATTAACTATATAGTGTGTCTGGAATTTATGTACGAGAAGTACTTTCTGATGCGTTAAAGTATGCAGCAGTTAATTTCTCAATAGTTATATGTGGACTCTGTTTGGAATTGAGCAGTTAATTTCTAGCGTTTTCACTTAAGTATTATATTTGAAGTCATGATTGCGTCATGCTAGCACTTGATCAGGGTTAACTTAGTCACCATTCTATATGCATTTCTTTTGGTGTTTTAGCATTTTTCTAATAAGAGAATAAGCAAAATTGCTAAAGTTCCCTTCGTTCATCTCAATTTCTCTTCTCGTTTTACAAATGCTAGTGCTGAGCAAACAAATTATTTCCAATTATTAGTTAGTATCACCCCGGTCTATAATCATCTGGTAAGCAAACAAACATATCTGTAATATTTTCAAAATCACAACTAGAAAGCATAACCAACATTAGTATATCTCAACATAAATAAAAAACAATGTGTATAACTCTAGGATGGTATTAGTATCTGTTCATCTTCAGTTTTCTACATCTCAATTCAACTTCTTGTTCCTATGTGCCACTCACTGCAATTATTATCTGTAACTTGTTTCTTATTAATTTGTCACAGCAACTGTACCAAAAAGCACTCACCATTAAATCAGCAATTCCACATCCAAGGATCATGGGTATAATACACGAATGTGGTGGCAAGATGCATATGGCAGAGCGCCAATGGGCAGAAGCAGCTACTGACTTTTTTGAAGCTTTCAAGAACTATGATGAAGCTGGGAATCAACGAAGAATCCAGTGTCTAAAGTATGCTTAGTTTTGTATTTTCTATTATATTTAAACTTTCTGCCTCATTTTGTAAATGCTGTACTCATTGTGACCTCTAAATCACATGTTACAGATATCTGGTACTGGCCAACATGCTTATGCAATCTGAAGTCAATCCATTTGATGGGCAAGAAGCAAAGCCGTATGTGACAATTTTGATTGTTTTTGGTCCCTTGAACCTTTTATATCAATCTTTCTGATTGCCAACTATATGCTGCAGATACAAAAATGATCCAGAAATCTTGGCAATGACGAACTTGATTGCAGCATACCAACGGAATGAAATCCTGGAGTTTGAGAAGATCCTGAAGGTACTAGGGTTTGGCGTCTATAATCCTCTGCAAGGTTAAATATTTTATGATTATTAACTTTTAAAATTCGATATGACAGAATAACAGAAGAACCATCATGGATGATCCCTTCATCAGAAATTATATTGAAGATCTTCTGAAAAACATCAGAACTCAAGTGTTGCTCAAGCTGATCAAGCCATACACAAGAATCAGGATCCCCTTCATCTCAAAGGTAACATCATTGACATACATATGGGCACATACAAATACATACATATTTGTCTTTACTGAAACTGCTGTTGTTCAGGAGCTTAATGTGCCAGAGGCTGATGTGGAACAGCTGTTGGTCTCATTGATACTGGATAACCGAGTTCAAGGCCACATTGATCAAGTTAACAGGCTATTGGAGTGTGGTGACAGGTTAAATCTCATCTGCATAAACTATTTTTGATGTTCAAAAATGGAATATTTTGTTATGTAGGATTCTGACTGTGCAAGTTTGGAATTTGGTTGGTTGCAGGTCAAAGGGAATCAAGAAGTACACTGCTGTGGAGAAATGGAACACTCAACTTAGGTCACTTTATCAGAGTGTTAGCAATCGGGTTGGTTGAGTAGCCTAAGATTTTATCTTTTGATGAGCGTATGTTATTTCACATTGGCATATTTTGTCCATCATGTCAAATTGGTAAAGTTGGTATCTGAACACAAGGATTGATGTGTTTTCAAGAGGGGTACATTGGTTGAATTGTGTATTTTGGTCTTTTGATGTCGATATCTTTATGTAGTGAAGATATTAATGAAATTTTTTGGAGCCTAAAGCGTTATTCTCCCTAGACCTGTGCGGAGTGAATGATACTAGTGGTATAATACATGATGAATAAATGCACTATATTCTTCTAAACTGTTGATTTTTTTTCACCATCTCATAACTAGCACCTACTAGAACAACATGATGAGCAGTTAGCAAGTCATGGTTACTTGTCCAAATCTAACAAATGCAGTCAGCTGACAGTCTAGTATGTAGATGTTTATTACAGAGCTGTCTGTGATTTTCAATTGAATGGATGTTAGTAGTTTTTTTGCCTATGTTGCCGAAAGTAGTATTAATAAAGAGAGCCTTGTAAATAACCATTGTACAGGAGCTTGTGAAACTGAACAAGAAACAAAATATGATAGAAGGCCATTATTGAGGTGGATGTTAGGGGCTGTTTGTTTCGGCTTATATAGCTGGTTTATGGCTTATTTAATTTTGGGCTTATGTTTCATAAGCTCACTTTTTGTGGATTATTTTGAAAATTCGCGGCTTATATAAGCTTATTATGACATAACAAACTTATATAAAAAGCTGAAAAGATTCAAAATAAGGCACAAAAAGTGAGCTTACGAAACATAAGCCCAAAATCAAATAAGCCATAAGCCAACAATATAATTAAGCCGAAACAAACACCCCCTTAGTAGTTTTGTTAGTTGTTTAGGGTAATAGTGACTTTTAGATTAATTATTACTGTATAGGACACTTGAACCACCGGCTTAACTTGAAATTTGAGGCAGCAATATGGATAGTACGTAACTAATCAAATTCAGTATATAGATCATTGAAACTTTTTGCCTAACTTTATCAGCTGTTTTCCAATATAAACTTATAATACTCTTGGGAGTTAGGAGTAATACCCTCCACATGATAGTGGTTTAAGATTAGAGTGGTATCCACCAGGTCATGCAACAGCAAAACCTTGAGTAAATATAAATTTTACATCTTTAAAAATAATGTGACAACAAATTAAGACGACGAGGTTGACAAAAGAAAAGGTGAAAAAGCAAGGTCAAGAAGCGAGTAATTACTATAGATCGCTTTTATCTTTACAAGATCACAATTATAAGATCGGATTGTGATTAAAAAATTCTATTTAAATGTTCAAATATCTTATATGTTTACTAATTCGTATTCAAAGCTAATTGTATGAACGAAGAAGAGTCCTCAAAGCTAAAATAATATGAAAATGCAACGCGTAATAGTTTAGAATACTAAAATAACTAATCGATGATTAATGATACAAAATCTTTAGTCTAAAAATCTATATATTTTACTATTTATAAAACATTTATAATTATCCACACTTGCATGAGTGTTTTACTTTAACAAAATTCATTCGTTTATACTTTTAGTTAGTTAATTCAAAGAAAATAACATCGAATCGGCTCATGATTTTACGATCTTATAGTAAGATCGAGACTCTACTTAAAATCGTATGCCTTTTAAAATCCAATAAAAAATCGACTCGTTTTTTCTTAACAGCTAGATCGAGATTTTTAACGAAAAAAATAAAAATAAAAAAAAGTATAATAGGCAGTATTGTAAAAAGCGGCCTAGGCGCTAGTTGGCCCTCCACCGCCCCGATTTGCAGCAAATCAGCCAAATTAGGCGTTTTGGTCAAAAGGCGGTCTACGAACCGCCTAGGCGGGACTAATCGGCCTAGGCGGCGGGTCGGTCAACGCCGGTTTAACATCAGATCTAGGGTTGAAGAAGGTGAAAGAGAGAGTAAAGCGGGAAGTGGAGGCTATGTGTTTAATGTTGTATAACCATAGCCCTACTAATATATAATTTATTGGCCCGTTAAAAAACACATACAATAGGTCCAACAACTAAGTGAGTGGGCTTTAATAAAAATAGACAAAATCTTTATCAAAATCATATGTAATGTAAATTTTACAACATATACAAAAAATATATAATTAAGAATAATAAAAACATTAACAAAATTATTAAAAAAAGAGTAAATTACGTCGTTCGTCCTTGTGGTTTGCGTTAACCGCAGACGCTCGTCTTTGACCAAAAAAGTTGCACCGCTCATCCTTAAGTGGCAAACGTTATGCGTGCTCGTCCTCCCACTAACGACTACGAGTAACGGTCGTTAAGTCACCTCATGTGATACCCATGTGAGGTATATCCGTCATTTCACACTTCATATTCTTTATTTATTCATCCTCATCTCCAATCATCACCAACCACTCTTTTTCTTCCATTCATCCCACAATTCATTATCATCGTCAGGAACCAAAAAAAAAATTACAAAAACCAGCTCTTTACCAAAATTATTATCATCATCTAAGAAAAAAAAAATATAGCACAAAAAAAATCAACTCTTTACAAAAATCATTATCATCAACAAGAACCAAAAGAATCTACACAAACCCATTTCCATACCATCTTATCATTCCACCAACACCCATCACTCATTCATTCAACACAATAAAAAACACACTTATCTCAAATTTCTCTCCATCTTTCTCACACACTAGAATCCGGCCGGCAAGCCCGCCGTCGACCACCACAGCGTCCCCAACCTCCCCAATACTAACACCACAATAACCCGCAACCACTACTGAACCAAACTATCATAAACGAACCACCACCAGATCCGACGCCTTATATAGTCATCTTTTCTATTCTTTCAGATCTTGAAAATACATGGTGTTATTTCCATCATCAAAAACACAAAATCTTGTGTATGTTTGTGAATCTAAGTGTATGTATGTATTTATGTACTAGGCTTTGTGCCACAGTTTTGAAAGAAGTACAAGAAATAGATATATTCATTTTTTCGCAACATAATTTATGCCACTGTCTTGATTCAATATTCTAATAAAATGTTTATGCCACTTTTTTGGTGAGTGTTATTTTGTGATTTTTGGTTAGTTTATCTTAAAGTGGTTGGTGGTGTGAAATGAATATTTGATGAAGAATGATAAAGATGATGTAGGATCTCGTGGTGGATAATGGCGACATGAGTGGTGACTGATGGTGGCAGCGTGGGTGGCGGGTGACGGTGGATCTGTTGGATGGTAGATGAAGATAACCACGGTATATGTGTACTGGTGGATGGTAGATTCTGATGGTGGTTACAAATTGTGGTGAAGAAGATTTTTTTGATAGATTTGATTTGATATGAGGTCACTGAGAAAATTTAAAGTTTTTTTTATTAAAGTTTATGATATTAAAGTGTTAAGAAAAATACCAGGATACAAATTTGTTTATTGTGAGGAAGTGAGATATGTTTTTAAAGATAGAGTGGTGGTGGTTGGTGTTGGGTGGAATATATGGTGTTAGGTGGAATGGGTGGAAGAGATAGTGTTGGTGTTGGGTGGAAGAAATGGTGTTGGGTAGAATGGGGTTTTGATGATAAAGATAATGATAGCAAGATGACTATTTTACCTCATGTGCAAGGCACGTGTAGGATTTAACGTCTTTAATATAACGGTCGTTAGTGGGAGGACGACAGCGCATAACGTTTGCCACTTAAGGACAAACGGTGCAACTTTTTGGTCAAAGGACAAACGTCTGCGGTCAACGCAAACCACAAGGACGAACGGTATAATTTACTCTTAAAAAAATATACAATTTATGCATATTTTTATACCAAATACATATAATTTTAAATTTTTTATATATAAAAGTTCAATCCGCCTAGGCCCCGCTTAGGCGGTCTAGGCGCTAGGCGGTCCGCCCGACTAGCGCCTAGTGTTTTTTGCAACCTTTAGGCTGGACGCAGTGGGGCTTTCCAAATTGGTTGGGCATCAAAAAATTGCCTCGACGACCGATATTCACATCGGTCAAGTCGAGTGTGGAACAAGGGTCTTCAAATCGGTCGAGGCTTGAAAATTTGAGTATCGGTTGTATTTTCAACCGATATTCAATGTGTTACACTTTTCCAAAATTGTAACGTTACAACATTAAAAAAAAAAAAAAAAAAAAAAAAAATAAAAAAAAAACTTTACAACTTTTCCTATAAATACTCAAAAACATTTCTAAAACACACAATTTCAATCGATATTTCTATCTCAATACCTTCAAACACATTCTTTTAATATGTCGTTCGAGCTTTTATTTGGTTCTTCTTCGTCTTCCGACGATGAAGAAGTTTTTAGTAAGTTTGTGGGGTTTGCGGATTTTGCTTGGAAGGCTTACAAAGCATCACAACCAAAAGTTCGATGAAGGTACATACGTAGGGATCATGAGGGTGCTCATAATCGTTTAGTGGCGGCATACTTCTTCGAAAACCCGCAGTTCGACGCAAGAACATTCCGTCAGCGGTTCCGAATGAGCCGAGAACTATTCACAGAAATTGTTCGAGAGGTAACCGATCATTCTCCTTATTTTCAACAAACTTTTGATGCTAGGGGCATACCTGGTATTAGCCCATTGGTTAAGTGTACTGCGGCCATTCGTCAATTGGGATACACGGCCGTTCCTGATTCTCTTGACGAGAATCTGGCAATGGCCGCAACAACATCCCGTGAATGTCTCCGTAAGTTTTGCAAGGTTATCATGGAGTTATATGGTGTTGAGTATTTGCGAAAGCCCACGTATTCTGTCCTTGAAAGATTATATGTTCATCACGAGCATAAGCATGACTTTCCTGGGATGATGGGAAGCATTGATTGTATAAGTTGGGAGTGGGAGAATTGCCCAAATAGTGCGAGAGCTCAATATGCTAGGAGTGATCACGGGCCACATCCATTCATTTTATTGGAAGCGGTCATTTTCCAAGATTTATGGATTTGGCATGCGTACTTTGGTGTCTCCGGAATGAATAACGACGTAAACGTTTTACGTCGTTCCCCTGTTTTCAATGATATAAAATCTGGGAGAGCACCAGACCTTGAATTCGAGGTTAACGATGTGGCTTATAAAAGGAGACATTATCTTACTGACGGGATATATCCACAATGGTCCGTTCTTATTAAGTCCATTTCAAATCCTCCCACGGGTGATGAAGAAAGAATATTGTACAAGAGGATGCACGAAGCGGCAAGGAAAGATGTGGAGCGGGCTTTTGGTGTGTTGAAGAAGAAGTGGAAAATGCTTAAAGTTTACGCTCGAGGGTTGTATAAAAGGATATCCAAGATATTATGTATACATGTATCATATTACATAATATGATCCTTCGACATGTTAAATGAAATGATATGTCTCTACTGGTTCGAAAATGAGGACACCAAGATCATGATCCCTTAAGATCACATGACGAATCGTTAGTAGTTACTCGGGAGCTAATTGACGATCAACTCATCTACACTTAAAATGATTCGATCGAACACATTTGGAGAAATCGTCAAATCAAGTCAATCGAGAGAATGAAGTCGATAGTGACGATGACGATGAGGAAGACAATGAAGTTTTTTTTTTTTTTTTTTAAATGTTTTAACGTTATTCAATAATTTACGTAATGTTTTAATGTTTATTCAATTTCAGATTATAATGTTTTAATTTTAATGAATTTTAATTTGTTGTTTAAAATGTTTGAAATTAAAATAATAATAAAAAGATCGGCCATCGACTCGACAACTCTAGTGGTATCGATCATCGGAGAAAAAAAACGACGCGACACCACGATCACAAGTCGAAAAAAAAGCGATGCGACACCGACGATCACGAGATAGCCTTAATTGGTGGGTGGCGGGTCACCCAAAACAATAACACGGTAAAAGATTCCAACCCCAACATCCTTATTTTGACTAAAAAAAAGCAACTCCAATAACACCACACCACCCACTTCACACCAATAGATCATTGACTCCATACAATAAAATCAACGCAACCAGAAGCTAATTATTATCATTAGATCAAACCTCCTATCATATCATGGCTGCTGCTGCTTGTGGTAGCTTAGTTGTTGGTGTTTCAGTATTAGCTGTTTTATTAGCAGTGGTTAGTGGCAACTCGGAAGGAGACGCGCTGTACGCGCTACGAAGGAGCTTAAACGATCCAGAAAAAGTGCTGCAAAGCTGGGATCCAAATCTAGTTAATCCTTGCACCTGGTTTCACATCACTTGTAATCAAGACAATCGTGTCACTCGTCTGTAAGCTAACCCTAACCCTAATTACTACTACTATCTTTTTTTTTTTTTTTTCATTTTAATTTATTTGATGAGTTAAGTTATCCTGTGCATAAGGAACGTGTAGTTGTTGTTGCTAGTTGAATTAAAATAAGATTAGAAATGAAATTTTAAGTTATAATAAAACTTTACAATATTGTTTATGAGTAGCGGGCGATTGATACTGTTTCGCTCTTTATGTTTTAGGCTTGTTTGGAAACAAGCAACTAGCGTTCCTACTTTTTCTAAACGCTCCAAATCAAAACGCTGCCTCTAGTACCATTTATGAGTAGTAGAGTCTAGCGGGCACGGGTTAAACGGCTCATGTTATACATATCGCTTTAGAAAAGACCCAAAACGACGAAAAAAGTTGCTCAAACCTAACGCGTTATTTATATTTAAATAACTAAATATATTATATTTATAAGTTCTTTTATAAACAATTGCAATGCTCTCCAATTGAGAGAAACCGTTAATGCCTATTTAACTTTTGAAAGGGCCATACATGCCCATTTCAAAAAAAGAGGGGCTAAATGCGCCCAAATCTTTTACAAATTAGCCCATAGAAGCCTATTTTTATGATTTTGGGCACAAATTGCCACCTCTATTTACGAGCAACTACCGTTTCCACTTACTAATTATGACTATACAACTATTTTACCAAATGCTTTATCAAAACAAAAAGCTCATGCTACCGCTATCTTCGCCAAACATACCCTTAAAGTAGTAATACCCCCTAAGCACAGAAATATACACAAATCTAGCATGTATATGATGTCTGTGGCGCGTGTGTTTGCAGCTGCATGATCCATTTCTCTTATCTTAGCAACACATGTTTATGCTGTTGAAGAGTTGAAGGTATCTTACGTTCGGTAAAGTTGTTGGTCGGTTCGCTATAAGTTCCTCGTCATTTCTGTGTAGATGTAGCACATTCTAAATCTTCTAGTCTTGTTAGTGAGTTGTATAATGGAGCGTATTTATTTGGTGGTGAGATAGCACACTTTTTAGTCATTGTTGGAGTAGCTTAGAGTGAAATTTGTAATTGAATGATTGAGTTCATTACGATGGTGGTGAAAGGTGAAATACCATGTGTGGAATGGTGGGTTATCGTATCTATTTGGAGGGGTTCTTATGTATGTTTTGTGGTCTAGGAAAGGTAAAGTTCTATCAGGATTAGGACTAGCATGTTAAGATCATTTTGGAAGTGATTAGATTGATCTGTATTGACAAGTTGGCACAAGTCTTTTAGTACAGTAAAGTTATTTATGCTGGTTAGGAATGAGAAATTGGTTGATAGTTTGTCTAAACTTAGGAATATATCGACATGTTTGGTGATTGGATTTATTATTATTTGCAAAGATTCATTATCATAGTTGTGGTTATAAGCCTTAACAGATTAGCTACAAAAGTTCATTTCAACTGACTTTTGCTTGGCCGTTAAAAAAAGTTTATGAGAAGGTTTGAAGCCATTTTTTCATTTATGTGATTAGCTTTTTATACATGAAATTGATATTGATTTCTGGTGTAATTGATTATGAACTGATTACATATGTAATTGCAACAAAACCTAAAATTGTGAAATACAAAAATCATTCCTCGGGTTTTTGCTCAAGTTGCAAATTTGGTTCTCTTAGCCTTGTCGATAGTCATGAATCCTTCATCCAGTTTTACATTAAGATATGTCAGATGTCAAGTGCAGTTCAGTGGCATGATTGTCTGATTAAGCAAAAATAAAAATCTATTTTGACTCAAGCATATCTTCATTAATAAGGGAAATCAGAAAAGACACCAGATTCTCATCACCCTCCTAATCTTAATCGTGTTTATATATCTCTCGGGATTAAAATTGATTGCAAAATCAAATGGGTTTGAAGAGCAACACGGTGATATATGACATGATCGAGACATAATATAGGCACATTAACTTGAGGAAACATCATTGGCTTAAATATTAACTTGTTTTAAGATCGGTACTTTTTAATATAATCTAAGGTTTTAGCATAAATTGAGGGGAAATCGTGATATGATCTTTACAAAATTTAGTGTCTACGTTTGACATCCTTCGATTGATGAAAAATTAAGGATGGACTGACATAGGGAAAATAATTTTTGATTCCATCTGTGTTAGATTTCCAAGGATGAAATCTGCAGATCAAAAAATAGTCAATGACCAATCTTCTTAACTCAAAATATTATGTGGTTATGAAGGATTCTAAGAGTATAGGTTTTCATATCAACTTTATTCGCAAGACTTAGTTCGACCTCATAACTGAAAACCAAGGTTGTAAAAATCGCTCGGCGGTACCGTGACGGTTGACCCCCGCCAAGCGCCATAGCCGCCATGGCGGCGCCTAGGCGGCGCCTAGGCGGTGACCCTAAATTACAAAGGAATTTATTAAAGAAATGAATATTAGCAAGATTAATTATAAAAACTAGCTTAAATTAGAACAAAATCAATAAAATCGGAGTTAATTGCCGTGAATTGGAAAAAAAAAAAACCCAGATCTGAAGTTGAACACCGTTGACCGTCGTTGACCGTCGTTGACCGGCGTTGACCGGCGTTGACCGGCGTTGACCAAACCGCCGCTAAGGCCGATTTTGACCGCCAAGCTCCGATTTTGACCGATTTCTGACCGATTTTGACCAAAACGCCATGTTAGACCGATTTGGGAAAAATCGTGGCGGTGGACCACCGATATCCGCCTAGGCGCCGCCTGAGGCGGCCGCCAAACCGATTTTACAACACTGCTGAAAACAACAAGTTTTTGTAATGCTGAAAGCAACACTTTTCTCTGTTCGGGATTAAGCTTCGTCTACTTTGAAAGTTATTGTTGGTTTAATACGTACAATCATATACTATTTATTAACATAATCCGACAATAAAAGTCAGTATTACGCCATGAGTTATGATACTTAATTGATCACGTTATTGTTCTTTAACAGGGATCTTGGAAATTCAAAGTTATCTGGTCATCTTGTGCCTGAACTAGGAAAGCTTGAACATCTACAGTATCTGTGAGTTGCTCATCTATATTAGCTTAACCATTCAAATATTTAGTCATGTGATTCTTTACTAAGTTTGAATGTATGATGTAATTGAATTGATGCAGGGAGCTCTACAAAAATAACATTCAAGGTACGATTCCAGCAGAGATCGGTAACTTGAAGAGCCTCATAAGCTTGGATCTTTACAACAACAATATTACTGGCAAAATTCCATCCACACTTGGGAAGTTGAAAAATCTAGTGTTCTTGTAAGTTCTGCTATTTGCAACAAATTTGATAACTTCATTGTTGATAAAGCTATTATTAATTCCTCTCTCACAATTGGCAGGCGTCTTAATGATAATCGTCTAACTGGAAGAATTCCTAGGGAACTCATTGGCGTTTCAAGCTTGAAAGTGGTGTATGTGCTCGTTCCTATTAAATTTTCATGTTGCATAATGTAATTAGGCAATGTTTAAAGAAGTGTTTTACTTGTTTTGTTCAGGGACGTATCAAACAATAACCTCTGTGGAACAATCCCTACCACTGGTCCATTTGAACACATCCCTTTAAACAAGTAAAGCTTTCCCATCTTGACAGTAACTTGCATTTCATTTTCAATTTATGATTTTTCAGTTTTGGGCATGCCATCTTTAATTAGTGTGAGTTTGATTAGTGACAATTTAGTAATTATGAGTTTTCACTGTTGTATAAATCATTCGGTTTCTTTGATGATTGTGTTTTGCAGCTTTGAGAACAATCCTCTTCTGGAAGGGCCAGAGTTGATGGGACTTGCAAGTTATGACACAAACTGCTCGTAGAAGTGTTGTTTCTAGTTGTCTTACATGATGTCAAGTTTGCTGCTCTTATAAACCCGTCTTGAGTTGTAAGAACTCTTGTGAAAACATATAACATCCGGATAGTTTGTTGTGATATTGTCTGTAAAATGTTTATCTTGCTGTGATGTACTATGTCTCGAAAAATATAATATTTGGTGGCAACCAATGGAAGTTATAACTTAGACGTGTGTGACTGTTTGAGCTACAAGCTAGTTTGCAAATGATATGATCTGCATGAAATAACTGCAACTACTCCCCTTGACTTATCACGACAGCAGTCATTGTTGAAAAGACTTTCACGAGGCTAGTGTCACTTTTATAGATGATTGCTAGTCGTTGTTGTTGACAAATTGAATGTTATCCTTTGAACCTTTGAATGGTCGTGAGATTTTCTTATGAGCAAATATGTGGCATTCTGATTAGTATATTCAAACAGTTAGAACAAATGAATAAACAGTTAAACATACAGTACTTCCAAGTAAATAAACTTATAGCAGCTGCTAGGAGCCTAGGAATTCATTTGTCTTATTTTGCTTAATTTAGACAAAGGTAGTCCAGCCTTACTTTTTACCCTTTCACCATCTGAGTACCAATAAATATCTCACAAAATATAAACACGGAAATATGCAACAGTTCAAAATTTTAAATGAACCAAGCGGTCATATTGTGTGATCGGAGCTGATTGCTTTTATGGCTCTAGCAGGCTACGTCTCAAGTGTCGAGATCGTGGTCATTTGCAGTCGTTTGCATACTTTCTACCGGGTGAATGACCTTATTGATGGTGCATTTCGGGGGTTCTTTTACCTTAGCTTGACAGATACTTCCTCACGTCTTTGTTTGGTCGAAAGGAGTTGTAAAGTTTAGAGTCGGTATGCCTTGTAAGATTAGAATCAAGTTGACTGGTAGTCTCATGTTGATCGATAGCGTCATGTTGTATGTATTTCTAGGTTACTTCTTTTAATATATATAATATAATATATTGCCTTGAAACAAAAAAACAAGTGCCGTGTATTTGTAAACTGTGGTTCGAAGAAAAAAGACAGTGAATAAATAATTAACTTAACCACACGGTTTTGCTGATTAGCCTTTACAAGAATAAATAGAATCAACCACCTACCAAGTTGCGCAGTAGGTTATGACACTATAATGTTCCTCATTTTCGAGTTATTCAGCAGCTTACACATAGATATATGGTGTATAGAGTTACATAAACACATCCACTTAACTTTGGAATTAGGCAAAGCTACTCGAGTCTGCAAATTCATCCCTGGAAAAGGGGCACACGTACAGAACCATCACAGTTCATAAATTCACTTTCAATACATGTACAAGTAGTTATTTAATATGGATCCACCTAAGAGTGTTCAAGAAACTACACTATGGGGTCAAAACATTAATGCTAGCCATTTAGCGATAAAGCTACCAGTGTAAGGTAAGGTAGATCAAGTTAATACAAGTAAATGCAGCTACCTACAAGTTTAACCAAACAAAAAGAGGCCAATATGTTGGCAACAGCAAACATTTGATTGACCACACACCTGGGATTCCAGTTGCTACTCAAGCCGGTTTCCAACAAGAAATGGCGTAAATGATTCGCCCTTTCCATCCCTGCAGAAGCCAATTGTTGTCTTCATCTATCAAGAAATCTTTATGATAGAGGCTCACTTTCTCTGCTGCCCGTGTTGCTATAAACCGAGAGAATGGAACTGGAACTAACCCTACCCTTAAATTACGAACATGCCATTGCTTGTACGTCTCGGGTCTTTCACTCCTTTCCCACCCCTCACAAGCTATAACATTCAAAGCTTCTCTTCCAAATATCTCTCTTTCAAGCAGCATCCTTTCAGGGCGCTCACGGGTACATTGGTTTCAAGCATATCAAACAATGCTGAAAAATGAAAAGAGCCTCCCGGAAACGGGTCAGGAAAAATGGAGCATTATAAGATCCATTCAGAATTCCATGAATGAAAATATCAGGGTTAATCTTCTTTATTAGGTTTAGAACAATGTTTCTCGCACTATCTGCAACCACTGTCTCATCAAGTAAGTTTTTCGATCGATACAGACAATTAACAACAAGAAACTCATCTTCTTTAAGCATAAGTTCCTCAACTTTAACATTTTCCCATCTTTTAGCAATGGAATGATACTCAAACGGTACCTTAAATTGTTCAGCATATGCCTCCAACCTGCGACCCGTCTCCTCAATTCTTTGTGCTGGCCTAAACCCCGGTTGAGGAAACTCGATTCCAGTAATTCTAACATGTGGTGGCCCACCTTTTCGGGTTGAAATACGCTGAAGAAAGGTGGGCCACTGAAACCCATAAAGAATACCAAAATCAATGATATGTACCCTCATGGACTTCTCTGCTTTATCCATAATTGTCCTGTTTGAAGCAAAATTTGAAATCTTTCTAAAAGGCGACGAGGCCATATACAGATGGTAAGCCTTGATATAATCTGCTGCACATGTTTTCTTGCTGACTAATCCTTTATGAATTTGGCTACCAGTGCCAGCTAAACGTGCCTCGAGACCATTAGCAAAACAATGAGCTAACCTCTGAGTCCCGTCACCAAAAGGAGAAGCGTGTTGTCTGATTTCGTTCAACAGTTCATTTGCTTTTCTTCTATCATCAGCTGCAACGGATTGTGCACACGTAATTAAAAGGGTTCTTAAATCTATCACTTCTTTTTTCTTCTTTGGTTTCCTACCACGGGTTTTACTTCTCCCTTTGCCTTTACCTTTCCCGTTACTTAAACTTGTATCTTCTACATCTTTTACCGAATCTTTAATTTTTTCTATACGTAACGTGTCACGAAATGAGTCTAGAGCAACCTTACCCTCTCCCAAACTAGAGAGAAAGATCAAGTCCATCTCTTCAGACCTTAAAGTTGCATCTGGAAATATAGCCGCCTGTTTGATTACCCTTTCTTGTTTTTCAACTTCGGTTATATCCTCTCTATAAGGATTTTTTCTTATATTTGGTTTTGTTAACGAGAGTATACTTTCTTCTCTTTTTTTATCTTGACCTATATTGTTAGAACCTAACAATAGGTTGCCACTAGGTAAAAACTTGTTCGCTTCTTCGGCACCCTTTCTAAACTGCGACATCATCTGATTCTCATTATAAAGATCAAACGTATCCGCAGTACTTGCATGTGAATCCAACCCTCCGGTGCTTGACGATCCAAGCGATGCATATGACACATTCTGACCAGCAAAATACTGTAAAATTGAGGCGTCATGTGCATAACCACCACTAGAACTACTAAAACTATCAGCATATAAACCATTTCCATTATGGTCAGCATAGGTCAAACCGGACTCAAACTCTGGCGGAGGCCAAGGGGCGGAGACGGAGGTACTTTTCCCAAGAACCTCATAAAACGGCTTCTCAGCAGCCTGAAGATCTAAAGACTCTTGAAGCATACACGACCTATCCTCCATATCCTCTTCCATCAATACCTGACTAATATACCCCAAAATCGCATCCGAAAGATCACAATCTTCATGAAGCTCATCCTCAAGACTCCCCCTCACATCAGGCAATGGCGGATTATTCATATTACCAAACTGTAAACCTCTAAAGTTTTGACTATACCCTGAACTTGGATGATACCTATTACTACCATTACTGACTTGATCATAACTTGAAAAACTATTTCCAAACATTTGACCATTATTTCGAGTCCTATTATCATCCGAAAAAATCGGCATACTCCCATTCCCATTTTCATTACCATCCAAAGAACCAAACATCCTACCAAACCCAGGATCCATTTATCTCAACTCAACCTTAAAAACTACTAACACATCTAATAACCATAATCACAAATATCATAAAATTTACTACAAGATATTCCAAAAGATTTAAAAGGGTATGATAAAATGATACAAAAATTGGATTTTTTTACCTTATTGCACAAAGTAGTGATCTTGGTTTATGGTGTAAATGAAGAATATGAAGGTTTTTACAGTGGTAAAAATGGGTTATTGATAAAATCTTGAAATGAATGGAAGGAAATAAAGGAGCAGAGAAACAAGGAGAGTGCAAAGGAAGAGTGTGTGTGTGGGTGTGACGTGGGAGGTAGAGGTGAAGCACAAATACATAGTACATAAACCAACACAACAAGGAGGAACCTACACTAGTTACTCCTACACTGTTCTAACCTTTGTTTTTTGCACTTTAGGTAACTTGGGTAACTGAGTTTTGATTTAAGCGATGTACTATCTTCTTTCTAATTGTACTACTACTTAGGTTAACTTTAGGTAATTTATATAATCAGTCCTTGGACTTGGTATTGAGGATATGTGGTCTGACAATATAGTTAAAATTAAAAATATTATTAAGAAAATGACATTATAGTAGAACCTTAAGATTCTGGTCTGATTTTACGATTTTGACTTTGCAATAACGAAAATGATCATGAGTAAGATCGCGATCTTAAAAACCTTGGTTGAAAGTAAAACTAAAACCAGTAGCTTAAGTTTCAGCAAAGTTGATAACACAATTTACTAAAACCAAGAGCTTAAGTTTCAAAGAAAGTTGATAATACAATTTTATTTCGTTGCACGTCCCTCACGAGAGCTAGTTTGGGGTTAAAGCTTGCGTTTAGGTGATTTCTCTAGTTTCAATACAGTCGTTTATCACTAGTTGGTACTTGAAAAACTCGTTATGTGTTTCTCCATTTGCGATTTCTATCCTAAAAACAACTACTTTTTCAGATATCTAAAATTTGTTAGGATGGAAGGTGTGCTGAGGTGTTTTCGTTCATCATATCAGCTTCACATTTGTCAAAAACACTTCCTTTTTAAGAGCATCCACATTACATACACTCTTTTGGGTTAAATAGGGTGACGTATCCCGTTGTATTATTTCATATGAAAACTTAAATACCATTTCACCTATGTACTTTATTATTAATTATTTTTTACCATAAAATAAATTTAGACATAAATTGGTTGCATCTCCACTATCTATACAAGTGAGCTCTTTAATTGATTATTTAATTGGTGCAAGGACATATTAACATTAACATAATATGTGTATGTACTATGTAGAGAGATACACTCACTTTAAACACACGATCCCCACAATAAAATTGAATATTGAGTTGGTGTTTAAACCATTTTATTGAACGATGCCGCCACTGCATTGGAGATGGCCTAATAGCCCAAGCTTTTATCAATACTACATTATAAAGGATTTGACACTTTTATAAAAAGAAGTCTTAAAATTTTAAGAAAAAACAAAATTAATATAAAATAAAAATTAAAAAATTAATGCAAACTTTGAAAATTTAAGTCTTATTTAAACCATATAATAACTCTCTCTAATAATGGTATTTTAATAGAATTGTTTATAAAAAAAGCTCAATAAACTTATAACCACTAATTTAATGATAAAATTTGAAAAATAAAAATACTAACTATTTACACTATTAATAAACTTTTGAAAAACATATATCTACTACGTTATAAAGTATTTGAAATATGCTAAATAAGAAAGGTTTAAAATAAAAATAAAAAACATTTGTTCGTCACAAAAATAGTCATCGGGTACCCACCAACGCATTGCACGGGTACCCTTCTAGTCAGTGCCGTAGCTGAGTTACTAGAGGCCGTGTGCAAAAGTTTATATAATACCTAAATATGACGCCAAAGATATATTTTTAACTACTAGCTTTAATATTTTATGAGTTTTTTCTCACTTTTGATCACTTGAAGATCAAATTAACAAATATTTAGAACATAATTTCATATATCGTTAACATTTTGATGTTTGAAGTAAATTTTGATGCCCCAAAATATATAAAGAGATACATATTTTGAGGCCCCTAAAACTGTGAGGCCTTGTGTGGTTGCACACCTCGCACACCCTCGAATACGGCTCTGCTTCTAGTAAGCTTTAACTTGAACATATCCTTTGTACTTATTGAGTCTATATGTTAAACCGGTAAATGGACAAGGTTTTCTCTTTTCAGATTATTTGAGAAGGCGAGTATTTAACTGAAATGTACGTGATCTAACTGTGATATCCTTGTTATCTCACTCGCCTTTTTTCTAGCCACACAAAATGCATACCTAGTGCTTTATGAACCTAGACCTCTTGTAAAAGGTTAGGTGACTTACCACTAAATCATTTGATTTATGAGACTATCATTGTGATTTGTAAATTGTGTTGCCGATTATAGGTATCAATAATATGTTGGAAAATTTAGTGCACTTGTGGGATGGTTCACACCTTGTAATGGGTTAGGAGGTACGGAGTATACACCCATAAGGTCCATGAACACCCGACTCTAATAGTGGTATGTATTGGTAGTGCTTGGTGAAAGTATCTTGTTGTGGTTAACATCGATTATCGTTGTTTCCACCGGCAAAGATTTCAAGGGATCGATGTTTCCACCGGTGGTATCTCACCGAAGTTGTATTTACATCAAGCAAAGGCGTTTCAATCAAGCAAAGTAACCACCGAAAACACTATGAAAGTATCGATATAAGTATCGATAAATGACGATTACAATCGCATCATTATGACCACGCTTAATTGGTCATGTAACCACTAACGGCTATAATGGGATAATTATGAGGCTATTAATGGGTGATTAATACTCATAATTCCATTGAACTGTTAAGAGTAACCTCCTATAAATAGGAGATCCGAACATGCATGAAAGAGACACGAAAACACTAAACACTTATAAGCGCAAGGGTTAAAGAATTGTGCCTAATTCTCTAATCGCATTTGGTCTTATCCCAAGTAGATATTCGTGATACCCGCATTAGGGTCGAATAGTTTACTTTGGAAAGTGATCACACGATTCCAAGTGATATCCGTAACCACCGGTGGTATCTCATATCACGACCATTGTTTGTTTCTCACGAAACAGTTGATCGTTCTTCATCAAGTTGATTATCTACACCGATTTGGGACGAATAACCACCAACAATCAAAGTAAACTATTTAGTGATAATCAATGGCAACCGCCGCTATGAACATATGGCTTCAAACTTTGCAAAGCCGGACAAGTTTGAAGGGGTGGACTTTAGGAGGTGGCGAAGAAGATGCACTTCTTGCATCAAGCATGAGTGTGGTCTATGTGTCGACTACTCCAATTCGATGATGGTGGGATGATGCTATTGTGGAGCGGATCGGGAGGAGGAGCAAGTGGGAGAATGATGACTACATATGCAGAGGTCTTATTCTAATGGTATGTCCGATTCTCTGCTTGATATTTATCGAACTCGAATCTTTCAAAGAACCGCGGATTCCTTGGATGCCAAATATATGGTCGAGGATGCATCAAGTAAGAAGTTTCTTGTTAGTAATTTCACAAATTACAAAATGACCGATTCAAGACCGCTTATGGAATAATACAATGAACTTCTTGGAATACTTGGAAGGTTTACACAACACAATATGCACATGGATGAGGCTATTTCGGTCTCTTGTGTTATTGACAAACTTCCTCCTTCTTGGAAAGATTTCAAGCATATCTTGAAACATAAGAAAGAGGAATTAACTCGGTTGAGTTGGGCGATCATCTGCGCATTGAGGATTCCTCAGTCGCAGGATAATGACAAGCCAAAGAGTAGCATCGCCATCGACCATCTGTTGTCAATATGGTGGAGCATAACAACTCCACCGTGTACAATGACAACAAAGGCAAGCGCAAACATCATGATAACACAGGCGGATCCTAACAAGAAGGCAACACCTACTTGTTGGAAATGTGGCAAGACCGGTCACATTAAAAGGGACGGCAAGGGTGTTAATGTTGGTGGTAAAGCCAATGGACCAGCACTAAAAGTTCGTGAGTGGTGGTTCACCAACTCACCGAAAGGTCGAATATGTTTAATAAGTCTTTTCGATTTATTATGTTACATATGTATCTTAATCTTTTATGTGCGGGATGATGATGTTGCGTGGTGGGTTGACTCGAGCAACAGTTCATGTGTAAAGATAGAAGTCGGTTCAAGACTTATGAGTCACCGAATGATGGTTCTATTCTTCACATGGGAAATGAGTCAATGACTTTGGTGCATGGTCGTGGTTGTGTAGATCTTATGTTTAGTTCAGAAAGATTGTAACTTTGTTTGATGTTGTTCATGTTCACGATATCGTGAAGAACTTGGTTTCAAGTAGTATTTTGAATAATTATGGTTATAAACAAGTTATTGAGTCTGATAAATTTGTGCTTTCTAAGCATGGTGTTTTTATTGGTTTTGGTTATTTATGTAATCAAATGTTCAGGCTTAATGTTTCCACTGATAGTATGTCTGTTACCACTGACAATGTTATTTCAGCTTTTGTGTCTACTTTTGATCAGACTAATTCTATCCTCTGGCATGCAAGACTTGGTCATGTACATTATAAAAGGTTGCAAGATATGTCTAAGGATGGGTTGATCCCAGCCTTTGACATGGACACTGAAAAGTGTAAAACTTGCATGTTGACCAAGATTACCAAGAAACCCTTTCAGGGTGTTAGTCGTGAGACT
Organism: Chrysanthemum lavandulifolium; assembly: GCA_022545495.1. Lineage (NCBI taxonomy): Eukaryota > Viridiplantae > Streptophyta > Magnoliopsida > Asterales > Asteraceae > Chrysanthemum > Chrysanthemum lavandulifolium. The sequence continues at coordinate 119,011,450 of CM040243.1, forward strand.
AAGCTCCTGGAGCTTGTACACAGTGACCTGTGTGATTTGCATGCCACTCCTTCTTTGGGAAATAAGAAGTACTTTGTGACATTTATTGATGATGCTTCTAGATTTTGTTATGTCTATTTGTTACATACCAAGGATGAAGCATTATATAAATTCAAAGTGTTTAAAAGCAAGTTGAATTACAACTGGGTCTTTGATCAAAAGATTAAGGACCGATAGGGAGGTGAGTACTTGGATACTCAGATTTTCATCTGTTGGAATAATCCATGAAACGATCGCCTTTATACTCCTCAAAGAAATGGCATTTCGAAAGGAAAAATAGGTGTCAAGGAGATGGTTAATTCCATGTTGTCCTATTCAGATCGAGTCAAGGGTTCGGGGTGAAGCTATGTTAACAACTTGCTATTTATTAAATAGGGTTCCCAACAAAAGGAACAAGGTTACCCTTATGAACTCGACTAAAGGAAACCCAACCGAACTATCTCGTGGCCTGGGGTTGTAGGGTCATTGTAAGACTCGATCCAAAGCAAAGACTTTGGGTGAAAGAGGCATTGATCGCATCTTTGTTGGATATGTTGAGCATTCCAAGGCTTTTAGGTTCTATGTTATTGAACCTAATGAACATGTTTCAATTAACTCTATAATTGAATCAAGGGATGCAACTTTGATGAGAATAGATTCACATCGGTCCTAGACCAAGTCGAGGATTCCTAATGGAACTCATGGCACTGGTGTATCGAGGTCCTCGATGATGAACCATCGGTGGTCCCCGATGAGGTTGTGGTTCAACAACTCGAACTCGTGCTCAAGAAGAGCAAAAGGGTTAGGACTCCAAAGTCATTTGGACACGAGTTTCAACTATACTTAGTTGAAGGTACAAGGATGAGGTCTCGCATCAATACTCCTATTGCTTCATTGTTGAGGATGATCCCAAGACATTTGAAGAAGCAATGAAGTCCCGTGACATTGCTTTCGGAAAGAAGCAATCAATGATGAGATGGATTCCATCATGGGCAACAACACTGGTGTTGGTTGATCTACCACCGTGTTGCAAACCTCTGGGTTGCAAATGGATTTTCAAAAGGAAAATGAAGGTAGATGGAACTATTGAAAAGTTCAAGGCTAGATTAGTTATTCGTGGCTTTAAACAAAAGTCGTGGATAGACTATTTTGATACTTATGCCCCTGTGGCTCAGTATCGATACCATAAGACCGCCGATTGCTATGGCATCTATTCACAACCGATTATTCATCGATGGATGTGAAGACGACTTTCTTGAATGGTGAATTGGAAGAGGAGGTTTATATGAACCAACCTCGTGGCTTCATCTTGCTCGGAAATGAAAACAAGGTGTAAACCGATTAAGTCTCTTTATGGATCAAGCAGCACCTAAGCAATGGCATCAAAAATTTGATGAAGTGGTTTTGTCTAGTGGTTATGTTCTTAACCAAGTCGACAAATGTATATAGCAAATTTGATGAATCGGTAAAGGAGTCATCATTTGTCTATATGTTGATGACATGTTGATCTTTGGCACCGACCAAAATCAGTTGACCGACAAAGGAATTTTTGTCATCAAGGTTCTCCATGAAGGACATGGGGAGGCCGATGTTATCCTTGGTATTAGGATTAAACATGAAAGTAATAGAATTTCTATCTCTCGCCTCATTATATTGAGAAGGTGCCGAGGATATTCAATTACTTTGTTTGTACTCCGATGAGTACACCTATGGATACTTGTGAGAAGCTAATGCCTAATCATGGCAAGGTTGTATCTCAACTTGAGTATTCTAGGGTAATTGGTCGCTCGATGTATGCCATGACCGTATAAGGCCCGATATTGGCTTTGCGGTGGGAAAATTGAGCAGTATACTAGTAATCCTAGTGCTCATCACCGCAAGCGCTCAAAGGGTATCAAGTATTTGAAGAGAACTATGGATTATAGTCTCTCATATATCGGTTACCCATCGTTGTTGGAAGGTTACACCGATGCAAGTTGATCAAGAACATCGAAGACAATTCGCCTACCAAAGGTCGGGTATTCCTACTGGTGGAGGTGCAATTTCTTGGGCATCCAAGAAGCAAACTTGCATCACCGCTCAACAATGGAATCAATTTGTGGCTTTAGCAATCCGGTAAAGAAGTCGAATGGTTGAAAACTTGCTTCGAGATTCCATTGTGGCTCAAACCTATAGCACCCATTTCTATCCGGTGTGATAGTGCACTACATTGGCTAGGGCTTTTAGCCGATGTACAATGGTAAGTCTAGACACTTAGGTGTCGTGCATAGCATGATTCGTGAGCTTATCATGAATGGGGTGGTATCTATAGAGTTTGTTAGATCTCAATGAACTTAGTCGATCACTTGACGAAGGGACCGGCAGAGACTTGGTTATAAAGTCGCTAAAGGGATTGGTTTAAGTCCAACTTAGTCATCGAATGCTAGGACACCCAACTCCTCCCGAGGAAACTTAGGAGCCGAGTTCAATGTGGAAAGTCGAACATTCGATGGACTGAGCACATGTTTATTTTACATCCCAAGGTTGTGCTCGAACTCTTTGAAAGGAGGATGAAGTCTTTACTTAATGGTTAACTTATCTTTGAAAAAGTGCTTGGCGGTGTCACACCCCAAATTACTGCTTTGCGCAATGAATGGAATTCACGGGATTGATCGTCATTGCATCACGATTCTGAGATATATTGAACGACCTAAAGTGTCGTTTGGAAAACACATCGCTTGATTTAATAAAACAATCGAGTTTACAAAGTATAGGTCCCAAATGAAAATCAACTTGCGGAAATAATTTTGTTACAAGCCAAACGATGTTTTAAAGTTCATAAAACCCAAGTGAGACGCGTCGTCACCGCGACTCCATGATGTGTCCACATGCATGCCATGAAGTGAATGCCTTAGATACCGAGATAAAAACATGCTAAAAGTGTCAACACAAAGGTTGAGTGAGTTCATAGAGTTTGTGTTGAAATGTAAAGCCTTTCAAAATCGTTTATGCAGCAAAGGCATTGTAAATCCACTCGCCCAAGTTCCGCCATACAAAACTTGCAACCTGTGTGTTCACAACCCATTGCCAAATGTGATATAGTTTATGCTCAGCGCATGATGTCAAATGAATTCACAAAATAGTGCATAACTTAATGTATCCACGCTACTTAATATAACACATAATTCGTATGGTTTCAAATTGTTCCATGACCATTAGTTCAGGATTGTACCAAGACCATTAGTTCAATGATTCTACCAAGACCATTAGTTCACTGATTATACCAAGACCATTAGCTCAATGAATATACCAAGACCATTAGCTCAATGAATATACCAAGACCATTAGCTCAATGAATATACCAAGACCATTAGCTCAATGATAATACTAAGACAATTCTAAGCATGGCAAAACTGTTACTTCGCATGACTAAACATTCAATTCGGATAAACATATAATTTGCAAATAGTCATGAATGTAATAAAAATTATTGAGCATGCATCTCCCCAAAGAGTTTCATAAATAATTAAACGAGAAAAGTGGGCTATGACTCACTTGGACAATAATGCGATGGCAAAAGTGGATATAATTGAAATGTAGCGTGAATCTAAAAATGACCTATTATGAATGATATGATACGTAATGAGTTATGATATAATGTTATGCATGCATTTCAGTATGTTATTTATACCATTTGTGAGTTTTGAAAATAATACTTATCGTCGAAAAATACTCTTTTGACGCCTTGACCATTCTTAAATTACTTTACAAGTATTTACGTCAAAATGTCATCCTACAATGGTTTCAGAATGATTTATAGTGAAATTTTAACTTTTCGTCGTAAAATCTTGTTGGAAATTTCATGAAAGTGACAAAATGGCTTCAAAAACTAGTCGTAAAATGGTGTACGTCGATCGTTAGGAAACGAACTCGACGGTTTTGGAAAGCTTGTATCAAAATCTAGAAGTTTCAGTTCAGAGTTTTCGTCATAGAGGTCTCGAACATAAAGATAATAAGGGTTAAAGATGGTGATTTTGTCTAAAATGTTATGTAAAATGAGTTTCGCAAAGTTTAAGCAACCATAAATAATTTATTACAACTCCGCTTATACAAACGGTTGGTCGTTTTAGAAAATATGCTTGGTGATCTTGATTTTATTAGAAGACATCTCGTTACAAAAGTTCCACATCATAGTTAAAAACAGCCTCCAACATGGTCGTTTTAGTTACCGTAATACTTATCTCGTAAAAATAATATAGTTTTCTAAAAATAATAGTTACGGCAATTTTATGAAAACGTGTATATCTTAGTCGCTTTCAAATCCGCTTTTCACGTATTATACGTCCTTAGCTTCGTATCAAAGTATACTAATATATTTTTGATAAGTCGAAATAATTTGTGAAGCTTAAGGCTCGTTTTTGACTCGTACAAAATAAAAATACCTTCTTGAAATTTCGAAAAATATATATTTCGTCGTTAAACTTGTAAAATTCATAACTTCTTCGTTATAACTCCGCTTTAATCCGCTCAAGCTGCCATGATTCGCTTTTAAAGTATATTTTCTAAATATCAAGGCCAAAATTCGTACTCACTGTCGGATTTTCCGAAAAAACAAAATAAGAACAGACCACTATATATACTTGTCGAAAATAGTTTTCTCGTACTAAACCTATTCCAATCCTTCAAATCAACTCCAAAGCTAATCTAATCCTACCATACACCTTATTAGGGTGTCATGGGTTCCTAATCATCATCAAGACCAATATATATCAAGGGATAATTATAGGATGACTATATATATTAACTCTTAAAATCATTGTAAAAATGGTATAAACAAACACAAGTCTTGCATGCTTGCTATGAAAATGATCAAATACTTATGAAATGAAAAGGAAAGATGTAAAATGATAGAAATATGCTTACAAGTAAACTTGATGAGGTGCAAGGAACAAGGTTTAACCTAAACACTCTAGGTTTTTATTTCAAAACCTTAACAAGAGTGTGATCTAGATTGTTTAAACTCTTGAGCTTGAAAATTTTGTGATGATCCCTTGACAACACCCTATATGGCGGTTTAGAGCGAAGGAAAAGAAGAGAGGAAATTTTGACTTGAACTAAAATTATTGTGATTGAATTATGCAAGTAAATGAAGTGTATATCTAGACAATAAAGATTTTACCAACTCCATGTGACTTACCCCCCTCAAGGCCGGTTTTAGGGGGGGGAATGTCTCTCAAGATACATTTTTCTTTTCTTTATTGTGTATATATAAATGTGTAAGAAAATGTATAAGTTAAAGTGGTTAAGTACAAGATGTTGTAACTTGTATATATTGGTGAAATTTGAGTAGTATTGTCTACAAATAAGTTTTAATAGGCCAAAGTAAAATATATTGTAGTTATAAAATTGTAAAATATGTTTCTTGCATAATTTGAGTGATAATATAATTATCGTGTAGTTTTTAAGAAAAGCATCGTAATAATATAAATTTAACGATTTATATCTGAAATAAATTTAAAACACTAGGTAAACTAAAATATAGTTTTATAAACTAAATGTAAGTATAAAATATCTCGGGATCATTTTTTTGGAAGTATCGGATTAAATGTTCAAAATAATAACTTACGCGATAACGTTTATTTAATATGAAATTTACGCTTTAATGTGAAATGCAAATTCATGAATGAACTAACATGATGGAAATGATGTTAATGAAATGTAGACTAAACCTAGTCTATATGAAATGTCCCAAAATACGAGTTGTCACATTCACCATCAAAAAGGAATTCATCCCCGAATTCGGTTCGTGTTGGTCTCTCGGGTTTAGGGTTTGATGTGGCAAACTTTCCCATTCTCACAAAACCCTCAAAGACTTTTACCAACCAATTTTCACTTAATCTCACAACTCATCAAACGAGAACCGTCATGAGATTAGGCTAAATTGGTTTGTAGGAGGACTTTGAAAATTTGGCTCGATTACGAATTGCTTACATATAAGCCTACTACTCCCTTCATTGCATGATTCTTCCCGAATTAGACATAGGTGATCGTGCTATGTATAATTTAGGAGTAACTATGCAATGCTTGGACTAATCGACTCATATGATGTTAGGTGTTAAGTCAACTTGGTGAAAAAAATTTTTGATAGGGAATGACGGGCATTCACCACATTGGAGTATGAGGAAATGATAATGGGATGGGAATTTGAAGGCATTCATGTGACAATCGATTTGAAATGAAAGTAAATAACTCGAAAATGTAGGCATAAACCGCATGTAAAGTGAATATGCACTTATGATGAAATGATGAGATGCTATGATGATGTAGTTATAGTCTAGGGTCAATGATGCAACCTAGTTCTCTATAATCAAGCTCGATGCCAATCTGTCACACCCCAAATTACTGCTTTGCGCGGAATGGAATTCACGGGATTGATGTCATAGCATCACGATTCATAGATATATTGAACGACCTAAAGTGTCGTTTGGAAAACACATCGCTTGATTTAATAAAAATCGAGTTTACAAAGTATAGGTCCCAAATGAAAATCAACTTGTGCGGAAATAATTTTGTTACAAGCCAAACGATGTTTTAAAGTTCATAAAACCCAAGTGAGACGCGCGTCGTCACCGCGACTCCATGATGTGTCCACATGCATGCCATGAAGTGAATGCCTTAGATACCGAGATAAAAACATGCTAAAAGTGTCAACACAAAGGTTGAGTGAGTTCATAGAGTTTGTGTTGAAAAAGCCTTTCAAAATCGTTTATGCAAGAAAGGCATTGTAAATCCACTCGGCCCAAGTTCCGCCCATACAAAACTTGCAACCCGTGTGTTCACAACCCATTGCCAAAATGTGATATAGTTTATGCTCAAGCGCATGATGTCAAATGAATTCACAAAATAGTGCATAACTTAATGTATCCACGCTACTTAATATAACACATAATTCGTATGGTTTCAAATTGTTCCATGACCATTAGTTCGTGGATTGTACCAAGACCATTAGTTCAATGATTCTACCAAGACCATTAGTTCACCGATTATACCAAGACCATTAGCTCAATGAATATACCAAGACCATTAGCTCAATGAATATACCAAGACCATTAGCTCAATGAATATACCAAGACCATTAGCTCAATGATAATACTAAGACAATTCTAAGCATGGCAAAACTGTTACTTCGCATGACTAAACATTCAATTCGGATAAACATATAATTTGCAAATAGTCATGAACGTAATAAAAATTATTGAGCATGCATCTCCCCCAAAGAGTTTCATAAATAATTAAAACGAGAAAAAGTGGGGCTATGACTCACTTGGACAATAATGCGATGGCAAAAGTGGATATACTGAAATGTAGCGTGAATCTCGAAAATGACCTATTATGAATGATATGATACGTAATGAGTTATGATATAATGTTATGCATGCATTTCGTATGTTATTTATACCATTTGTGAGTTTTGAAAATAATACTTATCGTCGAAAAATACTCTTTTGACGTCTTGACCATTCTTAAATTACTTTACAAGTATTTACGTCAAAATGTCATCCTACAATGGTTTCAGTAATGATTTATAGTGAAATTTTAACTTTTCGTCAGAAAAATCGTTGTTGGAAATTTCATGAAAGTGACAAAATGGCTTGAAAAACTAGTCGAAAATGGTGTACGTCGATCGTTAGGAAACGAACTCGACGGTTTTGGAAAGCTTGTATCAAAATCTAGAAGTTTCAGTTCAGGAGTTTTCGTCATAGAGGTCTCGAACATAAAGATAATAAGGGTTAAAGATGGTGATTTTGTCTAAAATGTTGTGTAAAAATGAGTTTCAGCAAAGTTTAAGCAACCATAAATAATTTATTACAACTCCGCTATACAAACGGTTGGTCGTTTTAGAAAATATGCTTGGTGATCTTGATTTTATTAGAAGACATCTCGTTACAAAAAGTTCCACATCATAGTTAAAAACAGCCTCCAACATGGTCGTTTTAGTTACCGTAATACTTATCTCGTAAAAATAATATAGTTTTTCTAAAAATAATAGTTACGGCAATTTTATGAAAACGTGTATATCTTAGTCGTTTCAAATCCGTTTTCTACGTATTATACGTCCTTAGTGTAAGCTCCCGGAAAATTTCAATGTACTTAACGTTTTAATCAAGAGTTAAACACGATCTATTTCGTCATGAAATTTTCTAAACATCACATTTGCATATCAATTGGCATATGCATGATCAACGCAGCTTGAGCGTTCATAAATATACCGTTGTGATCTAAATAAATTTCCCCACTATCCTGATAATCCTAAAATACGTAATGAATACGTAAAAATTTGTAAAAATTACGAATTCAATTATAATAAAAGTATATAATATTCGTATTGGGCCTCGGAACTCATTGGACTCCGTACCACCTCATGATCCAACTCAACTCATAAATGGGCCTCGTAACCGGACCCAAACCCACACCCGTGATTTCTTTGGGCCTCGTTACCCAATTCGAGCCCAACTCATTTATTTCTTTGGGCCTTGTCTTGCGTCCAATCCAACAAGCAATCCAAACATTTTTTTTCTTTCTTTCTTTTCCTTGGGCCTCGCTGCCAAGTCCAACCCACCCCAAGTTTTGGCTTGGATCTTGTTCACGTCACATGACCACAAATATGTATTTAAGGAGTTGAGGAATAAAATGTTTTGTGTATCTTTCTGTTGTAACCGAACAAGCAAACAAGAAGGGAACCAAGCTAGAAACCAAAAACACAAAGCAAATAAATATTCACTCTATTTGGTCACATGTTGTCGTGTAGGAGTGAGCAAGAAGAGACCAACACCATACTTTGACCACCCTAGCATTATTATTATAATACCTAAACATTTGACTAATCCTTTGACTTGATTAACCTTTGGATAACATGTTCCCTAAACAAGAACTTGGATTTTTACTAGACATTGCATGCCCTTAAGTCTTGGCTGCCATCAATCCCACGCCAAGAAACATGCACACAAACATAAACAAACTCAAAACAACATGTGACTATAAGGCTAGAATTAGGAAGCTAGGAGACTTAAAAATTGAAAAAGCCATGCTTGTGTTTTCTTTAAAAGCACACGACAAACACACACTCTTTCACATGAACCCTCAAAACACCTACACATCTCTCACTAAACGTCCACTGTGGAAGTCGAACTAGAATAAGAAGCATTTCAAGGTGAAGGTTAGGAGGTACTCGAGTAAAAATAAAGGGTACGGGTAACATTATAAGGAGAACAAGGGGTTCTCGTTGGTCACTTCTTCTCGTTCACTACTCACACGTATCATCACCACTCATTTTGAGTGAAGTAAGTCCCTCCCAACTCGTTCCATTTCATTTCTTTGTTTACATTTGGTTCTCGCACATATACATGTTATAGCACCATCTCATAAACGATTACTTGATCACAACACGTTGTTAATAGTTAATACTAGCCAAAAACCTTTAGAAACACAACACGAGCACATAACTATCACACCTACATTTGGTTAAACACACGCAAAGGCTAAACGGGCCTAAAGCCCAAAAACCAAGCCCATTAAGCCCAATCCGAGTCCAATAATGATCTAACCCGGCCCAATGTGATCAAAATAAGCTATTAAGCTAAAGAAATAAGCTAGGGATAAGCTTGTACTAGTTGCACAAGGTCTTCGTTTATTTTAAAAGTATTTCGGACTATCTTTGCAAAAATAAGAAACGAAGGGTTCAAAAGGTAACATATTTAAAAGCTAAAGGGGTCATTTATAAACGAAACAAGTGTTTTATAAAAGTCTAAGGATTGAAAATGCTCATTTCGAAAGTACATGGGTATCATGCACGTATGCATGTGCACGTGAAAAACCACAAGGATCGAAGGTGTAATTACCTCAAACTAGTATTAATAAACTTTTGGGTTAAAAGTGTCAAGTTTGGAAAACAAAGGTTTAAAACGTATAAAAGGAACCTAGAGGGCCGTTTTCGTAAAAACAGTTTTACCGAGGGTCAAAGATGTCATTTCGAAAGTTTTGAGTATAAAATATAATTCGGTAGAAATTGTTATTTTCTAAAAGTATAGGGACTAAACTTGTACTTTTTGTAACTCGAGGGTAAAAGTGTAAATTCGGAAAAGTATAGCAAAACTTATGATATCATTATAGCCTCGTAAAATAAGTATTTTGATCTTATGAGTATTTTATTTCGATAACGTAAATGTATTACTTATATATATATATATTATAAGATTATAATTATATATATATGTCAAACCGATAAAACACACGGGAATTTATTCAAACACGTTAAAATACTCAACAAATCTATTAAGATCACAACGGGGAACATTTCACTTATGCGTAAGTGAGGATCACTAGTTAAGACAATGTAGCATGTAAATTAACTTAAAAAGTTAATCACGATCGCACACTATTGGATCGGACAATCCAATGACCTATTGAATAAGAATATTCAATGCTCTATTATTTTGGTCGCGAACCAAAATGCTCATTCTCGAGATTCGCCATCTCATCATTTTAGGTTTCGAGTTGGAACCTCCGCTACATTGTGCTTGATCTTTTTGTGCGTGTGCTTATTATCAAGGTGAGTTCATAGCCTCGCTTTTCGTTATTTTTATAAACCCCGAGGAGATACATGCTCTAAACTAGAACACAAGGTTTTCATAAATGCTTGATCTTCTTGATTATTGGTACCGCCTAAGTTGTTAGCCACAAGTCCCACGATCATGAACCATTAGTCACCGCGAGTGAACGTAGATATCGTGAATAGTACTATGGGGAATAACGAACCCGCTTCGGTTATAGAGAAATAACCGGGCGCACCATATCGAATTTCTTTAGGTAATTGGCTATTACCTCCTTTGGGGCATATTTACGCACACCGGTAATTCGTGTATGCAATTGAGTCTTGGTTTCATGAGCTTAGCGATAATAATCATGATATTTTCTTATGATATTGTTAGTTTACAATGATCATGATCTTATACTTGTGTTCAACTTATTTTAAACCTATGGATTTCACTCAACATTTTTGTTGACCTTTTAAGCATGTTATCTCGTAATCGGTGAAGAATATGACCAAGGTGCGGAGCGGGCATGGCAAGGCTTATCCGGTGGTGTAAAACATAAAAGTTATCATTTCTTTCAAACTCATGATCTTTCTTTTGGGAAAACACTTGATCTATTTACAATATTTTGTATCAAACAATGAGTTTTCGATGAATGATAACTATTTTAATAAACGTCTCTTTCGAGTCGCTTTCATAATTATCGACTATGATCTCCATTCAAGTAACACCAATTAGTCTTCCATTGTCATTAAGATTTTCGGGTGTTACACTTAACTCGTATCAAAGTATACTAATATATTTTTGATAAGTCGAAATAATTTGTGAAGCTTAAGGCTCGCTTTTGACTCGTACAAAATAAAAATACCTTCTTGAAATTTCGGAAAATATATATTTCGTCGTTAAACTTGTAAAATTCATAACTTCTTCGTTATAACTCCGTTTTAATCCGTTCAAGCGCCACGGATTCGTTTTAAAGTATATTTTCTAAATATCAAGGCCAAAAATTCGTGCCTCTGTCGGATTTTCCGAAAAACAAAATAAGAACAGACCACTATATATACTTGTCGAAAATAGTTTTCTCGTACTAAACCTATTCCAATCCCTTCAAATCAACTCCAAAGCTAATCTAATCCTTCCATACACCTTCTTAGGGTGTCATGGGTTCTAATCATCATCAAGACCAATATATATCAAGGGATAATTATAGGATGACTATATATATATTAACTCTTAAAATCATTGTAAAATGGTATAAACAAACACAAGTCTTGCATGCTTGCTATGAAAATGATCAAATACTTATGAAATGAAAAGGAAAGATGTAAAATGATAGAAATATGCTTACAAGTAAACTTGATGAGGTGCAAGGAACAAGGTTTAACCTAAACACTCTAGGTTTTTATTTCAAAACCTTAACAAGAGTGTGATCTAGATTGTTTAAACTCTTGAGCTTGAAAAATTTGTGATGATCCTTGACAACACCCTATATGGCCGTTTAGAGAGAAAAAAGAAGAGAGAAATTTTGACTTGAACTAAAATTATTGTGATTGAATTATGCAAGTAAATGAAGTGTATATCTAGACAATAAAGATTTTACCAACTCCATGTGACTTACCCCTCAAGGCCGGTTTTAGGGGGAATGTCTCAAGATACATTTTTTTCTTTTATTGTGTATATATAAATGTGTAAGAAAATGTATAAGTTAAAGTGGTTAAGTACAAGATGTTGTAACTTGTATATATTGGTGAAATTTGAGTAGTATTGTCTACAAATAAGTTTTAATAGGCCAAAGTAAAATATATTGTAGTTATAAAAATTGTAAAAATATGTTTCTTGCATAATTTGAGTGATAATATAATTATCGTGTAGTTTTTAAGAAAAGCATCGTAATAATATAAATTTAACGATTTATATACGAAATAAATTTAAAACACTAGGTAAACTAAAAATATAGTTTTTATAAACTAAATGTAAGTATAAAAATATCTCGGGATCATTTTTTTTTGGAAGTATCGGATTAAATGTTCAAAATAATAACTTACGCGATAACGTTTATTTAATATGAAATTTACGCGTTTAATGTGAAATGCAAATTCATGAATGAACTAACATGATGGAAATGATGTTAATGAAATGTAGACTAAACCTAGTCTATATGAAATGTCCTGAAAATACGAGTTGTCACAGCAGGAGCATGAATAAAGAGGAACCACCTATGTAAATGTTGAAGTTTTGCCGCTTGAAGCTTTTGGACTTTTAGCTTTTACAACATTTATGAATTTGGATATGGACACATGGCTTATATAGTGTCGGGAGCTTTTAAGTGTTTGAAAACTTGTGTATTTATCTTCGTGTATTCAAATTGGTTGAATGGTTCAATTCTTAGAACACCTCGATTCTCGAATATTTGAACGTGTAATTACTAAGATGGAAATTCAATCCTCGTGACATTTTCGTTTATGCACATGTTTTGCTTGATGTTTATTTTACATGCAAAGGGAGTGAACTAAATTGGGAGGATTGTTGGAAAATTTAGTGCACTTGTGGGATGGTTCACACCTTGTAATGGGTTAGGAGGTACGAGTGTACACCCATAAGGTCCATGAACACCTCGACTCTAATAGTGGTATGTATTGGTAGTGCTTGGTGAAAGTCTTGTTGTGGTTAACATCGATTATCATTGTTTTCCATCAAGCAAGATTGCCGGGATCGATGTTTCCACCGGTGGTATCTCACCGAAGTTGTGTTTACATCAAGCGATGCGTTCCATCAAGCGGTGTAACCACCGAAAACACTATGAAAGTCTTCGATATAAGTCTTGATAAATGACAGATTAAATCGCATCATTATGACCACGCTTAATTGGTCATGTAACCACTAACTACTATAATGGGGATAATTATGAGGCTATTAATGAGCCGATTAATACTCATAATTCCATTGAACTGTCAAGAGTAACCTCCTATAAATAGGAGATCCGAACATGCATGAAAGAGACACGAAAACACTAAACACTTATAAGCGCAAGGGTTAAAGAATTGTGCCTAATTCTCTAACCGCATTTGGTCTTATCCCAAGTAGATATTCGTGATACCCGGCATTGGGTCGAATAGTTTACTTTGGAAAGTGATCACACGATTCCAAGTGATATCCCAGAACCACCGGTGGTATCTCATATCACGACCATTGTTTGTTTCTGCGAAACAGTTGATCGTTCTCACTGAAGTTGATTATCTACACCACGATTTGGGACGAATAACCACCAATGTAATATGTGATATGGTACTCTGTGATACTCTTATCTAAGAGTTTTTTTTTTTTTTTTTTTTTTTTTTTTTTTAAGTGTATAATATGATTGATTCAAACTATTGCTCTTTTCAAAATCTAGTTAAGCTAAACAACGTCATATTAATGAAGAATATAGATAGAGTGAAAATTTTGAGTAAGGTTAAAGGTATTCTTCGTTGCACATTACTAGTCGCAAAACCTTGGGGTGTTTTGATCATGTTTTCTTAGAGCATGTCCATTCATAACGCCGGAACCGGTGTTATTGTCGCGTTACCCGGCGTTATTTGGTGTTATGGTTGGAAGTCCGGCGTTATTTGGGTGTTAAAGGGGCGGCGTTCCTGCCCCAACGCCCGTTATTTGCATTTTTTTTTCTTTTCTTTTTCATTTATGCCCTTAAACGAGGATTGTTTTGTAAATTGTTGGGAATGTTATTGGGATGTTATGGTTGTGGGTGTTTTTGAGGATGTTAATGTTAAATGTTAAAGGCGATGCAAGATCGATACTGACGATATTATTGGTGTTATGGTGTTATGAATGGGGATCTTTGTTAAGTGATTATCGTACTTTGATGGTTGCAATTAATTTGCTTAAACTTAGGGTCGAGCACAAACCGAGAAAACCGAGCCGAACCGGAAAACCGAGCCGGCGGATCGAATCGAACCGGACCGACCATTTTCGGTTCGGTTTCGGTTCTATGTCTTAATGGATTTCGGTTTCGGTTCGGTTCGGTCCGACCCAAAACCGACCAAACACGCACCTAAAGCATGAAAAGGGCCGAACCGATCAACCGACACAAAACCGAATCGAACCGAACCGATTCGGTCCGGTTTCGTTCATGTTTTGTGAAATTCGGTTCTCGGTCATGTCGGTTCGGTCGGTTCGGTTCGGTTCCTGACCTTCTCGACCCTACTTAAACTAATGAGAGAGAGGAAAAAAAAAAACCTTCATGATGAGAACATCAAAAAAGAAAGTTTGATTTTGTAGCAACCTATAACATGTTTCTCCACTTCTAATATTTTTCATCTTGTAATATACTAAGATACATTTTCTCAAATGCTGAAAGATTTATTATACTTAATGTCATATTAGTTTTGTTGAACTTATAAACACCACACAAACATCTTTTGTAGATAAATAACAAAGAAGTAGGTGAAATTATACATTTTTATATTAAGAAGTATAAATCAAGGCATGTCATGTTTTGAACAAGTTGATTAACTTTGTTTGACTCTTACACACATGATTAACGTTTTTATTTATTTAATTTTTAATGTTGTTAAGAATTGAGGGAACTTGATTTTATTGTTACTGTCGGGAGTTTGATAAACATGATAGCAACTCCTTCATTAATATTGAAAAGATGGTATGTACGATAAAGGGCGAAGGATCACTTATGCAACCGACAAAGCTTATTGTGTTATGAAAATGCATCTTGTTTATGTGATATCAAAACACCTCTTTCAACGCTTCAAAAAGCTAATAAGCACTTTTTTAGAGAGTGTTAGGATAAACTAATCGTATTCTGATAACAAAATTAACCCAATAATCAAATTTAGAAATAAGCTAATTAGTCAAACACCCTTGAATTCATATACGTAGGTGCTTATGCAATGAATATAAATCTATAATAGCCCTCCAAATTTTAGCTAGATAAAAGACCAAGTCATGTCAATACTTTCATTTTTAAATAAGGATTAGGCTAAAGAAATACGAATTGGCAACCTATTGTCCTATTTTATTATGGTTGCAACTGAGATTATTTGGTAAATTATTCGTTGAATGATGTATTATTATTAATTGACTTGTCTCCATGTGTTTGTGAATCTTTTTCGTATTATTTAAAGCTCGCTTTAGATTAAGGTAGGTGTAAAGTAATGCATACCATGTGAGATGGAATATAAAGTTAGTTATAGTATAGACATCTTATCATGCTCTCACAGCATATCTCATGGACGATATCCTCTGTAATAGAAAGTGTTTTAAAGTTTTCACTTTGTGGGTGAAATGTTCTTCTTTACTTTTTGTCTTCCTAGGCACGTTGGCAAATACCTTAACGTTTTTATTTTTTAGAATGCATGTAGCGTATAGTGTCGTCTTTGAATAATATAGTTTTTATGACCAGTGTATCGTATCAACATATAGTGACTTTCGCAAAGGTATGTTATGGGCGAGTTCGATGGCCCTATCTTAACATTTTTATTCTGTTCATGTTGTTTTATGTCAGCAATACGATGATAAAGTGTTGATTTGTTTGGCTGTACGTAATTTGTTGACGGTCAATATACTCTTACGATAGCCGAACGAGATACAAAATTAAATAAGTGACAATTATCGGTAGCCTTATGGATTTTCGCTACTTTCACGATTCTACGAGCAAGGCCTCTTGTACACAAATTTGGTACGGCCTGTGTATATACAAACAAGATTTACCTAAAGCCATCAACTACTCCACGACGTTAGATCTCGGCATTCTACTTATTAATACTTAAAAAAAGTATAACAAAAATGTATGTAGTTTGTCAAATAAAATTCTTACATAAAACTCATGATCCAATACTCGTCTGAAATGTTAAAAAAGATAAGAAAGAAATATACTTGTGTGAATCATAGAAGAAAAAAGAAGAAAAAAATACTGGAGGCTTAACTGCAAGTACACTTTGAAATCAAATATTAAAAGGATAGACTTTATGTAGCATATCAGATTTTATATGTTTTAAAAGGATATAAATTTTTAATAGATACGGAGTATTAAATACATGATATGGTGTCATTTATAAAAATGTTAAGGTGGTATAGAAAATAGTCAACAATATAGTATCAAAGCAAAATGACGTTCTACTGGTTACCAAACCATTTGGATGGCACAAAAGCTAAAAAAGGGATGTCTAAACATAAATGGGCCATTTAGACGAGAACAGTTTCAAAAAAATGGGCCTTATAAAAACAGGTGGCCGTGTGCCATTGCACAGGCTGCACACCTTTGGAGCCGACATTGACAATTTATATAGGATATTATAGGCGAGCGGGTGTTACAGCTATATTATTTTATTCCCTGTAATAAAATATAATTTTCCATTTGGCACGTTATTAACTTTTATCTAGTTATATATATGATGGTATTTGATATTATATGTTAATTATTTGAAAATGTATCATATTCATCACTTTTGTTATTGTGTGATTGAACTTTTTTGTTTTAAATTTCGATTATTATGTGATTTTGATTATTCAACCACGTAAACGACCATTTTACCCTTCGAAATTTGAAAATAATCGAAATTTAAAAGTTCAATACACACAATAGGAAAAAAAAAGTTCAATACACACAATAACAAAAAGTGACAAATATAATACATTTTCAACAATTAACCCGTATTATATTATCACAAAAGTCGTATTTTGACCGTATTTTCGTTTCGATAGGGTATTACATACCGAATCGTCCAAATAACCGGCACTCTCCAGATTCAAACAAAGAATGTGATCCGAAAAATCTTTGTGTACTTAAATTTGGGAAATATGGGAAATAACTAGACTTGACACTCGGGGTAATAAAAGAACTTTCTAAAGGCATGACCGAAGGAAGGTCATTGTTGATGTCTACCCAGAAATTTAGGTCCTAAGATTGGGGTTTACATCTTCGACATGGGAACTGAATTTGTTATTTCTTCTCATGTACATTGTTTATGCATGCTTCCGAGAGGAATCGTAGTATGATCTCGGTGGTCAATTCATTGCACAACTTGGTATTCATTTGGGGTGATTACCGATGCACTCGATGATTTAGAGATGGATGTTATGGTACTTTTATTGATCATGAGTTTCTTGTGAAGCTCAAGATCCGTGAGCATTATGGATTCTTATCATTGGGTTGCTATGGGTCCACCGAGGTCACCAGTTGCTCCTGCTGCTGTTCAGGATCAAGGAGATAGTCAGAAGGCTCTGGTTGTTGCTCGTGATGTTCAGGAGGGAGGCAAGCCTGCCCAGGGACCATAGCAGGTACCCCATGTAGCACCACAACCAGCAGCAACCACGTACTACATCACATAGATTTAATAGAGTTGAGGAGGAGCTGAGATTATTGAGCGGTAACATTGATGAGCAGTGGGGCATCATTCAGGTTATGGCAGCTGAGCAGACTAGTTTGGGCACTTAGACGGTTGGGAGGATCACTGAGATCCTCGAGGAGCGTGGTTATAGGTACCTTAGTTATGAGGGCTGTCGTGATAGATACACACGAGATATAGGCGTGAGACGCAGGGCCCGACAGAGGATGATGGTGCCAAGACCTCGGCTCCACCGATCTATGACCACCAACCACATAATCACCTATCTAGTTTACCACTCTTTTGGTTTTGGGGACATCGTATTCGTATCATTTGACATTTATATTCTTATGGTTATGTATCTTGATATTATTAAAATTATTCTTTTGTTGTTTCGTATATATGATCAATTTGGTCTTTTGGGATAGATCTTTGAATCAAGACTGGCATTAAGTTCAACAAAGTTTAATGAATGTGCGTGCGATAGAGCGAAAATGATGACATATCCGCTGCTGAATTACTAAGTCTGTTTGGTAACCGATACGGCGTATCCATTTAATGGATACGGCATATCTAATCTCTTAAGTATTTTATATGGTTTTTATTTCCAGACTCGATACGGCGTATCCCAATCCATGGATACGACATATCGACTGACTTGATGATTTTTAGTTTTTTATTTTTATTTTTTTATTTTACTAACCATCGATTATTGTAGACACACTAGCTGTCATTTTCATGCATATTAACACATGTAGAGTACTTAGAATACGAAGGAAGTGGTGGCTCACATATATGCTTTATTTTATGTGTATTGTAGTCATGCTGGCATCAGACGCCTTTACACAAGAAAATAAAAAAGTTGCTCACATACGTATCATGAAGAATTATATCGAGAAAATCTCATAGGAGTTTTCGTTCTAATTCTTTATATTTCATGTTTTTAATTTTCAATTTACACAACGAGGACGTTGTTTATCTTAAGGGGGATGGAGAATTAGAGCATTATTTGTCCTTAATTTTTCAAAAATATGCCTAATATTTGCTTAAATTTGTTTAAAAAAATAGCATGTTTTTGTGAAATCAAAAGTTGCATAACTCGTACACATAACCCTTATTTCCATATTGTGAGAATTAAACTTATTTCGTTTCCACTATTTTACCCAAATTCCATAAAAATATGAGTGTGCCGGTAACTTGTAGTAAACTTTAGAAATTGGCTTGGTATACTATTCGAGACCACCATATTGAGTATTATTGATATAATTGGAGTGACTTGTCTAACTAGGTAAATTTCTAGGATTACACCCAAATGGCCCATGTCGTTTACATGTTTTGTGATACTAACTAACTACACTGATTAGTTAACCCCCGTATAAAACCCTTTTGTTAATCTCATTTTAAATGTAAGATACCCGTAGAAAAACCTGTTAATACAAATAAGCCGTAAAAACGTTTATTTATATTTTACGATCTTCTAATGTTTTGTCGATAACAAACGTAAAATCATTTTAATGAAACAAATAAAATACGTAAATGGTTTGAGCCAATAGTTTTCTAACACGCTTACGTTTTCACATAAAACACTAAAACAAGTATAAGCGATTTTATGATTTAGTAATACATACGTATAACAACTAGTGTTTACATATTGGGTGAATATATACGTAACTAATATATATTATAATGGGTAATACAATTGGGTAGAAACTTAAGTATTTGACCCATTGACCAAATACATTGAATGTAGTTTGGTACAACCCAAAGTCCATGACCCATACCCATGGAGCTTGACCCATAACCCATTACATGACATCATGGTTATGTCATATATGGATAATATCCATGACCCATGGTTTTAATCTATAGCCCATAGTTTTAATCCATGAACCATGGACTACTTGCATTGCATCTTGTAGATACATTGTATCTAATGAAATACCCATGGACCAACCCATAACCCATGACCCATGACCCATAACCAAAAAAACCATGGGCAAAATGGAGCGTCCCACGGATCCCCAGTAATACACTTGACGGATCCCTCAAGTGAGGGATCCGTGGGATCCGTGGAACAGTAGTTGTTTTTATTCTATAAATAATGAGCCATTTCTTCCTTTTGGGTTGCCATTCCCACACATACTTTCCCCAAGTATTGTAACCATCTAACCACAGATCCTAAGGGATCTTTCTATGTAGTTTGTCTTTTGTTTTTGTGTGATTCTCTAGGTTCCTCTTAAAGGCGAGATCACCACTTCTTGAAGTCGAGCAAGCTCAAGTCCATGAGTTGCCATGTTCGTCATCATCAAGACTACTAAGGTTCTCTTGTTGATAGTTCTTTCTTCCTCCATAGAAGTTTTGTGTTGAAGGCATTAGTGAAAGATGCCGAAAGAGTCAAGACGAAAGCATTAGTGAAAGATGCTTAACGTCCGTGTCAGTAGCATTAGCGAAGAAAGCTAAAAGAGTCAAGACGAAGGCATTAGTGAAAGGTGCCAAGCGTTCGTGTCAAGGGCATTAGTGAAAGATGCCTAGGAGTAAAATCAAGTGGCATTAGTGAAGGATGCCAAGGTCGTATAATCGATGAGGTGCATCGTTATACAAATAGTGATAGTATGTTTCCAAGGATATTGATATCCTTGATGGTGTTGTAATAAGGAGTGGGTCTCATTTGGGGTTAGGTGTTGTATAGTGTTGGGTTGTAGTTCCTCCATTGAAATGGAACTTAGTACTTAGCCTAGTACCGGATAAAGGGTATGAGACGTTGTGGTAGGTGTGGTTCTCCTTGGTGAAAGAACCCGGTGGTTAGCCTAGTACCGGAAAAAGAGTAGGCGACGTTGTGAAGGCTTCTCCGCCATAAGGAGTTGGTGTCGTGTAGTGATTACGAACTCTCGAGTAGGTGACTCGGGGAGTGGAGTAGGGCAAGGAAGGTGTCCTTATAGCCGAACCACTATAAATACTCGTGTCGTGGTTATGTGCTTCTTACTCTTTATCTTTCATTACACTTTTATATATCTATCTATCAATGTCCAACATACACATCTAAATAGATTGACATAAGTCGATCTAAATATTTTAAAAACGAAGTTTTAATTGGTGAAACTATTCAACCCCCCTTCTAGTTTTCCATAATTGGCATCAGAGCTTCGTTACCAAGTTTCTTAGAGTATAATGTACTTTAAAAACTTGATACGATCCGTGTATGTTTGAAAACTACAAAGAAAGAAATCTTTTAAAACTTTTTTTTCCATGTTGGATATTGATAGATTATTTTAACATATTCTTTTCAAGAAATCTTCATGCTAGGATCTCTCCAAAATCTTCATTTCTATTCAAAGAATAATGAAGTCAACTTTCAAGAAAGAACCTAAAAGTAATCACAACCTACTTATTCTAAGTACAACGGATTACTTTAAGAGCTCATGAAGTACTTTTGGTCTTATGTCTTCACAAACCAAAATCAAGAGCATAGAGGTGTGTTTACTCTTCATTAGCTAGCTTATATCTACATGAATATGTTGATACCATTTTTTTCTTAATAATTGCTAGTCTTTCAAAAGTCTCCTTTCGCCACTTTCCCGACTTACTCATCATCAGGAATAGTATTCCTTTTGATCTCGTCAAACTAACACCATCGTCACAAATGGATTCTTGATAATTAATTTATCAAATCCCGTTGACCAAACATTTTTTTAAAAACCCCCAAACTATTTTTGTTCCATAAGCTATTTTATAACTTATAACAAAAATATTGCCAAACACTCTTTTTCTGTCTACAGTAGCCGGATCCCTCTAGTTGTACTAGCCTGATCCCTTATACAAGGGATCCGGGAACCGTGGATATAAACCAACTATTCGCTTTTCAAAACCAACCTCGCTCATTTTCCTCTCCCACAAAACACAAAATGACCCTAGAGTGGTTTCATCTTCATAGGACTCCATATCCTCAAGCATTCTTCTAGAACATCATTGTAAGTAATTACACTAACATGTTCTAATTTTCATCATCCTCATCCTAGGGTTTATGGTTTCTCAATTTTTAATCAATTGATTTAATTAGGTTTTCCAAAATTGATCATTAAAAAGGGTTTTCACATAACTAAGATTACATTGTGTTCACAACATTGTTAATACAAATCAAAACCATAAACCCATCTCAATAAATTTTGCCTAATTGGAATATTTGTGTTTCTAGGACCAACCATGCCTAAAGCCACCCAACAAGACCATCATGATACCGTCCATTACCTCACTCATTACTATCGGAAAGAGGGATTGTCAAAAACCGATCGCAAAGTCTTCAAAAGACTTGAAAAATGACTTATACACGAAGGTCGTGTGGTCAAGGAATGTTTCCTTGAAGATACCGACATTCGTCAAGTCTTCTCGGCAATCAACTTTGATTTTCTTCTTGATATTGATGAACAAATTTGTCCGGTTTTCATCTTTGAATTCTTCAAAAGCGTTAGGATCATTCGAAACACCGATGATTGCATTTCAATCGCCTTCATCATCAATAAATGAAACTTCACTCTACCTCTAAACACATTCACTCAAATCCTTCACATCCCTTGTGAAGGAATTTGTATGTACTCTCAAGATTGGGCAAATCCACTCAATTTTTTGCTCTTGATCCCAAACCAATATACCATACTCCTCTTGATGAACTCGAAACCATTAGAGACACTATTTTCAAAATTGGAACCGACCAATCCCGTCTCAACCGAAACAAAAAGCTCATTCACCGTGATCCCTTTCAAATGGAACTCTTCAAAATGTACCCCATTTTTAGAAAATGGGAAGAAATTCTTAGTGAAAACGTCATTAGCTTAGTCGGTAACAAGGATCATCCAAATGCATGTCTCGTGCAAATGATTTATTACCTTATTCACTAAAAGCCATTTAATCTCGCCTATTACATGGTGAAGAGAATGGCCGAGGTATTCAAAGTTGCCAACATGGTACTTCTGTATGGTATGCTCCTAACACTACTTTGTAAGTATGTTAGTGCATTGCAACCATCTCCTATCAACGATGATCATTTTATTTCCGATCACGTTATGGTACCTCTTACCAAACAACCCCCTAAACGGTTCATGGTCAATGGAAGAAATTCTTAGTGAAAACGTCATTAGCTTAGTTGGTAACAAGGATCATCCAAATTCATGTCTCGTGCAAATGATTTATTGTCTTATCCACCAAAATCCATTCAATCTCGCCTATTACATGGTGAAGAGAATGGCCGGGGTATTCAAAGTTTCTAACATGGTACTTCCATATGGTATGCTCCTAACACGACTTTGTAAGTATGTTAGTGCATTGCAACCATCTCCTATCAACGATGATCATTTCCTTTCCGATCACGTTATGGTACCTCTTACCAAACAACCCCCTAAACGGTTCATGGTCAATGGAAGAAAACCTAAAGCTCTCTCGGACTCCTTGGAAGAAGAAGAAGAAGTAAATGTCAACCCCAAAGCTAACATCGAATTGGACCCTTTTGACTACTATCAACAACTTCCAAATCTTCCAAACGAGACCGCGGAATTCAAACAATTAAGGGGTATGATTCAAAACCTAGCTAACTACATCATAAAGTCAGGAAAGGGAAAAGAAAGGATTGACGAAAGAGACTTTAGGACTATGCTTGTTTTTAGACATTTGATTTGTGTATGAATGATTATGTTTTAGCACGCTTGTTTGTGTTATCTTTGATATTATCATTACTGTTATTATCTATGATATGATTTATGTGATAACATGTTTATGCTGTTAAGTTTAATGGTTTCTAGTGCATATAGTTTGGTGCAAATACTGCATTACCTTCTGTGATGGCTCTGATCTGCAGATGCCGGATCCCTAGGATTAGCCTAGACGGATCCCTCCGTTGAGGGAACCGTGGGATCCGTGGGATCCGTGACAACATATCTATAACAACTCGTAAATTCCCCTACCGATTTTCGCGGCTATATTTTTTTTTCTTCTTCGCTTCGAACTTTAAACATGACAAGTCACGGGATATTATTTTTTTTTCACATCGACCTCGATAATAAATTTTTTTTATAAAATAAATTATGTAATAAACTTATATTTTATTTCTCACCGGCCTTTAACCAAAACCCGATCCAACTCTTAGTTCCTTTTGGGCCTCGTGTACTTGTAACTTCAATCCAACCAAGCCTTTGTTTTGTCTTTGGACCTACATATTTAGTGCCCATTCAAACGTAACATTGAAAATAATTGGTAATGCAATAATTCCAAATGTGATATTGAAATTGTGATTTCATGTTAACAAGACACCATCAAAACAACAAATCAAACATTCGGTCTATTATGTCATGCATGTGACCAACCAAGAAACAAGCGCACCTTATATTTTAGCACAAGTATAATTTTTTTGTAACATGCATGTGTGTGTAAATTAGAAGCAAGCCTTTTGTTTTTTTTGTGCAATCAATCGAAACCCAAAAGCAAAGCACAATCTTGACATTTTTTAGCATGCATGTATGAGGTCAAGGAGACAAACACCTAAACTAGCCACCCTAAACTCATATTATATTAAGTCTAAAACACATGTGAGCATTTCACTTCTTTACCCACTAGGTCTAATGTTCCCCATGCTTAATTTGTGATATGACAACACCAAAACGTGCCATTCCCTTCTTCTTGGCGATTTGTCGTGCAAGCCCAAACACAACCCATCTCATTCTTGAAACCATGCAAGTCACACTTAAAATATTGAGAGACCATGCTCTTGTTTAGCTATAAAAGCCACCCACCCTTAAGCATTTTCTTGCAACCTCAAACTCAAACACAAGCTCTTGTCTTTCATTTCTACTACTGTAACGAGGGACAAAGGGAGAGAGAAAGCAAGTCTTTGGGTTGGTTTTCAAGTTCCTAGAGTCTTACGGGTTTAGTACGTTACGGGTTACCATCTTGGAGGTTCGAGTTCACTTGGCCCTTTCGAATCCTACAAATCGCTTTTCCTCACCACCACTTTTGGTGTCGTAAGTTCCTCAATCTATTTCAATACGTTAAGTAGCTTGCGCCTCTCGTTACTTAGTTATTTTATAA
Source organism: Chrysanthemum lavandulifolium (assembly GCA_022545495.1). Lineage (NCBI taxonomy): Eukaryota > Viridiplantae > Streptophyta > Magnoliopsida > Asterales > Asteraceae > Chrysanthemum > Chrysanthemum lavandulifolium. The sequence goes on from CM040243.1 coordinate 119,036,447, forward strand.
CATTTGTTACGTTCATGACATGTTTTAAGTTCTCTAAACTCGTCTCTAATTCACACATGTCACGTATAAACTTGAACCTAAACAAACTTGATGTATCATAATAGCTTGTGTGGTAATTCTAACTTTTACTCTTAAGCCATAAAATAAACTGGAAGCAAGAAATATACATGCATGCGCCTACTTAAAAGTTAACTGTGAAGTATTGTAATATCATTTGTACAGTAGAGTCTAGGATAAATAACTTTGGGTTGTAACAGATAATACATAAGTACTCTTGGCTCAGATGGAAACGTCGCCCCACTCTCACTCAACCCACTAGAGTTCGAGTCTGGGCGTTGTCGCTTTGCTTTTCTTTTGTTATTTTTGCCAGTTTCGCAACTTGTCACCTTCAGCCCCTCAATTTCCAAACGGTCGACATTCATCTTAAAAGTTTATATAACTTTGAAACTTAAATGGTTTTGACAGCTTTAGCCCCTCCACTTCATGTCATTATTCAACTTTCTTAAAACTATTAATAAGTTTTCAAAACTAATAAAAATACTTACAAACCCTTCTAAACGTTTTAAACATAAACTCTGCCACACAAGCAACATTAAACACAACCACTTGTAAACACTTAAATTTATTCACACACTTCGAGTCGTGAGTACTCAAAACTGCAAACTGAGTCTTGCCATCTCATTCTTAGGTTCCGGGTAGGAGCCACTGCTATATCACACTTGATCTCTTTGTGCTTTATTCACCGAACTGTTAAGGTGAGTTTATAGCCCCACTTTTACTCTTATTTACTTGCTTTATAAAACTATGGGGTGAGAAACATGCAAAACTCTTTTCGGACCGAACCGAAAACACTATTACGTGAAACAACCTTGAATCCCAACTATGCTACCGTTAGTTCCCTTTGGGAGGCGCGAATGTTATGAATAGATCTATTGGGGATGACACTTCGCTCGAGTTTGACCGGATAGGCAAACTTGGCGATATCATATCAGATTGATTGAGTGTATTGGAAATACACTTCATCGGGCTTTTTATTTATCATGCTTCTAGATGCATGCACACCGTCGTAGTTTTGGTTGCATGAACTTGGTACTAGTGTAATAGCCTTTTGCATATAGTGTCATTCACGGAGATGCTATATGTGCAATCGTGGTCCAACTTGAAAACTTGATTTCTTAAACTTAAACCTATGAACTCACCAACCTTTGTGTTGACATTTTAGCATGTTTTTCTCAGGTTTACTCATTGGCGTGGGCAATGGCTAAGGCATTCGTTGAAGACTGGCATTCGAAGTGTTTTCAAATCATACTTAATACAACTTTTAATGGGACAACATATATTCTTATGGGCTTTACTTCCGCACTTTGAAGCAATGATGTAAAACTATTTCTTAAATTAATCTATATTTTGAAAATGGAATAGAATTTCCATTCTTTTTACCTTGTGTTGTGTATATTGATTTAGTAGCACCCATGACCCGAACGCCTTCACTGTGAAATTTTGGGGTGTTACAGATTGGTATTCGAGCCAAGGTTGTAGAGAATTAGGTATTTTCAAACCTAAACTATAACCAAATTTTTCTAAAAATACTTCAACGCCGCCACAACCGCCGATGTCCGCCATGCCTTGCCTCATCGCTACACGATGTAGTCGTGCTGTGTTACTACTGTATTTTAGGTTCGTATAAACTCTTATTTGAATTAAATTAATTATCTCTCAAAATCATTAAGTTTCTTAATTAAGTCACATTTAAACTTTAAAATCGTTCTTGTTTGATTGGGTCGCTAAGTTTAAATGTGTATATGCTTACTCTCATTTAAACTTTAAGGTCGTTTTGTTTGATTGGGTCGCAAGTTTAAATGAGAATAATGTTGATGTAACAAACCGAATGAAATTAAGGAATAATTAATTTAAGGATAGTGTAGAGTAGACTACGAATGCTTAGACTTGTTACCCCTCTTCATGTTAAACTGTGTAACATGCCCACTATTACAATATCGCACTATGCTATGCTTCCATAACCACTTCTATGTTATTTTGATTTTATTATTTTCACACATATATTTAAACCACCTCTGTCACTGGTCATATCCTCTTATTTCACTCGTATGTTCTATCCTTCGTAACCTCATACGACTCATTATTTGCTTTGAACTCAACTATCGTACTCTTTTATAAAACCGCTTGTATTCCGCTTAATGAATCCTTTATCATTGTTCACTTATCGCCTCACGCCACCGAATCTTTCTTGAACGACTATCCCTTTTCCATGTCACGTTTTAAGTATATATTCTCGCATCTCGTCACCGTATCGACCTCGACGATTCTCGCATCATAAACCACGAGGACGTGGTTTCTTTTAAGGGGTAGGTACTATAACAACTCGTAAATTCCCCTACCGATTTTCGCGGCTATATTTTTTTTCTTCTTTGCTTCGAACTTTAAACACGACAAGTCACGGGATATTCTTTTTTTTTCACATCGACCTTGATAATAAATTTTTTTATAAAATAAATTATGTAATAAACTTATATTTTTATTTCTCACCGGTCCTTTTAACCAAAACCCGATCCAACTCTTAGTTCCTTTTTGGGCCTCGTGTACTTGTAACTTCAATCCAACCCAGCCTTTGTTTTGTCTTTGGACCTACATATTTAGTGTCCAGCCCAAACGTAACATTAAAAATAATTGGTAATGCAATAATTCCAAATGTGATATTGAAATTGTGATTTCATGTTAACAAGACAGCCATCAAAAACAACAAATCAAACATTCGGTCTATTATGTCATGCATGTGTGACCAACCAAGAAACAAGCCCACCCTTATATTTTAGCACAAGTATAATTTTTTTTGTAACATGCATGTGTGTGTAAATTAGAAAGCAAGCCTTTTGTTTTTTTTTTGTGTGCAGTCAACGAAACCCAAAAAGCAAAGCACGATCTTGACATTTTTTTAGCATGCATGTATGAGGTCAAGGAGACAAACACCTAAACTAGCCACCCTAAACTCATATTATATTAAGTCTAAAACACATGTGAGCATTTCACTTCTTTACCCACTAGGTCTAATGTTCCCCATGCTTAATTTGTGATATGACAACACCAAAAACGTGCCATTCCCCCTTCTTCTTGGCTGATTTGTCGTGCAAGCTCAAAACACAACCCATCTCATTCTTGAAACCATGCAAGTCACACTTAAAATATTGGAGAGACCATGCTCTTGTTTAGCTATAAAAAGCCACCCACCCTTAAGCATTTTCTTGCAACCCTCAAACTCAAACACAAGCTCTTGTCTTTCATTTCTACTACTGTGTAACGAGGGACAAAGGGGAGAGGAGAGAAAGCAAGTCTTTGGGTTGGTTTTCAAGTTCCTTGAGTCTTACGGGTTTAGTACGTTACGGGTTACCATCTTGGAGGTTCGAGTTCACTTGGCCCGTTCGAATCCTACAAATCGTTTTCCTCACCACCACTTTTGGTGTCGTAAGTTCCTCAATCTATTTCAATACGTTAAGTAGCTTGCAGTCTCGTTACTTAGTTATTTTATAACATTTGTTACGTTCGCGACATGTTTTAAGTTCTCTAAACTCGTCTCTAATTCACACATGTCACGTATAAACTTGAACCTAAACAAACTTGATGTATCATAATAGCTTGTGTGGTAAATCTAACTTTTACTCTTAAGCCATAAAATAAACTGGAAGCAAGAAATATACATGCATGCGCCTACTTAAAAGTTAACTATGAAGTATTGTAATATCATTTGTACAGTAGAGTCTAGGATAAATAACTTTGGGTTGTAACAGATAATACATAAGTACTCTTGGCTCAGATGGAAACGTCGCCCCACTCTCACTCAACCCACTAGATTTCGAGTCTGGGCGTTGTCGCTTTGCTTTTCTTTTGTTATTTTTGCCGGTTCCAAAACTTGTCACCTTCACCCCTCAATTTCCAAGCGGTCGACATTCATCTTAAAAGTTTATATAACTTTGAAACTTAAATGGTTTTGACACTTTAGCCCTCCACTTCATGTCATTATTCAACTTTCTTAAAACTATTAATAAGTTTTCAAAACTAATTAAAATACTTACAAACCCTTCTAAACGTTTTAAACATAAACTCGGCCACACAAGCAACATTAAACACAACCACTTGTAAACACTTAAATTTATTCACACACTTCGAGTCGTGAGTACTCAAAACTGCAAACTGAGTCTTGCCATCTCATTCTTAGGTTCCGGGTAGGAGCCACTGCTATATCACACTTGATCTCTTTGTGCTTTATTCACCGAACTGCTAAGGTGAGTTTATAGCCCCACTTTTACTCTTATTTACTTGCTTTATAAAACTATGGGGTGAGAAACATGCAAAACTCTTTTCGGACCTGAAACTGAAAACACTATTACGTGAAACAACCTTGAATCCCAACTATGCTACCGTTAGTTCCCTTTGGGGAGGCGCGAATGTTATGAATAGATCTATTGGGATGACACCCCGTTCGAGTTTGACCGGATAGGCAAACGTCAGCGATATCATATCGTATTGATTGAGTGTCACGAAATACACTTGCCGGGCTTTTATTTATCATGCTTCTAGATGCATGCACACTATCATAGTTTCGGTCGCATGAACTTGGTACTAGTGTAATAGCCTTTTTGCATATAGTGTCATTCACGGAGATGCTATATGTGCAACTGTGGTCCAACTTGAAAACTTGATTTCTTAAACTTAAACCTATGAACTCACCAACCTTTGTGTTGACATTTTAGCATGTTTTTCTCAGGTTTACTTATTGGCGTGCGCAATGGCAAAGGCATTCATTGAAGACTGGCATTCGAAGTGTTTTCAAATCATATTTAATACAACTTTTAATGGGATAACATATATTCTTATGGGCTTTACTTCCGCACTTTGAAGCAATGATGTAAAACTATTTCTTAAATTAATCTATATTTTGAAAATGGAATAGAATTTCCATTCTTTATTACCTTGTGTTGTGTATATTGATTTAGTAGCACCCCATGACCCAAACGCTTCCGCTGTGAAATTTTGGGGTTGTTACAATATCAGCAATACAGATTCCCATACATCAAAACAGCTCACTAGATCACTTCACACTAGCTAAACATAAGACCTTAGAACCAACTAAGTCTTTTTCAAGCATTTGAAAGCTTCAAACTCACCCATAGCTTACCTTGGATCTAATTCAAAGTGCTTTTGATTTATCAACTCATCAAAACTCACCATATTTCCGCTTCAATACTCACACATTGTTTCTCATGTCTCAAAACTCTTAGGTGGATATATTTATCAATTTTAGAAAATTGTTTCTAGTCATCCTTATCTCAAAATGGGTCAAAAACTAGTTTTTCAATTCTTTTATTTTATTAGGATTTTTCAAACTCCATCTCAAGCTTAAATTTGATCTGTAGGATCATTTATTATGACTTGACACCATCAAAATTCCTAGTGTCATCCTTGAACACCCATTGGTGATCATAAAGTCTCATTTTCCTTCCATAAAAGGCAATCATTAGCTACATCACTCATTGCCCTTGATCATTCAAGTACACTTTCATTCAAGACACTTAGATGGACCAAACACTCAAGAAGGTATAGGTATTAGACCTTACAAACATCATTGTTATCTTTCTTAGTCACGAGAGACGATCCCTAGGATTAGCCTAGACGGATCCCTCATTGGAGGGAACCGTGGGATCCGTATGACAGATTCATGTCAACTCTAGCTAAAACAATCATCTCAAGCTCATCTTGCTAACTTGAACACTCCGTCTCATCTTAATTAAGTTTCTAGATCAGTACAACTCTGAAGTTGACTCTTGTGCATACTAATCATCACATTTCAAAGAATCTTAGTGGTTTAAGTCTTGAATGCACTTACCAAATTCCTCCCTTTATAAGTAATCTTTCTAGAATTCCTTAGTCATCAAACACAACATAATTCTCAGCAATTAGAAACATCTTCTTTAGTCATTTCATCATGAGGAAAGCTCCTAGTGCTAACTCATCCACCCAAGAACCACCCAAGAAACTTGCTCATGTTGTACACGAAATTTCCTCAACCGAATCATATCCTGTCAAACTCACAAATGCTAGGATTTCCCCTCCACCAACTCAACCAATAAAACCAATCCCTAAGAGGATTGTCCCAACAAAAATATCATCACCAAACTCTACAATTCCTACTAAACCAAACACACCCTTTTCAACCCAACCAACATCATTGGTGCCTAGAGCCATATCATTTAACACCTCACAATCATCTCCACATTCCTAAAACTTAGAGGACTTACCCCCTAGGCCATCTCATCCTCCACCATTACCAACACACTCTTCACTAGAGAATATTGTACAACAAAACCAAGGTGTTGAATCAACACTTGCACCGATGTCCATTTCTCCATTTCCCTCAATGGTTCATTTTGGATTATGAGGAGACATCAAAGTCAACCACCGACCACATGGAAGTTGACACTTCCTACCTCCACCATCAACCCTTGTTAAGCTACCACTTAATGTGCGCCCACCATCCTCCTTCATTTGAGGATCTCCAACCTTCTTCACTTGAACCTCCGCTTCAAGACTCTCAATCTCTACCACTATCCTTTCAAAACCATGACAAGGATTGCTATCATTGTCAAGATGTTGAAGGGTTGATACATGAACTACGTGAGGAGCAACATTTCATGTTTTATCACCTCCTCGAACGTTTCGATGAGGTCAACAAACCCAAACAATCATGAGCCTAAGGATTAAAATGGTGTCCTAGTCTCAACCTTAACTTAGATCGTTTAGGAATTCCATTTCATGATCAATCATCTTCTTGAAAGATAGGACCCAATCAATAAGTATACTCATCCATAGACTCAAGCACATTGTTGCATCTTAAAGTTGTTAGTCACTTATTAGTATTAGTAGAATATGCATTACATGGCTAAGTCATTCTCTTATTTTTAGAGATTTGTTGATTATCTCTTATGCTTTATTGAATGATAGTTTATATGCCATATTGCTTTGAGTATATGTTTGTTGCTTGAATACATATCTCACTTTGATGTTAACATTATCGGTTATATCACCATTACTAAATTCACATCGATAGACGGATCCACGAATTTGTTTAGACGGATCCCTCCAAGGAGGGAACCGTGGGATCCGTGCAACAGAAGACAAATTTTCTACTAACTTGAGTCTTATTTGCAGGAAATTATGCACTATATACTTGTTTTCTAACATTTGTCTTGTAGATTTTCAAAATACACATGAAGACTTTGACACCCTAAGCTAGGTGGAGCTTTGTGTCAAACCATACATTGCAAAAACATTTGCAATATAATCCTCATATGGATTACATTTCGTTTCGTCCCTTTGCAATCATCTAGGGGGAGTATTATCGTCACTAAGACGAAACCACTTGCAAACATAGTTGCAATGCATTAGGTTAATAGTTTTTATTTACTTGACGCCCTCACAAAGGGATGGACTCGTCAAGGGGGAGCTAAGACGAGAAGTCTTCCCGTAACTTGCTCTCTATATTTTATTCTTTTACATGCTTTTCTTAAAACATTGTGCTAGTTTCTTTTCGACGCTCTTTTTGTTTCGATAAAAAGGGGGAGAAGAGAGTAAAACTCAATTAAACGCTTATTTAATTTTAGTTTTCCTTAAAATAATTTATGTTTTGTCATCAACAAAAGGGAGAGATTGTTAATACAAATAAGCCGTAAAAACGCTTATTTATATTTTACGATCTTCTAATGTTTTGTCGATAACAAACGTAAAATCATTTTAATGAAACAAATAAAATACGTAAATGGTTTGAGCCAATAGTTTTATAACACACTTACGTTTTCACATAAAATACTAAAACAAGTATAAGTGATTTTATGATTTAGTAATACATACGTATAACAACTAGTGTTTACATATTGGGTGAATATATACATAACTAATATATATTATAATGGGTAATACAATTGGGTAGAAACTTAAGTGTTTGACCCATTGACCAAATACATTGAATGTAGTTTGGTACAACCCAAAGTCCATGACCCATACCCATGGAGCTTGACCCATAACCCATTACATGACATCATGGTTATGTCATATATGGATAATATCCATGACCCATGGTTTTAATCCATAGCCCATAGTTTTAATCCATGAACCATGGACTAGTTGCATTGCATCTTGTAGATACATTGTATCTAATGAAATACCCATGGACCAACCCATAACCCATGACCCATGACCCATGACCCATAACTAAAAAACCTATAGGCAAAATGGAGCGTCCCACGGATCCCCAGTAGTACACTGGACGGATCCCTCAAGTGAGGGATCCGTGGGATCCGTGGAACAGTAGTTGTTTTTATTCTATAAATAGTGAGCCATTTCTTCCTTTTGGGTTGCCACTCCCACACATACTTTCCCCAAGTATTGTAACCATCTAACCACAGATCCTAAGGGATCTTTCTATATAGTTTGTCTTTTGTTTTTGTGTGATTCTCTAGGTTCCTCTTAAAGGCGAGATCACCACTTCTTGAAGTCGAGCAAGCTCAAGTCCATGAGTTGCCATGTTCATCATCATCAAGACTACTGAGGTTCTCTTGTTGATAGTTCTTTCTTCCTCTATAGAAGTTTTGTGTTGAAGGCATTAGTGAAAGATGCCGAAAGAGTCAAGACGAAAGCATTAGTGAAAGATGCTTAACGTCCGTGTCAGTAGCATTAGCGAAGAAAGCTAAAAGAGTCAAGACGAAGGCATTAGTAAAAGGTGCCAAGCGTTCGTGTCAAGGGCATTAGTGAAAGATGCCTAGGAGTAAAATCAAGTGGCATTAGAAAAGAATGCCAAGGTCGTATAATCGATGAGGTGCATCATTATACAAATAGTGATAGTATGTTTCCAAGGATATTGATATCCTTGATGGTGTTGTAATAAGGAGTGGGTCTCCTTTGGGGTTAGGTGTTGTATAGTGTTGGGTTGTAGTTCCTCCATTGAAATGGAACTTAGTACTTAGCCTAGTATCGGATAAAGGGTATGAGACGTTGTGGTAGGTGTGGTTCTCCTTGGTGAAAGAACCCGGTGGTTAGCCTAGTACCGGAAAAAGAGTAGGCGACGTTGTGAAGGCTTCTCCGCCATATGGAGTTGGTGTCGTGTAGTGATTACGAACTCTCGAGTAGGTGACTCGGGGAGTGGAGTAGGGCAAGGAAGGTATCCTTGTAGCCGAACCACTATAAATACTCGTTTCGTGGTTATGTACTTCTTACTCTTTATCTTTCATTACACTTTTATATATCTATCTATCAATGTCCAACATACATCTAAATAGATTGACATAAGTCGATCTAAATATTTTAAAACGAAGTTTTAATTGGTAAAACTATTCAACCCCCCTTCTAGTTTTCCACAAAACCCCGAGCTATTCCTTTCGTTTCTTACATCAATATTAATTTGTTTCATTACACCTATACACCTTAGTTTACCCTATAGATTACAATCGTGGTTGGTTACTTTTGTGTATACTTCATGCGTTCATGTGTTTCTTATCTTTGGTTAGCTCAGAATTGCACATCGTGAGGGAATGTGATAGTAGTTATTTTTAATTTTTGTGTGTTTACTACTATCACTATTATTTTTATATCTGAAGTTGAGAAGTATATGAAAAAATCATCTAGGTTTATTATGATAGTGAAGTGGTGAAATTCTACACCATTATTTGTTGATTTGTTTCTTAAAAAAATAAATAAATAAATAAAAGAGAGAAGAAAAAGGAGAGATTGTGAGATAATCGGTTTATCTAAACTTAACCGATTCTATAGTTTGAGCTAACCGATTATTCGTTGGTACGTGTTATAAACCAACGATGTAAAGTTTTGTTGTATTTTATTAGAAGTTGGTCACAATTAACCAACTTAGTAGTTTTTGCATTAGTAGAGATATCGTCACTATTTATTGTAATATATTTATGGATTGCAAGGGAGTTGGCCGTTAAGTAAGGTTTGTTTTATAAGATGATGATTAAGACATCATTGAGTCTAATTCGTATGCACCTACTAAAGCATGAGTTAGTGTATGATTTGTGTTTTTTTCATGGGAATGTCGGAAAGTAATTAACCACATTTTTTTTCGTTGTTTGGACTTAATCCATCTGTTTGTGATTTTATTTTTCACCATTTATATATGTTTCCCACACCTTACCCTTACCAAATTCGTTGTTAGCTTTCGAGTATCCGAATATAGTAATGGCTTTGTGAAAATATCTAATGCATTAATATTTTGGTGACCATCCGGTTTTTGAGTAATCAAATTATGCGCCAGCGATCTGGGGTGTATCTTTTGGTGACCATCCGTTATGAAAATAACTTTCCAGCAATCCAAGATATACTATTCTAGTGACCATCCATTGTTTGAGTAAATCAAGAATACGCGCCAGCAATCTAATATGTTTTTGTATGAGATGTTTGAACATAAGCTTGGTACAACCCTTAAGCCTTATCATGATTAACCCAATTTACCCTTTTAGACTTATTACTCCTTAGCTTTAGTGGTTGAGATGTATATCGTCACGATCGAGCAATTGAGCGAACTACTTAAATGTTACAACATATATTATTTGAGTGATTTCATTTTCTTATTTCTTGAGGTGTTTAGTTGTGCATTTGAGATTAAACGAATAAATGCTTAAATTGAAAAATGCTACATGAATGTTTAGGATATATTTTCATAAGTTTTATATTGAGTTTACTTGAGGACAAGTAAAGTTCAAGTGGAGGGATCTTTGATGACAACAAATAAGGTCATATTAATAGCATCATTTATCCTATGTATATTGCTTGTCTTATATTATTATATATATGATTTGATATTTTGCTTAAATGTTTCAATCTCATATATTTACAAGCAATTGCTGAAAGTTATTAATAATGGACGTGTTTTGAAGCAAATTGATGAAGTTCGATAAAGTTCACAAAACAGACAAGAATATGCCGTATCATTCTAGACAGATACGGCGTATACCAATACTTGGACGATTATGAAGACCATTGTCTAACTTTGAAGGATACGCCGCATCCAAGTATTGGATACGCCGTATATAAAACTTTGTCCAAACAAAAGAACGAGCTTGTTTTAATCCAGATACGCCGTATGGCCTTATCAATATATGCATTATCAATCTCAATGATTTCACCAGATTTTCAAGGTAATGAAGACCTGATATGCCGTATTCATCTCTATAATACGTCGTATCAGTAAGGCGGTGTACGAATATTCTGGAATATATTAATCTTGGACCCCACGCGAAGTTACCTCGATACGCCATATCGGACAAATCTGATATGTCATATCGACCATTTTCGAGAAGTATAAATAGAAAACCCTAATTCCGGTTTTCAAAAAGAGAGAAGAAACCACCAAGTACAAAACTAGAGGCAAAAGAAGACCAAGAAGGTCCTGCTAGTGCCATAATTCCATAGATGAATTCACTTAATTTGTTTTACTACACTTTAATCGTTCGGTTAGTGATAACATCAAATAATCCTGAATATTAAGTGTCAATTTCCCCCGATAATGCTTGTAATTTATACCATTTATATGGATTTATGCTTGTTTTCCATTATATTTCACTTTAAGGTAAATTACGAGCATTGGAGCTAAAGAGACGCGGAATTGGAGAGTTTATTGAAGATTGTTAATACAAATAAGCCGTAAAAACGTTTATTTATATTTTACGATCTTCTAATGTTTTGTCTATAACAAACGTAAAATCATTTTAACGAAACAAATAAAATACGTAAATGGTTTGAACTAATAATTTCTAGCATATTTACATTTTCACATAAAAGACTAAAACAAGTATAAGTGATTTTATGATTTAATATTACATATGTACAACAACTAGTGTTTACATATTTGGGTAAAATATACACATAACTAGTATGTAGTATATTGGGTAATATAAATGGGTAGAAACTTAAGTATCATAACCCATTGGGCAAATACATTGAATGTAGTTGGGTACAACCCAAAGCCCATGACCCATGGAGCTTGACCCATAACCCATTGCATGACATCATGCTTATATTATATACGGATAATATCCATAACCCATGGTTTTGACCCATACCCATGTGACTAGGTGCATTGCACTCAAGAGATACATTTTATCTAGCTAAAGACCCATGGATAAACCCATGACCCATAACCAAAATACCCATGGGTAAAGGGGAGCTTCCCACGGATCCCTAGCTTTACGCTAGACGGATCCCTTGTGGAAGGATTCCGTGGGATCCGGGGAACAGTAGAATTTTCCCTCTATAAATAGTGAGCCATTTGTTCATTGTTTCTCACACCTTTTCTAACACACTTTCCCCTTGAGTTAAAAACTCTCTAACCTCAGATCCAAGAGATCTATGTTTGTAGTTTTGTTTTTGTGTGATCTTCTAGGTTCCTCTTAAAGGCATGATCACCACCTTTGAAGTCGAGCAAGCTCAAGTCCATGAGTTGCCATGCTTCCTCATCATCAAGACTACTGAAGTCTTCTTGTTGATGATTGTTTTTCTTTTTTAAGAAGTGTTGAAGACATTTGTGAAAGGTGTCTCAAGTGTCAAGACGAAGATATTAGTGAAGGGTATCTATCGTCCATATCATAAGCACTTGTGGTGGGTGCTTAGAAGTCAAGACTAGAAGCATTAGTGAAGGATGCTTAGAAGTCAAGACACAAGACATTAGTGAAGGGTGTCTTGAAGATCTAGTTAAAGGCATCAGTGAAAGGTGCCTTAGATGTACATTCGATATGGTGTGTTTCGATGTACAAGATAGATTAGTACTAGATCCAAGGATATTGATATCCTTGATGATGTTGTAGAAAGGAGTTGGTCTCCTTTGGGATTAGTCGTTGGTGTAGTGTTGGGTAGTAGTTCTTCCATTACAATGGAACTAGGTGCTTAGCCTAGTACCTAATAAAGGGTAGGTGACGTTGTGTAGGTGTGGTTCACCTTGGTGTGAAAGAACTAGGTACTTTGCCTAGTACCTTATAAAGGGTAGGCGACGAGGTGTAAGTGTGGTTCACCTTGGAGTGAAAGAACCCGGTGGTTAGTCTAGCACCGGAAAAGGGTAGGCGACGCCAGTGAAGGCTTCTCCGCCATAAAGAGATTGGTGTAGTGTTTACAAACTCGAGTAGGTGACTCGGGAGTGGAGTAGGGCAAGGAAGGTGTCCTTGTAGCCGAACCACTATAAATACTCGCGTTGTGGTTTTGTGCTTCTTACTCTTATCTTTTCATTACATACCTTTATATGCTTGTTTATCAATAACCAATACACACGTCCAAATATATTGACATAAGTCGATCTAAATAGTTTAAAACAAAGTTTTAATTGGCAAAACTATTCAACCCCCCCTTCTAGTTTTCCACAAAGATATATCATAGTATGCTCACTTTGAAGAAGTTACGGTGTAACTCCTCTATCACATTACGCCGTAACTAAAGCGTGGCTCAGAAAACCAACTTAACAGAAGATTACGGCGTAACTCTATCCAAGATTACGACGTAACCATATTAGGTCAAATGAGGTTCCGCGCCGCTAATAATTACACCATAACTTATGCATCAACTACGGCGTAACCAAGATTTATTGAAGATACGGCGTAACTCCTTCCAGAGGTTACGCCGTAACCAACATTATTAGTGCAAATTACGAAGTATTGTATGCACAGCGTAACTCTTTTAATAGTTACGCCATAACTAGATTTGGCCTATAAATACCCCACGATTTCCATCATTTCAAAGCATCCCATTTCACACACAACAATCAGAGAACGTGAGAAGAAGGCGAAGACAGATCTAGAGGAGCATACGGAGCTATCTCTAAGGGAGAAATCACTCCCCTACGATAAGCATTAGCTTTTTATCTTTTCTTTACTTTCAATTCATGTATTTCATAACATTAAACATTGAATTGATTTGTATGGTTAATATGAGCGCTAAGCACCTCTTGGTCGGCCTAGTTATGATTCTTTAATTGTTTTGTTTGCATTTACATTGCTTCCGTATAATTATTTCTAAGTGTATGCATGCATAGTTTATTGGTAGCTACCCTTGTTTCGTAGTTTTGAATGGCGGTAGAGGCTAGTTGCTTAGAGATATGACCAACTCAACCTAAGTGAGTAGACCGAGACCGAAGGGTAAGATATGACCAACCGACGACCCTTTCTACTTGTGCGATTTGACCAACCGATCACCTACCGCTTGGATGAACTTAAGTAGTAAAGGTGAGTGTTTAAGATGCTAGCGCCCGGCACTCACTATTATGAATCTAGCTCAGAAGCGGAACTTAATGACTTGGCTTAGGGACCAAGAATAACCTGAATTATGAGGGACACCAAACTTCTCCAAAGGGTACCCTTTGGCGATAGGTTAGACGAACCCACCAAATGTTGTCCTCTCGACTTTGACCCCACCAAGTAATTGGAAGTAATTAGACGAAACATTACTAGTTAGGATGAGTAACTAGGTTAGCACCACTCTCCTCTATTGATCACATCTTTCGCCTTTATTTGATTTATTAGTTAATTCCATATCATAATCATATTAAAATATGTGACACCTAGACTTAGTATAAATCCACACATAGCTCTTGGGATGACCTCGGTTTTACCAAATACTACACTACACACGACCGGGTACACTGCCCGTTAATGCATTAAGGTAGACCATAGGTATAACGAGACTTATAAATATTAAAACACGTCAAGAAACCCGCATCGCTTAGCATATTTTTCTCTTTCGATTTATACTTGAATCTTTCTGAACATGTTGTCTTGTATTATTACTGAGATTATAGGCTAATACCTGTAGGTATTACCTAAGTTTAATGATTATTTTATATTTTTATTTGTTCTAATTCGATAGTTTACTTTGTCATGAGTATTGATTATGTTTATTACTTCATTCATATTGTTAATATGTTAATGCAAGCCCTAGGTGAATAAATAATAAATTGATAATCATTAAGGTGCACTTTATGCGGATTTCGAGTAATCGTGACAGGATTAGATATGTTGAATAACTTAATACGCAAATCTAGAGTTTAGGGGTTGCCTAGACTTAGGTCCGATAAATGCCAGTCATGAGTATCGTCACATGTGTCTTAGACTAATCGAAATCTTATATGACTAAACATGGTTAATACATTTTCCTTACTATCGGCTTGACCTCCTCTTTTTATCTATGTTTTTGCTTGTGTGTGTTATCTATCTCATTGCATTTATAGTTTTATTAAATTTAAACCTCGTGTCAGTCTCTCAGGATGAAAAACCCCTTTTGTTACGTTAGAATTAGGTTAATTAGACTGACTTACATAATTAAAATACTAATAGATTTAAGTGTTAATGCTCCACTCTTAGTGATCGACACCCTACTTACCAACTAGCTCACCATTGACCGAATAACTGTCAGTTTTTTTTTCTTTTCTTAAAGGTTAGTTTATTAAGAAATGGGGCCAAAAAGGCAAGAAACAAAGAACAAGTACAGAGCCAAAAAGCTTTTAGGATACATCCCTAACTAGCTACCTAAGGCTTAGAAGCATAAGGCCATGGACAAATCCCATGCTCAGGATACAACACTACAACTACAGACCTTAATACATAATGAAAACTAACTAAATACAAAAGATATAGCAGATAATGCATAAGAGCACATAACACTTGAGGAAAATCAAAGTATTTCTGAATCATTAGAGCAAACTGAGCCGAACCAGAATGCCCTAAACCAAACTGTCCGTTAGTGTTTTTTATTGGTAAAGTCGGCAAAATATAAATTTAAAACTTGAAGACATAAATTACCTACACTCAACGACACATCAGCGTTTGGATTAACAAATACGAACATATGTTAGATTATAGACTTGTCGGGATTATTGTTTTGAGAAAACTGGGTTTTATTAAAGTCACGATGACTTAAAAACGTTGCATAAATGGATGTGTCATGCCAAAATTTATAAAATTTCTAAACTTATACTTTTATTTCAAAACTACCTTGCTATTATAAAACCCGACAAGAATCGAAACATATAGTTTTATTAACTTACCTTTATTATTTGATTTACTAATTTGAGTTTTCTTATAAAACTTAAATGACTTTTCCAAGATATTAAATTGAATTTTCTAAGATATTTGGGATTACCGAGTAAACACCGAAACTTACCATTGACTTCATGTTCTTATTCTTCCTACTCATTTTCCCTTATTCATTTTCCTTTATATAGGTTCCTCGTTTATTCTTTAATTTATTCTTCTTTTGCGTGAGTTGTATTTCGAGTTTATGTTTTTATACCACCATACGAGCGATGATACGAAACTCTTTTACTACGATGATACCAAAATCTTTTTACTACAATGATACAAAGCTTTTTACAAACAATGATGCGAGTCTTTCACAAAAACTAAAACACTTAGTCTTTTGTAAAATTATATGCATTATACTACTTTTCAGGACATATTCTGAGACAAATAAAATACTTATTAGGTTGTGCCGAGCCTGTACCGTTGTGCCCCTTCTACTACTTGATTATGTTTGTCATACTTTGAGTCTTCATTTGTTGAGGTGAGTTAATTGCCCCTACTTTACTTGTTTTGAAATACTTTTAGAGGAGAATACATGCTTGTTTTACTTAAATTCATTATTGGTGTTGCTGATAACGCTACATGCGTCGTTCGGGGTCAAAGAAACTTCCTTTTCGTCGAGCAAGTTTTTCAACACCATAGGCAGTGAACCTAGTCGTTGTAGTGTAGTATTAGGGTAAGCCACGGAATTGATATCGTTCTCTAGGGAATAGGAATGCTAGTGAGAAGTTACTACGCTAAGGTTGGGGTTGAGGAAGATTATTTTTATCTTTTATGTTTTTAGGAAATAGAAAGGTACGAATCTCTGGGTTTGGATTTGGGGTTTTGGTATTTCACCGATTACTTCTACTTATCTAATTATCTAAACTAAGGTGTATGTAGTCTATGTCTATTGTTGTGTGCTCGTATGATAGTTAAAATGTATTTGCTTAGGCTTTATTACTCCCTAGTTGTCTCCTATTGGTGGTTGAATTGTCACGTCCTTATTCTTAATTGCGTTGTGTCTCTAAGATCGTAGGGTATGCGTTTATCCCTAACTCTTTGAAGCTACCAAAGGTTAACGACTACAAAATCTCTAGGATTCATAAACTTTAACTCTAAGGTATTCTTTGAATGACTTGTCTACAGTTACTCTAGGCGATTATAAGCTAATGTTCATCAAAGATCAATCAAGCATTACAAACACAACGAATGACCTATCGCAATACTAGGTCAATCACAATTAAGATAAGAGACGACCAATCAATATTCAATAACTAAGTTTCATATTACCTAAGCAAACACACAAGTAAATTAGCCGGACATGGGGAACATGCAAGCATACACACAATCAAAGGAAGACATAATTAAATTAATGAAGTAAAACACCTATCTTGATGTAAGATAGTGTGTGGAACCCTAAAATATTGTACAAGACAAATTTGGTTTGGTTTAGGTTTTTACCCAAAAGACTACACACCGAAAACTAAAAATTCGGATTCTATATATAAGATTACAAATGCGACGGCGTCACCCTTTGATTTGTGACGCTGCCGGTCGCCGCCATTAGGGTTTCGTCTTGGCCACGTTAGTCTTATGACGGCCACCTATGCCCGTGACGTCCCCTTCGCCTCGACGTTGTCTCGGATCAAATCTAGGTCGTCGAGTTGTGACGCCTACTCTTTAAAACCCGTCCGTCACTTGTAAATGAGCAATTTACACGAGTGTCACAAAGTTGTACGATCAGCCACTAGTTGTGCTGATGCCGTCCCTTCAGCCCAAAGACTGAGTGTCTCGATTCTTGACTTTGGCCATTTTCTTAGTATATTCGCGCTTTTCGTCCGAATAAGTGTCATTCCAAAGATTTTGCCTTCAAGATACCTAAAAGTGAAAAGGAACGATATTAAGTAATAACGGATACAAAAGTGATCAAATAAGGGCTTAAAAGGTACATTTTAAAACCTTATCAAATATCCCTATTCCCTACACTTGGTATTTGCTTGTCATCAAGCAAATGTGCTTTTAGCTAATCAATTTATAAGTTAGAGGTCATGAATCATTAGTTTAGAACGATCTACAACACATATAAGCCCCGCAAAAGTCATAACAAGCACGAAAATTACATACTAGCACCTCACATGGGTGTTTGGATACTCACATCTCTCGGGTGTATATGAAATATAACAAAGTGGAAATGGAAGATAAACACTCATTAACCGGTCCTAGTACACAGATTACCATAGGCTTGAGACTAGATCAAACCTCCATCGCTTTGGCGTAAGCACCTAGGAAAGACTAACCAAGAGGTCTTTTAAAGGGTTGTAATGATCGGCTTACGGTAGGGAAGCAAAGGTGTTAGGTCACCATATTAGTAACACAAGCATCAATAGAAGAAATAAAGAAGAGGATAGATCGGATGAACAACTAACCAAACACACACACACGTATAAGTAAAGAAAGGTTACTCGTAGAGTGCAAGTGAAAGATAAATTGAACAACCAACCCTCAAGTGAGGGTTATTACAAGGTATTTATAGGAGAGGGAGCTAGGGCAACACTCCTAGAGTCCTAGTCCCTTCTTTTCCTTATTGGACTTGGGCCAAGGCTTATGGGCCTTCTACATAAGCCTTAGCTTAATAACAAACATAAAGGCCATATTAAGCTAACTATTACATATGAATCACTAACACTTGAATAAGGTTTAGGAGTGATTCCAACAATCTCCCTAAGTGTTAGTGATGAATGAATGAGTGAAAACGTTGTAGGTGCCGATGTAATAGTAGCTTTGACGCCTTCCGACATTCTTCTTTCTTGTGAGAAGAAGTGTCTTGATTCGAACAATCTCCCAAAGTAGAGAAATTGTTTCTTTTGAAGTATTCTCGCTTTGACGCCTTCATTTTGTTTGTTCTTTAGTTCTTTGTTCTTTGAAAGTGATAGTATGTTGTGGTAATCTGATTAGGTGCCGTCACGCTCCAAAGGTTCCACGCCTTTCTCCAACATGCTCACACGATATTTAACGTTGGATTACAGCTTGATGAGGTTCTTTAAGTCTTTAAACTTTGTAGATTCTTTGTTGACGAAGAATCATTCGACTTTGTGTTGCCTTTGATTATGAGAGAACTTTCATAAGTGATGTTTTGGTATGAGCATGTGGAGAATCAGACGATCATCCGCTCCGAGCTTCCATAAGAAGTAAACATAGGAAAGGTTAGTAATAAGCGGATTCGGCACTTACAAGTTTGAACTCGAGAGTGTTAACAAAGATAGTGTGAAAACACAACTCTAATTCTCACAAAGGCCATTCCCGAACCGAGTCCCACAAGTGAGATAACGCGATGTATCAAGTACACCTACGGTTCGGATGAGTCGTTGAGGTACACAAGCATCACCTCACGATCGTACACCGCTTGAGACCACTAAGCGTAATCCACGGGAGTTACCGGCGACCGCCGCCGTGGCGTTTGATGTTGACCGGCAGGAGTTTCCATTCAATCATCGAGGATCACGGATGTGAACCTCTCATAAATGTTCTCGACAGTTGCTAAGATCCGTGAAGGACTCGATAACGTACCATCGTTGTTCTTATTGTTGAACAACAAGTAATGAAATGTCAAGTGTACCTAAGAGATCTTTGATGAATCTCGTGGCTCTAGACTCAATAGTGCATTTTGGTTTTCCGAGCGGAGACTAGGAGAGGGTCTCCTTCTTCAATACCAAAGAATCTCTAAGAGAAGCCGATAGTTTACGTAGGGTTCTCGTGAGAATGAAACAAGCTTTTCTGGGAGAAACTTGAGTGGCTAAGAAGGTTTAGTGCATGCGCCATCGGGTCCATGATGACTTTTAATCTTCAATACCATTGTCACTAAGTGACAACTAGTAGCATATGAATTGAACCCGTGTCCGCCTCTAAGTTGAATAATTGGAGGGCTATTTCTTTTCACCCTTTTCTTTGCTTTTCTTTTAATTCTTTAACTCCTTCTTTCTCCGATTCTCATTTTCTCCTTTTTATAATCATACCTAAGGAATTCTAATTCTAACTATTGGTAGTGTCCTTGGTAGATCCTTCCTCTCAAGGATCATAGGACTGTTATTCCTAACCTTAATCACCTTATAACTCCATTGCCATAAAATCATTTTCATGAAAATATCTCAAGTGTTTGTGAATGAAAACATGTTTGAACACTTCAAGAGTTTTAGATTTTCAAAATACTCCCCTCAACATGTGCTTAAGAGTTTTGACAAATCGCACAAATGAGGAAAGAGCGCACACTTTTGAATTGATCGACTCAAGATAGACAATCCCTTGCGAGACATGATTACGTTGCATAGTTAAAGAGATACATTGTCGCCTTTTAGGTGACAACTAGCTCTAATAACTACCTTGAAGATGTGGGAAACCCGAAAGGTTGTCAAAACCGTCAAAGTTCATGTCTATCAAGAGTTTCTAATAGGTACAATTTACTTGGATAAGTCTTGGAAGATGATCTTTTCAATGTATGACTGCTCGGCCTCCGTCAATTCATGGGTTGAAGTCTTTTCACACGAGGATTCATTAGCAAAACACAACATATTTCTTATCACCTAATTTTGTCCCCTTAAAAAATGGCATATAAATGTTATTTTTGAAGAAATGTTGAGAATAAATATGACCATTTTGAGTTTTGTGGAAAGATTACACAAAGAACAATTTGTGAACAAAATTTTATAAGTCAAGTACTCCCCCTCAACAAGTGATATAAACGGTTGAGGTTTTGAAAATCATAAGGGTAAGTACTTGTTCTTTTGAGCAAAACATTTTAAAATTGAAATGTTTGATAGGTTTTACTCAAAAGTAAGAAGCTTTCGCTCCTTTTATAGGATTGTGGCACTCAAGCGCACTACGTGGTCCTTTCATTACAAGAACGGGTTGTACATCGTTATTTGTGCACAAGCCATTGTCAATATAAAATCACACATCCAAAATAATATGAAATAGAAGGAGTTTAAGGGTACCAGAAGTCCATCAATCTTTCAGAATGCGATCGTATGCGTTGATAGCGGTGAGAGTAATCTCGGACGACAACCTACAAAGCTTTCAAAGTGTTAATCGGTCCCTTCAGTACAACCTTTCATCAATCGTGGTGATGATCCTCTTCACATCCCGCCTATCCTTAGAATTCCAACGCTTTAAACCGTCCTCACCATATTCAATGTGTGATCCCCAAACTTGTGAAGATCTCTACACGCCATCAAGCGCCATGCGATGTAGTTCATCTGCGGTAGACTACTCCGAATGGTTTCTTGATGAGAGTGTATTGTGAGAGCGGTTGATGTCGGTATTTCTAGGCGAGGTGCGGTGAAGTTGACACAGTCCGATAGGATTCAACAAAGAAGTTGTAAATCTTCTACACGCTCTTGGATCACTATGCTTCGATGAAGATGAGTAAGGACTTGATGTATTCACGTTGAAATTCGATCGAGAAATGTCTCATTCTTCCCCGTACTTTAGCAAGATATAGATCTTCAATGTTGTTGAGAGACAAGTTCGAAAGTCCGCTTCACGTAATTTATAGTCCCTTTCATCTTGTCTTTTGACCACGATAGTCTTGAGAAAGGTGTAATCCCATTTAGACGAAAGGGTGACATGCTTAATAGCCACGATCCCTTTATCACTGAACACTTCATGTAGAGACTTTCGAACCTGGCAGCTCTTGTAGTAGATTCGTCGACGTTTGGGCCAATGATGAATCCCGTACATTGCATCAATGTCATACTGTTCCATGCTGTTGGAAAACATTTGGGTAGCCTTTTCTTCGATGGCTATGCAATGGAGTATATGGTCACGGAACGGAAGTGTAAGTGATGTAGCGATTTCTTTGTACCATCGCTACTGTAGAAGAAATTCCAAATCTTTGTTGAAGAAATAGCGAAATGGAATCCTAGGTTGATCCGTCACAATTGTTGGTAGAGGTTTAGACCAACGGTGTAGTATGGAGGATTGTCTCTTTTGGTGAAGTCGATGTTTGCTTGTGGTTGAGCCAATCAATGTTGTTAGACATGGCTCGTGTTATATTATCAAGGTGATATTCAAATTCAATAGCACTTTCCGAGTTGTCTTTGAGTAGTTGAAATGCTTCATTCTTGATTCGCTTCAACTCGATTTCGCCATCTTCTTCACGGAACTTCTCTTGCAGAAACTTAGCATGCTCCAACGTACTACCTTCTACCATATCTCGGATCATCGCTTGAGGCGGGAGTGGCATCAACAAGTTTAGAAACCATTCAAACTCGGTGTCATCTTCGCTCAGCCATGAGACGACATCACCAAGCGCCTTCTTGTTCCTCTTTGGCTTTGATGAGGATGATGGTTTCTTTGTTGTTGAAGCGGAGAGGTGGGTTGTTGTTGGGCTCAAGGACTTCCTCATCGTCACCACCAAGTACTCAAAGTGATCACCGTTTTCTCGTGCTGGGGTGGTAACTCGAGTCCCGAGGTTTTCAAGAAGAACGTGTAGGAGATCGTTGTTGAGTGGAGTCCTTTGGGGTGGAGGTTGCATGGAGGATGATTCACCGCTTTTCTTGGGCGTTTAGGCTCTTTATCTTTATCCTTATCTTCATCGCTCTTGGACGCTTAGGTCTTTCACTTCTTCTCTCGCATGTCGATTTAAGTTGGTATTCGAGCAATGCTTCAAACAATTTACCTTCATAAGAAGCAAATGTTGCGCATCGTTTCGACATTTGAGATACCAGCCCGAAACCAATTCAAATCCGAGAATATTATGGGATCAATCGGATTGATGTTTACTTGCATAGGTGTTGATCTCATAGTTTGCTTGGCCAAATGCAATAGATTCGGATATAGTTGTTTGGTAAACATCTCCCTTGTAATTCTAGGAACGATGTCATCCACTTGTGAGTGTAACCTTTGATCATCTCGCTCATTTCCCTGAGGATCACGTTCCATGAACTTGGATGTACTCCTTGCAAGACATCTTGTCATTCTCGTTATGAAGATATTGAACACGGTCACGAGAAAATTCACTTTTCTCGTAAAGCATGTCTTTCTTCCCGACCTACTTGGCGACTTTAACGATCCTTGTCTTTGCCCGAGAAGTCCAATAGTCCAATGACGCCGTGATAAGTTTCGTGAGTTGATTAATTTTAAGTTTTAAAGTCCATATTTTCACTTATTATTCACAACTTGTTAAACATTTACGCTTATAGTGACATTATTGGTTTCGTGGCGTTATGATTTATTTATTTACAAGTTTGCATGCGTAACAATTCATAATAAAGGTTAAACAAGGCTTAGGCGAGAAATGGCAAGCTTATGCGTAAACAAGAATGATATACGCGTAAATGCAAGCTTATGCGTGGGATCCCGACTTCACGCGTAAGAAATATTACGCGTGGGAAAGGGACCTTATGCGAGAGCTTACGCGAAGCGTATATGGAACTTTACGCGTAAGGCTTGGTCGTAAGAGTCAACCTTATGCGTAGAGGTCATCGTTTACGCATATCCTTCACGGGATACGCGTAGTCCCTTATGTAGAACCTTACGCGTAGCCACGCCGTAAGATTAATCTTACGCGATAACATTCTACGCGTAAGGTGATCCTTATGCGTGGTTTGCTAGTAACCTTGATTATGAATTTTCACTTATAACAAACCCGAAATAAGTTCATCATAGCATCAATATTAACATATACATTCATTCTATAATGATTTAATCACGAACACTCATTCAAACAGCTTATGCGAAAAACCCTATGCGTAAACCTAAACCCTAAGTTTTAAGGATTACGCGTAGGAGAATTAGCCATAGGAATTGCACTAAAATGATTCTGGTAGTTCTAAGAAGTCAAGTGAGTTGATATATCTAAGTTTTAACACCAAATTCTCAACGAATCAAAAATACCCAATTATGAAGAACATAGACCCTAATTTCTAATTTTCAATCAATTAGTGTTTCTGGGTTGATTCTAAACATGGATATGTTCAATTCATCATGTAAACAACATCACACAACAATCTTTTTAACCAAAATGTTCTCATTTGAAAATTCCCAAATTAACGATGAACCCTAATTTTCAAATATCATTCAATTCGTGTTTCGGGTGAGTTTTGTGGATAAAAATGGTATCATTGACATTATACAAACATTTTGACACTACCATTTCAACCACAAACACATAAGCAAGATTATGTGTTCATACGCACACGTAGAAACACAAAATCATCCTTAGGTTAACATCTAACCGTTGTTTTTCAAAATGATTCAAAACCATTGTTTATAATCATGTTACAAAGGCAAAAACACTAACAAAATGAAGATCTGAAACACGGATTTGTGGAACGAATCTTAGGCGTAGGATTTGTTTGGTGAAAAAAATTAAATGTGAAGAGTTAATGAGGTTGGTGGGGTGTTTTGTTAAATATAACTTTATGCTTTTGACAATTTTAGCCCCTCCACATTTTCCATTTTCATCCAATGCCTTTAACTTCCATTTTGGTTACCAAACGAGTGATATTTGGAAAAAAATTTGACGACACTCCCCCTCGACTTAAGAAATAATGAAAGTTTATAAATTTTAGTCCGAGGAGTGTCAGAGAACCAGAAATGTGACCACCATTATTAAAGAAACAACCGGGATAAGATAACATGCAAGTACAAGGTTTTATGAAACTGAAATATTTGTTTTCTCCCCCTCAACACTTGATTGAAAAAAAATACTGAATTTTGAAAGAATTGAGTGTTGACGAAAGAATTTTACTTGCCATGTTGAAAGAAATATAGATAGAAGAATATTTTTGTTGTTTTATCTGATTTTATAATTTTGTATTTTGTTTTTGAAAAATATTTACAAAAGAGATTTTGGTATTTGACTGGTTTTTAAGAATGTTTTAAGAGTTCATCCAGCCTCTTGAGTCAAACACCACACACCAATCCGGTGGACCAACTCATTAAACCTAGCAGAGCTAAGGCTTTCGTGAGGAGATCCGCCATTGGTATTCTGACCACAAAGTATAATTCAACAAGACTGCTTCACGTGGTCCTTGATGAAATGATATCAAGATCGATGTGCTTTGATTTGAATGTTGAACCGAATTGCACGAGATCGCAATAGCACCGATTGTCGCAAAGACATTAGATTCATCAAATACGTAACCATAGTCCTTGAGTTGTGTTCTCATCCAAATGACTTGAGCACAACACGCCGACATGGCTACATATTCTCGCTTCATTGAGGAGAGCGATGTACAATCCGCTTCTTCGATTGCCATGACACCGCTTATCACCAAGAAATTGTAATGCTCATGAAGTACTTTTCCGTGAATCTAAGCATCTTGCGTGATCGCGTTTGAAAATGCTATTAGTTCAAAACCGTAATCCTTCTGATACCGGATCCCCAAGTTAATGGTTCCCTTGATGTATCGGAGGATTCTTTTGCCTCGAGAGGTGGGTTTCAGTTGGTCTCGATTGATAACGGAGCAAAGATATACAATAAAAACAATATCAGCCTGCTAGTCTATTAGATACATGAGAGACCCAATAATACTACGGTATTTGGTAGGGTCCAACAATTTCCCATGTAAATCAACGCTTAGCTTCTTGGTGTGAGCCATTGGTGTGGCATAGGTGTCACAGTTTAGCATTCCAAATTTGTTTAACAGTTCAAGGGCATATTTGGACTGACTCAAGAAAATACCACGGGGTGATTGATGAACTTGCATTCCTAGAAAGAATGTGAGTTCACCCATCATTGACATTTCAAAATGTTTTGTCATTAATTTTGCAAAAGCATTTGAGTATTTTAAATGTGTTGACCCAAAAATGATGTCATCCACATAGAGTTGAACGATTAAGATGTGAGCCCCGTGATATTGTATGAAAAGTGTGGGATCGACCGAACCTTTGGTGAATTTATTGGCAAAGAGGAAGGATGATAACTTATCGCACTACGCCCAAGAGCTTGTTTGAGACCATACAGAGCTTTGTTCGGTTTGTAGACATGGTTCGGGAACTCGGATCAACGAATCCTTCGGGTCGGTGACATAAACCGCTTTTTCGGTTGTCCATTCGAAAAGCGCTTTGACGTCCATCCGAAAGACCGTTATGTTCATATGAGCCGCGAAAGCGAAAAATCCGAACAACCTCAAGACGAGCAACCGAGCAAATGATTCTTCAAAGTCAATACCTCTTCCCCGTTTATAACCCTTAGCCACCGACGTGACTTGTTTTTTATTACGCCCTTCAAATCCAATTTGTTCTTCCAACCCATTTGAGACCAATGACGAGACCCTCGTTGGTCTTTCAACCAGCTCCCATACTTCAAGACGCTTGAATTGGTTGAGTTCTTCTTGCATGGATTCAATCCATTGTCTTTTGTCATTGCATCTTTAATGTTTTAGGTTCGATTGGCGATGGTGAGAGCATAAATGCAATGTTCACCATCTGTGTGAAGACGTTGTCTAGTTATGAGTGGTTGACTCGGGTTGCCAATAATGTTCTCTAGAGGATGGTCTTTCGTCCAACGATGTGTGGAAGGTTGATGTTGATATACATTGTGCAGATTTTGAGGATTCAAATGGTTGGTTGATGATTCCGCGACATCAGGTGCAACAGTTTCATTGGCAAACGGGTTAAAGAACGATTTGGATCAAAATCTGCAGCGGGGTACTTCATTAAGAACATCGCTGGTTGGTTCAGTCGTTGGAAGCAATTTGTTCAACTGTTGTTGTAGAGTCAATCGGTGGTGCTTCTTCAACATTAGTAGTTGTAGCAGTGTATCGTATAAGAGTATGATCAGGTTGAGCAATGAAACAATGAATACACTGAGCACGCTCATCAATGTCATCACTAAACAACGGAGCAAATAGTGTTTCCATTTGTTGACGAGTAAAGTGGGGGCTTAGTTCAAATGATGATGGGGTTTGAGGAAGTTTAAGCGGTTGTGACCGGGTTCTAAGTCATATGCTCAAAAGCCATTTCGTAAGTTCATCAAAATTAGCATGAATCGCTTCCATAACCCGCTTTGTACGACGATTCCGATCCGAAACCCTTAGAATTTTCACAATATCCTATAAAGACTCCAATGTCGCTTTGGCTTTGAGCTTTCCAAAGTCATCACGATCATTATTTGGGTAGCAAAGGGATCCAAATACATGAAAGTGTTTTAGATTCGGTTTAGATCAAACCAAGGACAAGTTACGCATAAGATTAGGGTTTCTCTTACGCGTAGAAATTAGCCAAAAGTGATTTCTGTCAAATGATGTTTCCAAACCAGATTTTTGTGATGAAATAGCTTCAATATCACCAAAATAACACAAAAGTGTGAAACTTGATGATCCAAAGCTCAAAAATACGTTATCGTGAGAACGAAGACCACGCACAAAACCTTGCTTAAAAAGAATGATCTACGCGTAATATTTGAAACTTTTGCCAAAAATCTTGGAGATAGTTTAACACCTAAAACGTTGAAAGGACAAGAATCTTGGATTAAAAAGTGTAAAAATCAATTTTTAAGCGTGATAAAGTTGGAACTCGCTTTCGCTGCATCGACCAAAAACAAAACTTCAAAACAAATATGTTCACCCAACTATTTGGCGAATGATACCACCGTTAGGTCACCATATTAGTAACACAAGCATCAATAGAAGAAATAGAAGAGGATAGATCGGATGAACAACTAACCAAACACACACACACGTATAAGTAAAGAAAGGTTACGCGTAGAGTGCAAGTGAAAGATAAATTGAACAACCAACCCTCAGTGAGGGTTATTACAAGGTATTTATAGGAGAGGAGCTAGGCAACACTCCTAGTCCCTTCCTTTCCTTATTGGACTTGGGCCAAGGCTTATGGGCCTTCTAAATAAGCCTTAGCTTAATAACAAACATAAAGGCCATATTAAGCTAACTATTATATATGAATCACTAATACTTGAATAAGGTTTAGAGTGATTCCAACAAAAGGGTTTGGTGGGATAGGCTATTTAGTGGTGACAAGTCAAAAATCTTTATGTTACAAGCATGCTAAGAATGGCGTTGCTAAGCCAAGACTCGACACTCTAGACTCTAGATAACCGAAACAAACAAACATAAATTAAAAGATAGATGTAGGATGGTAGCCCGTATTTTTTTTTTATTTAATACACTTTACTCTACCATCCTCTACGATAACATCAAAATGATAGGGATTTATAGGCACATCCCTACACTTGAGTTTTTATTACTCTAACACTAATATGACCCGAATTGAAAAGATCAAAACACTTGGAGTACATTATTATGCAAATAAAGGGAATTTGAATTTAACGCTCCTTCCAATCATCTCATAAAGTTTAACTTTTCCCATGAGTCCCAATCGTCCCAAAGCGTGTACAAAGGATATGACTCGACTTAGCAACTTATGCAAGCAACTAGATAATTGAACTAAGGGTTGAGTGTGATAACAATAATGCACTAAAAGTGAGTGCATACAAGGTAGGCTAAGGTGATTTGGGTGTACATTTGGGGGTGGATTGTAAACATTGCTCTTCATTGATATTCGAAAATCGAAACATCACGAGAACCGCGAAAAGGATAGGCTCTAAGGGGTTAACTAGGGTACCGTGTACTAAAGATGAGTACAACGCAAGGTGTGAGGAATTACTCAACCGATGTGGAAGAAGTAATTATATTACGGGTATCAAACAAGGGTTATCCTAATGCCTCTTATCATTTAGTTATTCCTAACTACACAAGTGTAGTCTTACTAGCGATCTCGGAATGCATCACAAAACAAGTTCTAGAATCTATTATACTACCGGTTCACACTCTAAGCATTAAAGATGAATGCTTTAATTCCTACTAATCTAAGGGCGATCCTCACATTTTGGTGGAATTTAAGTGGTAAAGAGTTTTTGTGCTAGTCATATAATTTCCTATCCATGAGACGCTTTATTAAGACTAATGGCCCACTCCTATATGTCATGAAAAATTTTAAATTTGGTGCCAAAATTACCCTAACCGATATTTCTCATGGTTTATTACACAAATGCAATTGACAAAGAAAATAATCAGGATAAGCATAGTTTCAAAGTTCCGCTTTATTTTCCTCCCTACACTTAAACCGAACATTGTCCCCATTGTTCCCGAAAGTATCAAAGTTATGATAACGGAAGGCAATAAAAGATGAAAGAAACTAATACTCCCCGATTAGCTCAGAGGGATCCGTGTAAAGTGGTGGTTACATCTTTCTTCAAGAAGAGCGTTTGCGTGAAAAGCACCTTCTCATCTTATGTATCTTCTTCTTGGTAAATTAAACCCACACATTAAGAAAACAAACGAAACCTTCGTAAAATCGGCGTAACAATATATATATAGGACTCTATTAAACTAGGATATAATGCTTGTGGAATGGATGTTTCTGAACTTCGAAAATTAAGACCGGAAAATTCCAAAATTTTATAAGTAGTTCAAAAACGAGAAAAAGTAATCGATTGTTTACGCTCCTTCGACGCCGTCGTTGCGATCTGACGCCGTCGGTTATCCCGACAAAACTCGGTCTCGCGATTTTACGGAAAATTTACATCTTTAGAATCGGAAAAATTTCACGCAAAATATCCATTATGACTCGATACAAGCATTTGAGTCGAACAAACACACATGTATATCTTTTAATTAAATGAAATTCTCATGTTTACATTTCTTTTGAAAACGTGTGTAATCCTCCCTACACTTATCCCTTATGTAAAATACCTTTATATGTAATTAAGACGAGGTTAAAGACAAAATAAAGCATTTTTACAAATTTAAACATGAGAATAAACATTCAATAAAAGATACACGACACACAAACAAGCAAACAATTAAGCATGGGTTGTCTCCCACGAAGCGCTTTTCTTTATTTATGAGTCTTGTAGCTAGACTCGAAGTCGTGCCCCTACGTTACTTCATTACTATCACCTTCTCCCTCATGACGGTCTATAGTGGGTGATTCCAAGTTGTAGAAGTGCCCTATGATGCACCTTTCTAAGAGTTCATCCTCTCCCACTCGCCTATATTCGGTCCTAAGTTCAAGCAATCCTTATAGAAACCGAAAATCTTGGCCATAACATAATCCACTCATTTCTCCTTATCCTTCTCATTCCTATAGTAGACCGATAGTTTAAGTTCCTTTTCATCATTGGAGAGTGATGAAAATTTCTAAATCTTAAACGGCATTTGGTAGGCTACATCATCGGTCTCATCCTTGAATCGCACTATTCCTAACGAGGATCATAAGTCATCCGGTGCTTTCTATGAAAGGTTTTCCTAGAATAACGTGGGACAAGCTAGGATCTATGGTCGCACCAATATCATCCACTATTATGAAATCCGAGGAAACGTGAAACTACCTACATAAACGGGCAATCCCTTAATTCTACCAAGAAAATTGCAACTAACCCTAGGATTATCGGGATCTTGCCTAGTTGGGATAGGCTTCTTCATTACCCAATTATAGTAGGTGCTAGTCATTATGTTTATTGGGACTTGCGGTCAATGTAGGCCTTTGCCACGAAAAGGTGTCCTATGCAACATGGTATGTTAAGATTCCAAGGGTTCCCAAACTTGATCCTAGGGCTTTTCCTAACATACATGTGACGGAGGTCACGCACTAAGTGAGGGTGGCGAGATAGTTCTTCTTCCGTAGGAAACTTATTGAAATAGTCATTGTCTACTTCATCTACTTCCTCGGTTGTTTCATTCCATGGTGTTTCACTAACCTCAAGTATCGTTTCATGGTTCGCTTCGTCATTTGTTCTATTAGGTTTCACTAAGGTGATGGTATTGACGAGTTGAACGTGCTTAGCTAGCTTACTTGGGTCCTTAATCTCTACACCGGA
The DNA here is from genome assembly GCA_022545495.1 of Chrysanthemum lavandulifolium. Classification (NCBI taxonomy): domain Eukaryota; kingdom Viridiplantae; phylum Streptophyta; class Magnoliopsida; order Asterales; family Asteraceae; genus Chrysanthemum; species Chrysanthemum lavandulifolium. Next base: position 119,067,407 of record CM040243.1, read on the forward strand.
AGTTTCGGGAATTGAGATAGCATTAACCTTCCTATTACTATTGGTCATGGCTTTCAAGAGGTTATCTATCTTCTATCCATCTCGGCTTGTTGTTGGTTAAAACAATCAGAGAGCTTAGCTATTGAGCTTCTTGGGATGCGACTAGGTGTTGCAACATCCCTCAATGTTTTGTTGGTTAGTAGTGAGATGGGGGCCATGAGAAATCATTGGATGTGAATTCTTTGGTTTGTCCCCAATAAAAGCCGGGCTTGCCCTTCCATGCTCTCAAGCGTCATTAAAAGTCCTAGGTCCGGGTGTTGTAGGAATCTTCCTCCTGCTCCATTAGTACGCGATGATGCATAGTCAACGGAGCTTGTTGGGGAATCGGTGCAAGTGCGCGTGTTATGAGGATCACTACACGGCTCACACGAGGAAGAAACTTTGTTCACATGGCGTGAAGACTTAGGATTTTCGTAGGAGCTCATTAGGAATTTAACTTGATCTTCAAGCTCGAGCATCCTACGGTCGGAAGATTGTGAGTCAATGGGAGGCAAGGAGATTGCCTTAACGGTTTTGGGCAACTCACCGGGTGATAAGGTTTTAAAAGGTACCATTTGAGGGTCGTTTAAGTCCTTATTTGATCACTTTTGTATCCGTTATTGCTTAATATCGTTCCTTTTCACTTTTAGGTCTCTTGAAGGCAAAATGCTTGGAATGGCACTTATTTGGACGAAAAGGCGCGAATATATGAAGAAAATGGCCAAAGTCAAAATCGAGACACTCACAACACGGAAAATAGAAGGTGACGGCGTCGGTGCTAATTGCGACGCCGTCCGAGGATTTTGTGACGGCTCGTAACCCAAAACTCGTATTTTCAAGTGACGACGTCCGGTTGTAAAAGAGTAGGCCGTCGCTACTCGGACGGCCTAGATGCAATCCGCACGACGCCGAAAGTGAAGTGGACGGCGCACGGACATAAGGTGACGCCGTCGCAAGGTTAAAGTGGCCAAGACGAAACCCTAATGACGACGACACGACGGCCACGAAACATAAGGTGACGCCGTCGATATGTAATCTTATATAGAATCCGAATTTTTAGTTTTAGAGAGTCTTTTGGAGTGAAAACCTAAAACCGAACCTAAGGTGTCTTGTACAAGATTTTAGGTTTTAAACCCTATCTTACATCAAGATAAGTATTTACTTCATTAATTCAATTATGTCTTTGATTATTTGTGTGTATGCTTGCATGTTCTCCATGTCCGCTAATTTATTTGTGTGTTTGCTTAGGAAGTATGAAACTTAATTATTGAATATTGATTGGTTGTTTCTTATCTTAGTTGATTAATGATCTAGTAATGCGATAGGTCATTCGTTGTGTACTTAATGCTTGATTCATCTTTGTGAACCTTAGAATATAATTACCGAGTAGTTGTAAGCTAAACCATCCAAAGAGTGCCTTAGAGTAAGAGTTTATTATCCCTAGTGGGTTTTGTAGACGAGACCCTTTGGTAAGTTCAAAGAGTTGGGAGAAACGCATACCCTACAACTTTAGACACACAATGCAACTAAGAATAAGGACGTGACAACTCAACCATCAATAGGAGATAATTAAAGAGTAGTACAACCTAAGTAAACACATCTTTAAACTATCATACGAGCACACATTAATTAGACATAGACTCCACAACCTTAGTTTAGTTAATTAGATAAGTAGCATAATCGGTGAAATACCAACCCCAAATCCAAACCCCGAGACTCGCACCTTTCCATTTCATAAAATATAAAATACAAAAATAATCATCCTCACCTTTAGACTTAAATCGACATACACTTCAGCCTAACGACACTATTCCCTGAGAGAACGATATCAATACCGTGGCTTACCCTAATTACTACACTACAACGATTAGGTTCACCGCCTAGGGTGTTATAAAACTTGCTCAAGAAAAGGAAGTTCCTTTGACCCCGAACGACGCGTGTAGCGTTATCAAGTTTTGGCGCGGCTGCGGGAATAGTTATTGTTTAGGCTTGATTTATATCTCGTTTAGGTCTACTCACAAGATTCCTATCAAGTGAGATTTTTTTCTTTTATTAGCTTCCTTGTAGTCTATCCCTTCTTTGTGTTTGTGTTCAGAAACCCTTTTCATTTGTCGCTATGGCAAGTGAAGTTGCATTTGAATCATTAACAAATGAGGAACAATTGAATTTTGCATTGGTTTAGTTTTTATTGTTCGATAAATTTGTGAGTGATCTTAAAGATATCCAAAAGAACAAGGGTGTAAGATTGGATGGATTTGATATATTTTGTGTTTGTGTAGCTTCTATTCAACGATCGTTGTCAAGATCAACTCCTTTTAGTGACACCATCTTTAGAATTTTTCTAAAAGCCTCCTATGCATAAACCTTCGCTTGTTACAACTTGAGGAAATGGATAAGAAGGATTTATCTAACCTTAGGAATCATGATAAAAAGACCTAGTTTTTAAGAACATGAAACCTAAACCCAAACAAGATTGTGAGTTGGTTGAAGCTAAAGTACCTAGTTGCATGTGTGGGATAGATTTCAAACATTTAGGAGATCTAGATATAATGGAGAAAAGGTGGAAACTCCAAGCCCACAAGCCCTACCATCACTGAGGAACACACATCACCTATAACTTACCCTAAGAAGTAGAAGAGACTATAGGAGCCCCAATTGATAGAGAACCTTTGGACCAAACGCCACTAGAGAATGTAGGTTTAGATGCTTGTTGTCATGACCTCTCTATTAGTCCTAGGGAAGTTCCTAATTTTGATGAACCGAGCCTCAACCAAAACCTTACCCAATGTTCCGTCTTTAGATGTGAATCTTGGAATTGAATTAGGCCCCAATCCACCCATCAAAATAGATAGTCCGGTTAGTTGCTTGATAAAGGTGATAGATTCTAGGCCATGTAGAGTGGAAGCTAATATAGGAGTAACCCATGACCTTACACACTTATATCACCCATTCATGGTTGATAACAAGAAACACTATGGGTTTAAACCGGGTTTATTAGGTCAAGATGGATCCTTAACTAAGAATCTTTTGAAGTTGATAGAAGATGATCCATTTTAGGAGGAGAATTGATTCACCCGCTACACCAATAGACTTAGGTAAGGTTATAATGAATGGAGCACACTCTTTGAGCATATAAATCACCCATCACCCTCTCCTCACATAGCAAATTTCCACCCTAAGGGTGTGTATTGCTACTATCACCCGCACTTAAACTTAAGTGTAGGAAAACTTCCCTTTATCTCGTTAAATAAGGGTAGAGTCGGGCTCGTGACTCGAACAAAACAAGCGCTTCTTGGGAGGCAACCCATGTGTATTTGTTTTTATTTTATTTGTGTGTCGTATATCTTTTATTGATTGTTTATTCTCATGTTTGAATTTGTAAAATGCTTTATTTTGTTTTTAACCTCGTCTTAATTGCATATAAAGGTATTTTACATAAGGGATAAGTGTAGGGAGGATTACACGCTTTCAAAAGAAACGTAAACATGAGAATAACAATTAAATAAAAGATATATATGTTTGTTTGTTCGAGTCAAATGCTTGTATCGAGTCATAATGGATGTTTTTGCGAAATTTTCCGATTCTAAAGATGTAAATTTTCCGAATTTTTTTCGTAAAATCGCGAGCGCTTTTGTCGGGATAACCCGACGACGCCGTCGAAGGAGCGAAACAACTGATTACTTTTTCTCGTTTTCGTGCTACTTATAAATTTTTGGAATTTTCCGTGTCTTAATTTTCTAGAAAATCGCAAACATCCATTCCACAAGCATTATATCTTATTTAAAGTGGAATTACATCTTGTTGAGATTTTTGTTTGTTCGGTTTGATGCGTTGGGTTGTTTGTTTTCTTCAAGTGTGCAGGTTTAATTTACCAAGAAGAAGATACATAAGATGAGAAGAAGCTTTTAACGCTAACGTTCTTCTTGGAAAGGATTTAACCACCACTTTACACGGATTGATGAGTGTGTAAATACTCATCATTTTTGTACAAAATAAACTGCAAAATCATCTGAAAACACTCAGAAACACATTAAAATGATCAAAATATCACAAATCATTGTTTTATGTGTTTTAAATGCAAAAATATCAAAATCGGATGAAAAACATATCAAATTTGCAAAATTGCGCTTTAGTCCCCAAGTTTATAAAATTGTCAAAAATAGTCCCTAAGCCAAAATTTCAAAAGAAAAGTCACCAAAGGTCTTTTAAAATCATAAATTGTCATATTTAGTCCTTTGGTGAGAAATCTAAAAGTTTTGAGAAAATTACAGTTTAGTCCTCGAAAATCCAAAATGGTCAAATTTAGTCCTTGAAATTTTCAAAATGTCAAATTAGACCTTGGTCTATTAAAAGTTAGCAACATCAGTCCTTGATTACAATTTCATAATTTATGTGTTTGGGCCTTGAATTTCAAACATTACACAAATGGTCCCTATGATTAATATTTCTACAAACTATCCGGACCCTATTATTATCCCAAGCCCAAAACCCCCTTGGCCCAATCATATTACCCGGTCCATTACCCTTGACCCGACCAACCCACGTTTCAAAATAAACATACCCGCCCCTACATCCTGTCTTCCCCGACAGGATTACCTGCAATCCCCACACTTTTGTCCCTCCATCTCCCACACCTCCTACACCAGCCCCCCTACGACTCATTGTCTCCTCCAACATCTACACTCCATCTCTCCAACAGGTTAAAACAACCTTTTCCCGCCAAAACTCAATGAACGGCTAAGATGAGTTTAAATCATCCAAGTGAGAATGTTCTTGGGATTTGTTCGAATGAGAGAGAAAGAAGCTTGGAGCTATAAAAGAAAAGAAGGAAGCAAGTTTGAGTAGTTAGCTAGTTTTAATATTTTTCCTTAAATGTCGCTTTTAAATTAAAGTCTTAGTTTAAGATAAAATGTTGTAATTTTGATTTCCTTGTATCACATTCAAGTTAAAACAAGATTGAATTGAGCTTTTGAGTACCAATCCAAGCTTTCGATAAGTTTCAAATTTATTGTTCACTTTGGCAATTTGCGCTTCAAATTCTACCATCTAGATTGTTATTTGCTTGTTTTGAGCTTAAAAGAGTTTGTTTAAAGTCTTTATAAGCTTTCAGAAGCTCACGTTTCAATTTCAAGCACTTTTGGATTCGGGTCAAAGAAAGTCAATGGAGCTTAAATTGGGAAATGGTGATGAATCTGGTAATGCAGACTTGGATTTGGTTTAGAAATGGCTTAGTGTAGTGTTATTAGGTTTGGTTTTGGCCTCGCAACACATGCTTGACAATTGTGAGTATCTCGTCTTATTTACACATCGGTTTGCTTATTTTGCTTGTTCTTGTATTTGTAGTCCTAACATGTTCAAATCTGCTTAATTAGCCTTACTTAGAGTAATTAAACTCAATTTGATTATTCGCAATAGCTAGTTTAGCGATTGGATCAGTTGTGCTTTCGATCTAGTATTTAAAGGTGTGTTTGGATCATGTGGTTAGTCCGAGTTAGAGACCTGTTTTGTGGTTAATTTCAATTGCAGTAGTCTTCTCTAGCACCATTTGAGTCAATTTAGTCATAATATTGTCTCGAAATCTCTAAAAGTCAAAATGACCATGAAACTGTCTTGACATTTATTTGTTGGAATTTTGGACATCAAAATACTTGATTTGTGTTTAAAATGCATAGGTATAGCTTGAAGTAGAGTTATTTCATCATATTACAACATAATCAACAACAAATTGGTTACAAAGTTCAAGAAAGTCAAACCTTCAGTTTATCTTAAAAAGTCAAAAACAAGTGAAAGTCAGTTTTGAGTCTAACTAGGACGAATTTTCATGAACTCATCCTTGGGTCAAACTGGGTGAAACTTGGGGTTTTATGAATTCAGTTGGTCTATTTTCTGATTATCAATTTTTCAGAATTTTGTCAATTTTTTATAAGCTTCATAGCAGCTTGTGAATTTAGTCCCATTTCTGGGAAGTGCCCTGTGCACCAGTGGTTGTGTGTGCACAGGCTTTTTGCCTAGCTTGTCACAAGCTCAATTTAACTTGTCTCACCTAGTTTTTGGTTTACTACCTCTTGACCATGTCTAGTATAGGCTACAATTTCTTGTTTTGATTTCCGGCTTGTTTAGTAGCTTATTAGTAGGTTCAAAGTAAGCTCCCTAAAAGCTTTTTGCATTTAAACTCAAATCATCCTTATCTGTAGATTGCTATTCAGAGGTTAAGTGTTGTTGTTTTTGTTAATTTAGGGTACTTTTAGTATAGTGTAGCTTCGTATCAAGTTGGTAGCTTATTGTGATCTCTTGGCTTATTTAGAGTGCTTATTCATAAGCGCTTTACATAGCGACTTTGTTTTCTTCCACATAAGCCCAGTGTTTTCTATTTTTCCTAGAACTAGAATAGCATTTTAGAATTTCCTGCAATTTTCATAATTTTTAAACACTGCTTGCTATTTTCTAGATTAAATTCGGTTTTTAAGCCTTTTAAATACCTTTTGTTGCAAATAATTGAGAAAAGTTCCAAAAATAATTTTCCATTTTTTTCTGTTTAAGAAAAATATAAAAAGCATAAAAAAGATTTTTCCAAAATTTTCCCCTTTTATTTGGTATTTTTAACAATTTAAATTAGATTTAAATGGTATTAAATTCCTAGAAAATAGAAAAATAATCAGAAAATTACAAAAATAGTTTTGAAAATTCTAGTTTGTTATTTTAGACTTTTCTAAGTCTTAATTTTATTTTTCTAGCTTCATTTCCTATTTTCTTGTATTTTAGGTAATTATTAAATAGTTAAAATTAGTTTTAATTAATAATAATTAATTAATTAGTTATAAAATAGTTTTCTTTTTCCATAAATTTTCTTTTATCATTAGGATTGTAAAATGTATTTTCATTTTTTTAGATTTATATTGTATAAGTTTCACTTTTTATTTTGTACGTTTACGTATTTTTAATTTAAACGTAAGTTTTTAGTTTTAAGTTTTAAACGTTCATCATTTTAAATATAGTGATAGCGTTTATTTAATAGGTTTAATCTTTTTAATTTCCTTTTATTCTCATTTTAGCCCTTGTAGTTTATGCCCTTTTTCCGTAGTTACAATAATTCCAATTCTCTTTTCCGTCCAAATCTCCCGATCACTACACGTTTGATAATCCATTGCACAGCTCGCTGGGACATAACGACCCGGGGAGAACCTATACTCCTCTGATCTTCATTGATTTCGTGCTTAAGCTGTTTTAAGTTTTCTTACGCTTGCGTGAGAGAACTTGACTGCTTTCTTGCCATCAAATTTTAGGCGCCATTCCGGGAGTCAGTCTTTGATAATCTTCGCCTAGAAGATTAGTGATTTGGATATTCACCCTTTGTTCATACCATCCATCTCAGATATGTTTATATTTTCTTATCCAAAACCCCAAAATATTCTTCTCATTCCTCTTATTCGTTGATTCTATTTCTCTTACCCTCTTTTGCCGCTTAATTCTATTCTTCGTATCCTCTCAACCATTTGATTCTCTTCTTAATCCTCTATATGTTTAATTCTTATGTCGTCAATCGTGAACTTCATCGTCGAAATGTGTGTGAGCGGTGTGGAGGGCCTAGTTCAGCGAATTTTGCAATTGTATGCGAATTATCCATCAAAATTCTTTTCAAAGTTATTTCGACCACCCGCCACAACCTCGAAATACATTCTAATCTTGACAAACCGGTTCAAACGTCGAGCTATCCCAAGCACCCACCGAGGATTACGAGGACACTTTCTTTGAAGATAGAGCCCGTAATCTAATCGAACAAATTCAAGCCGACGAAAACAGTCGAGAATTAGAATTGATTACGATGAACCTGCTCAAACACCGGTGACTAGCAAGAAGGACTTGCCTAATCTTCACGCTTTCTCAAGAACCGTAACCGAGACCATAACGAAGTGGTGGAAATTGCTAGCTCTCGAGCACACCACTTGTCCCACCTCCCGATCTTTCTCGAATGTTCTTGAGACTTGATAGTCATCCGGATCACCATGTTGGTTTTGTTGATTCTTTGGATAAACTGATTCCTCTTCATAACTATCAAATGCAATCGCTTATTCCTTGTGTCGGTTGTGGTGAGCCTCTCTATGGTTCACCCTGTCGTTGGTGTACATGTGTACAATGTGGTAATGATATCCATAACGGGAGTTGTTTGTTTTGTGGTTCAAGGAATTCATTTGATTATGATCCTAATCAGAACTCATTTAACGACTCCTCAAACTTTTCCAATTACCCACCACAACCCGACTATTCTTCATATAATCAACATACCTACTGTGAATTTTGTGGAGGTCCTCACCAAGGATTTGAGTGTCAATCCGGAAACACGTTTGTCTATGAACAGTTTTCCAGTGATGCTCAGAGTTTTGGTTATGACCAAAATCCATATGATTCACCATTCCGGACTCAACAGCTTTCTTGTTGTGACTCTCTGTGGAGGTCCCATTTCACTCGATTGTCAAATAGGGAACCCGTTCCTTGTAACAATCATGACTCTCACATATTTGAAAATTTCCAACCTCCACAGCATTATACGGTTCAAACTCCACCTGAGCCGTTGTCTCAAGAAATCTCCCACGATCTTGAAACCGCAATGAAAACACTTGAGGATATGATGAGTAACTTTAAGAATCAAGTGAGTGGTGAAAAGACCATGGGAGAATTGCTAGCCGAAGAGCGAGAGGCCCGCCAATCTAAGGAGGAATTATTAGCCCTAGAGCATGCAGCTCTAAGGCGTTCCCAATTTCTTAAGGCCGCTCTGTATGATGATGACGAGGAGGGTTTTTATCCTTTTAGAGATAATACTTCTCAACCCCCTCTGTCAGTTGATATTCCAGCAGTTGAGATTCCATCTCAAACAACGCTATCACACCAAGCTCCCACTCACTCTCTCGAACATGGGGACGAGCATCTTGACACTTGTTCACGAAAAGGAATCGGACGAATTCATAAAGTCTAGTGTTGAGGACCTTGTCCCAATCCCGAGAGAGTCACAAGGAACTTCGATCGATGTGTGATTCTTCTTCCCCTCTTGAGTGTTCAAATGATCGTTTGGAAACTTTCTCCGATTTAAGCGACGATTGTGCTTCCTTTGAAACATCGAGTTTGTTGAGGCATCACTTCCTCAAACAGATGTCGATCCCTTTCTTGAGGAGTTCTCCGTGAACTCACTCACATCAATCCACTCTTTGATTTCAAGCCGATCCGGGAGAAAATGAAAGTCTCCTTGATAATGATCGTTCACTCACTTCTTACCCCAACAATCCAAAGAGAATGTTGATCACTTTGTTCCCAAAACATTCAAAGCTACTTTCACTAATCCTCTATTTGAATTCGATTCGAATTCACTTCAATTCTCGAGAATCCACTCTTTGATACTCATTGAGGATAGTGATGAGCCTACTATGGAACAAGAGTTCACAACTTCACCGATGTGAATGATTCTCTTCATGAAGAGTTCTCCGTGAACTCTCTCATGACATATCTCCTCCGGAACATGATCATTTTATTTTGATCTTGAGGATGATATTAGCTCGGAGGAAGGTGTACTCTATCGTATGAGTTTGCCTATTGATGATACTACCTTCACCCTTCCTCCCGATACGTGTCGCATTTGAGGATGAGGAATGGATCTTGATTGTTATCAAGACCTTCTTCCTTTCCTCAAATATCTTGTGATTTCCTTCATCTTCACTCCTTCGGAATGAAGACACTATCTTTGATCCCGCATTTTCACTTACCATTTTGAGCCGGTTCTATGTATATCTCATCGGTGTGGAACTTTCACGTGCTTCAAATGTTTGTCCAAACATCTTGAATGAAAGTCCGATGGAGATTGTCTTTTCCACTTTGCTTCCCATGAACCAATGAATTGGGGTCGAGTCAAGCTAGCGACTCGGAAATCAAAAAAAGAGCACGCACCATATGGGTTTTCACCCATATTTCGCCTTCTCACCCCTTTCTACCACCTAAGTGTGGGGTGATGCCCACATGCTAAAAAAAAAAAAAAAAAAAACCTTTCTAAATAATGGCCGTAATATTTCCTTTTACGTTTTTTGTTTCGCATAACCGCGGTACTTTGAATATCGAGGCGATATTCATTTCTAAGTGGGGGAATTCTCACAATTTCATATATTATCTACCCAATTCCCGTTTTGGCCAAAATTTTTTTGGAGTAAGTGTTTACACTTACTCATATGGTTATCGATCCGCCATGTTTGTAAGACTAAAGGATTGGCTAATCCAGAGCAAACGGCTCTTGGTAAAGATTTCTCAAATCCGCTTATATGGCTTGCAATTTGCCCAAAATTGTATGGTATTCGACTCACCATATCCTAAAAAGTGAAGAGTTGGCTAGCCCGCAAGGTTATGGCTTGTGGTAAAGGCGATGGAAAATCCATAATTGGTAATCACTCACCAAAGATAATATTGATAATTTATCTAAGAGTTGGCTAGTCCGTATGGGTACGGCTTCGTAAAGACAAAATCAAACCGTTGGAAGTCGGTGGTTTGCTCAAAATCACATGGTTATCGATGTACCATGGTTCTTACTTGAACTCGAAACATTTGGCTACTCCGAAGTAATGGCTTTTGGTAAAGAGATTAAAATCCATTATGTTTTCTCAAATCATTGCTAGGGACTAGCAATATCTCGATGTGGGGATTGATGAGTGTGTAAATACTCATCATTTTGTACAAAATAAACTGCAAAATCATCTGAAAACACTCGAAACACATCAAAATGATCAAAATATCACAAATCATTGTTTTATGTGTTTTAAATGCAAAATATCAAAATCGGATGAAAAACATATCAAATTTGCAAAATTGCGCTTTAGTCCCCAAGTTTATAAAATTGTCAAAAATAGTCCCTAAGCCAAAATTTCAAAAGAAAAGTCACCAAAGGTCTTTTAAAATCATAAATTGTCATATTTAGTCCTTTGGTGAGAAATCTAAAAGTTTTGAGAAAATTACAGTTTAGTCCTCGAAAATCCAAAATGGTCAAATTTAGTCCTTGAAATTTTCAAAATGTCAAATTAGACCTTGGTCTATTAAAAGTTAGCAACATCAGCCCTTGGATTACAATTTCATAATTTACTGTGTTTGGGCCCTTGAATTTCAAACATTACACAAATGGTCCCTATGATTAATATTTCTACAAACTATCCTGGACCCTATTATTATCCCAAGCCCAAACCCCTCGCCCAATCATATTACCCGGTCCATTACCCTTGACCCGACCAACCCACGCTTTCAAAATAAACATACCGCCCTCACATCCTGTCTTCCCGATGTGATTACCTGCAATCCCCACACTTTTGTCCCTCCATCTCCCACACCTCCTACACCAGCCCCCCTACGACTCATTGTCTCCTCCAACATCTACACTCCATCTCTCCAACAGGTTAAAACAACCTTTTCCCGCCAAAACTCAATGAACGGCTAAGATGAGTTTAAATCATCCAAGGGCTGAGAATGTTGCTGGGATTTGTTCAGAATGAGAGAGAAAGAAGCTTGGAGCTATAAAAGAAAAGAAGGAAGCAAGTTTGAGTAGTTAGCTAGTTTTTAATATTTTTCCTTAAATGTCGTTTTTAAATTAAAGTCTTAGTTTAAGATAAAATGTTGTAATTTTGATTTCCTTGTATCACATTCAAGTTAAAACAGCATTGAATTGAGCTTTTGAGTACCAATCCAAGCTTTCGTATAAGTTTCAAATTTATTGTTCACTTTGGCAATTTGCAGTTTCAAATTCTACCATCTAGATTGTTATTTGCTTGTTTTGAGCTTAAAAGAGTTTGTTTAAAGTCTTTATAAGCTTTCTGTAAGCTCACGTTTCAATTTCAAGCACTTTTGGATTCGGGTCAAAGAAAGTCAACTGGAGCTTAAATTGGGAAATGGTGATGAATCTGGGTAATGCAGGACTTGGATTTGGTTTAGAAATGGCTTAGTGTAGTGTTATTAGGTTTGGTTTTGGCCTGCAACACATGCTTGACAATTGTGAGTATCTGTCTTATTTACACATCAGTTTGCTTATTTTGCTTGTTCTTGTATTTGTAGTCCTAACATGTTCAAATCTGTTTAATTAGCCTTACTTAGAGTAATTAAACTCAATTTGATTGACTGCAATAGCTAGTTTAGCAGTTGGATCAGTTGTGCTTTCAGTCTAGTATTTAAAGGTGTGTTTGGATCATGTGGTTAGTCCGAGTTAGAGACCGCTTTGTGGTTAATTTCAATTGCGATAGTCTTCTCTAGCACCATTTGAGTCAATTTAGTCATAATATTGTCTCTGAAATCTCTAAAAGTCAAAATGACCATGAAACTGTCTTGACATTTTACTGTTGGAATTTTGGACATCAAAATACTTGATTTGTGTTTAAAATGCATAGGTATAGCTTGAAGTAGAGTTATTTCATCATATTACAACATAATCAACAACAAATTGGTTACAAAGTTCAAGAAAGTCAAACCTTCGCTTTATCTTAAAAAGTCAAAACAAGTGAAAGTCGGTTTGAGTCTAACTAGACGAATTTTCATGAACTCATCCTTGGGTCAAACTGGGTGAAACTTGGGGTTTTATGAATTCAGTTGGTCTATTTTCGATTATCAATTTTCTAATTTTGTCAATTTTTATAAGCTTCATAGCGACTTGTGAATTTAGTCCCATTTCAGGAAGTGCCACATGCACTGGTGGTTGTGTGTGCATGTGCTTTTTGCCTAGCTTGTCACAAGCTCAATTTAACTTGTCTCACCTAGTTTTTGGTTTACTACCTCTTGACCATGTCTAGTATAGGCTACAATTTCTTGTTTTGATTTCCGCTTGTTTAGTAGCTTATTAGTAGGTTCAAAGTAAGCTCCTAAAAGCTGTTTTGGCATTTAAACTCAAATCATCCTTATCTGTGTAGATTGCTATTCAGAGGTTAAGTGTTGTTGTTTTTGTTAATTTAGGGTACTTTTAGTATAGTGTAGCTTCTGTATCAAGTTGGTAGCTTATTGTGATCTCTTGGCTTATTTAGAGTGCTTATTCATAAGCGGTTTACATAGCGACTTTGTTTTCTTCCACATAAGCCCAGTGTTTTCTATTTTCCTAGAACTAGAATAGCATTTTAGAATTTCCCCGCAATTTTCATAATTTTTAAACACTGCTTGCTATTTTTCTAGATTAAATTCGGTTTTAAGCCTTTTAAATACCTTTTGTTGCAAATAATTGAGAAAAGTTCCAAAAATAATTTTCCATTTTTTCTGTTTAAGAAAAATATAAAAAGCATAAAAAGATTTTTCCAAATTTTTCCCTTTTATTTGGTATTTTTAACAATTTAAATTAGATTTAAATGGTATTAAATTCTAGAAAATAGAAAATAATCGAAAATTACAAAAATAGTTTTGAAAATTCTAGTTTGTTATTTTAGACTTTTCTAAGTCTTAATTTTATTTTTCTAGCTTCATTTCCTATTTTCTTGTATTTTAGGTAATTATTAAATAGTTAAAATTAGTTTTTAATTAATAATAATTAATTAATTAGTTATAAAAATAGTTTTCTTTTTCCATAAATTTTCTTTTATCATTAGGATTGTAAAAATGTATTTTTCATTTTTTTTAGATTTATATTGTATAAGTTTCACTTTTTATTTTGTACGTTTATTTATTTTTAATTTAAACGTAAGTTTTAGTTTTAAGTTTTAAACGCTCATCATTTTAAATATAGTGATAGCGTTTATTTAATAGGTTTAATCTTTTAATTTCCTTTTATTCTCATTTTAGCCCTTGTAGTTTATGCCCTTTTTCCGTAGTTACAATAATTCCAATTCTTTTCCGTCAAATCTCCCGATCACTACACGCTTGATAATCCATTGCATTTCATTTGGGACATAACGACCGGGAGAACCTATACTCCTCGATCTTCATTGATTTCGTGCTTAAGTCGTTTTAAGTTTTCTTACGCTTGCGTGAGAGAACTTAATGCTTTCTTGGCGCCATCACGGATCCTACCGAGCTAATCGGGAGTATTAGTTTCTTCGCTTTTGATTACCTTCTTTATCATAACTTTGATACTTTCAGGAACATTGGGGACAATGTTCGGTTTAAGTGTAGGGAGGAAAATAAAACGGAACTTTGAAACTATGCTTATCCTTGATTGTTTGCTTTGTCAATTGTGATTGTGTAATAAACCATGAGAAAATGTCGGTTAGGGTAATTTTGGCACCAAATTTAAAATTTTCATGACATATAGGAGTGGGCCATTAGTCTTAACAAAAGCGCCTCACGGATAGGAAGTTACATGACTAGCACAAAAACTCTTTACCACCTAAATTCCACCCAAAATGTGAGGATCGCCTTAGATTTGTAGGAATTAAAAGCATTCATCTTCAATGCTTAGAGTGTGAACCGGTAGTATATTAGATTCTAGAACTTGTTTTGTGATGCATTCCGAGATCGCAAGTGAGACGACACTTGTGTAGTTAGGAATAACTAAATGATAAGAGGCATTAGGATAACCCTTGTTTGATACGTAATATAATTACTTCTTCCACATCGGTTGAGTAATTCCCCACACCCTTTGCGTTGTACTCATCTTTAGTACACGATACCCTAGTTAACCCCTCGAGCCTATCCTTTTCGCGGTTCTCGTGATGTTTCGGTTTTCCGAATATCAATGAAAGCATTGTTTACACCCCACCCCAAATATACACCCAAATCGCCTTAGCCTACCCCTTATGCACTCACTTTTAGTGCAAATGTTTGTTATCACCCTAAACCCTTAGTTCAATTATCCGGTTGCTTGCATGAGTTGCTAAGTCGAGTCATATCCTTTGTATACAGTTTGGGACGATTGGGATTCATGGAAAAGTTAAAGTTTATGAAATGACGGGAAGGGAACGTTAAATTCAAATTCCCTTTGTTTGCATAAGAATGTACCCCAAGTGTTTTGATCTTTTCAAATCGGGTCAAATTAGTGTTAGAGTAATAAAACTCAAGTGTAGGGATATGCCTATAAATCCTAGTATTTTGATGTTATCGTAGAGGATGGTAGAGTAAAAGTGTATGAAAAAAAAAAAAAATCGAAAAAAAAATATAGAGTGTAAAAAAAAAAAAAAAATACGGCTACCATCCTACATCTATCTTTGAATTTATGTTTATTTATTTCAGTTATCTAGAGTTTAGAGTGTCGAGTCTTGGCTTAGCAACGCCATTCTTCGTATGCATTTAACATAGAGATTTTTGACTTGCCACCACTAAATAGCCTATCCCACCAAACCCTTTGTTTCCTACCGTAAGCCTAACATTACAACCCTTTAAAAGACCTCTTTGATAGTCTTTCCTAGGTGCTTACGCCAAAGCGATGGAGGTTTGATCTATTCTCAAGCCTATGGTAATCTATGTACTAGGACCGGTTAATGAGTGTTTATCTTCCATTTCCTATTTGTTATATTTCATATATACACCGAGAGATATGTGAGTATCCAAACACCCCATGTGAGGTGCTAGTATGTAATTCCGTGCTTGTTATGACTTTCTGGGGCTTATATGTGTTGTGGATCGTTTTAAATTAATGCTTCATGACCCCTAACTTATAAATTAATTGGTTAAAAGCACATTTGCTTAAGGACAAGCAAATAACAAGTGTAGGGATATTTGATAACGCTTTAAAAGGTACCATTTTGAGGGTCGTTTAAGTCCTTATTTGATCACTTTTGTATCCGTTATTGCTTAATATCGCCTTTTCACTTTTAGGTCTCTTGAAGGCAAAATGTGGAATGACACTTATTTGGACGAAAAGGCGCGAATATATGAAGAAATGGCCAAAGTCAAAATCGAGACACTCACAAACTTTGAAAATAGAAGGCGACGGCGTCGGTGCTAATGCGACGCCGTCCGAGGATTTTTGTGACGGTTCGTAACCCAAAACTCAGATTTTCAAGTGACGACGTCCAATTGTAAAAGAGTAGACCATCGCTACTCGACGGCCTAGATGCAATCCGCACGACGCCGAAAGTTGAAGAGGACGGCCACGGACATAAGGTGACGCCGTCGCAAGGTTAACGTGGCCAAGACGAAACCCTAATGCGACGACACGACGGCCACGAAACATAAGGTGACGCCGTCGCATATGTAATCTTATATATAGAATCCGAATTTTCGCTTTAGAGAGTCTTTTGGAGTGAAAACCTAAAACCGAACCTAAGGTGTCTTGTATAGTATTTTAGGGTTTTAAACCCTATCTTACATCAAGATAAGTATTTACTTCATTAATTCAATTATGTCTTTGATTATTTGTGTGTATGCTTGCATGTTCTCCATGTCCCGCTAATTTATTTGTGTGTTTGCTTAGGAAGTATGAAACTTAATTATTGAATATTGATTAGTTGTTTCTTATCTTAGTTGATTAATGATCTAGTAATGCGATAGGTCATTCGTTGTGTACTTAATGCTTGATTCATCTTTGTGAACCTTAGAATATAATTACCGAGTAGTTGTAAGCTAAACCATCCAAAGAGTGCCTTAGAGTAAGAGTTTATTATCCCTAGTGGGTTTTGTAGACGAGACCCTTTGGTAAGTTCAAAGAGTTAGGGAGAAACGCATACCCTGCAACTTTAGACACACAACGCAACTAAGAATAAGGACGTGAAAACTCAACCATCAATAGGAGATAATTAAGGAGTAGTACAACCTAAGTAAACACATCTTTAAACTATCATACGAGCACACATTAATTAGACATAGACTCCCACAACCTTAGTTTAGTTAATTAGATAAGTAGCGTAATCGGTAGAAATACCAACTCCCAAATCCAAACCCCGAGACTCGCACCTTTTCATTTCATAAAATATAAAAATACAAAATAATCATCCTCACCTTTAGACTTAAATCGACATACACTTCACTAACGACACTATTCCCTAGAGAACGATATCAATACCCGTGGCTTACCCTAATTACTACACTACAACGATTAGGTTCACTGCCTAGGGTGTTATAAAACTTGCTCGAAGAAAAGGAAGTTCCTTTGACCCCGAACGACGCGTGTAGCGTTATCAGGGGCGTTCCAACTTTCGTTGTCATAGAGAGCAAGGTCCTCTATTATACCCCATGATTCTTTCGCGGTGAGATCACTAAGTTTTCCACCGGCCGCTTAGTCAATGGATCGCTTGGTGGGGAAGTTGACATGATCATAGAGGAAGTTGGACTTGAAGCCAAAGATCAATGCCGTGATGAGGGACTTTATGGAGTAAGTCCTTGAATCGAGTCCATGCTTCGTAGAGAGATTCACCTTGATGTCATTGGAACGCCAAGATGTCTCGCCTTAGTTTAGTGGTTCTCCCTGGTGGGAAAAATTGAGCAAGGAAGCGAGATATGAGATCATCCCAACTTGAGATGGAGTCGGCGGGAAGTCGCTCAAGCCAATTACTAGCTTGGTCCCATAGAGAGAATTGGAAGAGACGCAGACGCGTGGTCTCCCGAGTAGTAGCATCAAGGTCGATGGAATCGACAATTTTAAGGAAGTCCTTAAGATGCTGATTAGGATCTTCGGAACGAAGTCCATGGAATGCACATCCGTTTTGCACCAACCGGATGGTTTCGGATCGCAGGGCCATAGTTTTGGATTGGTCGGGAAGCTCAATGGTGTTCCTATAGCCTAGGTGGCTTGGTCTCGAGTATTCACCAAGAGTACGGTCTCTTGGCGGGTCATTTGGTGGTAGGTTGATGAATGGTGGTTGGTTATCACCTTCCATGATGAAAAGTGATGGGGTTACGAACAAAGGTCACGAAGAAGGGGATAGACTACGAGGAGCTAAAATTGGGAAAAAGGCTTACTTGATAGGAATCAAGCAAGGAAACCTAAGCGAGGTGGACTTAACTAGCTATTCTATTCCTCGGCGCGCCAAAACTTGATAACGCTACACGCGTCGTTCGGGTCAAAGGAACTTCCTTTTCGTCGAGCAAGTTTTTCAACACCCCAGCCAATGAACCTAATCGTTGTAGTGTAGTATTAGGGTAAGCCACGGAATTGATATTGTTCTCTAGGGAATAGGAATGCTAGTGAGAAGTTACTACGCTAAGGTTGGGGTTGAGGAAGATTATTTTTATCTTTTATGTTTTTAGGAAATAGAAAGGTACGAATCTCGGGTTTGGATTTGGGGTTTTGGTATTTCTACCGATTACTTCTACTTATCTAATTATCTAAACTAAGGTGTATGTAGTCTATGTCTATTGTTGTGTGCTCGTATGATAGTTAAAATGTATTTGCTTAGGCTTTATTACTCCCTAGTTATCTCCTATTGGTGGTTGAATTGTCACGTCCTTATTCTTAATTGCGTTGTGTCTCTAAGGTCGTAGGGTATGCGTTTATCCCTAACTCTTTGAAGCTACCAAAGGCTAATGACTACAAAATCTCTAGGATTCACAAACTTTAACTCTAAGGTATTCTTTGAATGACTTGTCTACAATTACTCTAGGCGATTATAAGCTAAGGTTCATCAAAGATCAATCAAGCATTACAAACACAACGAATGACCTATCGCAATATTAGGTCAATCACAATTAAGATAAGAGACAACCAATCAATATTCAATAACTAAGTTTCATATTACCTAAGCAAACACAAAAGTAAATTAGTCGAACATGGGAACATGCAAGCATACACACAATCAAAGGAAGACATAATTAAATTAATGAAGTAAAACACCTATCTTGATGTAAGATAGGTATGGAACCCTAAAATACTTGTATAAGACAGCCTTGGTTTGGTTTAGGTTTTACCCAAAAGACTACACAATGAAAACTAAAAATTCGGATTCTATATATAAGATTACAAATGCGACGGCCACCCTTGATTCGTGACGCCGGGTCGTCGTTATTAGGGTTTCGCCTTGCCACGTTAGTCTTGCGATGGCGTCACCTTATGCCCGTGACGCCGCCCCTTCACCTCTCGACGTCGTTCGATCAAATCTAGGCCGTCCGAGTTACTGGCCTCCACCGATGCGTGTTTTACCGACTGTGTCTTAATATTTATAGTGTCTCGCTATATCTATGGTCTACCCTAGTGCACTAACGGGCGGTGTGCCGGTCGCGTGTAGTGTAGTAAATGGTAAAGCCGAGGTCGTCCCAAGAGCTATGTGTGTTGGATTATTACTAAGTCTAATTGTCACGTAATAAAAATGGTTTCGATAGGGATTTAATTAATTAAACTACTAATGCGTAATAAAATAAAAGCGTATAAATAGATAAAGGGAAATCAATAGAGGAATAGTGGTGCTAACCTAGTCAATCCTCCTAGCTAGTTATGTCTACGCTACCTACTTCCAATTACTTGGTGGGGTCAAATTCGAGAGGACAACATTTGGTCAATTCGCCCTAACCTATCAAGAAAGATGCCACAACAGGAGAAATCATGCGCACCGTCATAAGTCCCGTTGTTCCCGGTCCCCAAGCCAAGTCATTAAGTATCGCTACATGCTAGATTCAAAATAGTGAGTGCCCGGCCGTTAAGAACTTAGACACTACACCCCCAATTCTTAAGTTCATCCAAACGATAGGTGATCAGTTGGTCAATCGCACAAGTAGAAAGGGTTGTCGGTTGGTCATATCTTACCCTTCCGTCTCGATCCGCTCACCTAGGGTCAGGTTGGTCATATCTCCTAGGCAATTGGCCTCACCGCCATTCAAAACTACTAAACCAAGGGTGACTACCAATGAACTATGCATGCATACACTTAGAAATAATTGTACGGAGTAAAGGTAAACGCAAACAAAACAATTAAGGAATTATAACTAGGCTAGCACCAAAGGGTGCTTAGCAGCTCATACTAATCATGCAAATCAATTCAATATTCAAAGGTACGAAATACATGAATTGAAAGTAAAAGAAATATAAAATGCTAAAGCTTATAGTAATGGAGTGACTTCTCCTCGAAACGACTCCATATGCTCCCTAGACCTGCATTGAGCTTTTTCCACGTTCGTGAGTGTTGTGTATGGAATGGGATGATTAGAAATGCCGGAATTCGTAGGGTATTTATAGGCCGTGTCGGGTTACTGCACAACCAATATAGGAGTTACGCCAGAACCTTCTATTTCTTCGTAAATGCACTAGATCTGCTAGTTACGGCGTAACCTTATTAGTGGTTACGCCGTAGTCTTCAATAAACTCGGTTACGTCGTAAGTGATGCAAGAGTTACTGGCGTAAGTATCGGCGGCGTGGAACCTCTTTGACCTAATGGAGTTACGTCGTAACCTTTGGGAAGAGTTACGCCAGAACCTCTTGATAAGTTGGTATTCGGGTCACGCAATAGTTACTACAGAATGTGAGAGAGGAGTTACGCCGCAACTTCTTCAAAATAGGCATACTTGTGATAAATCTTTAGTAATGTTTCCATTTCGCGTCTCTTTAGCTCCAATGCTCGTAATTTACCCGAAGTGGAAAACAATGGAAAACAAGCGTAAATCCATATAAATGATATAAATAACGAGCATTATCGGGAAATTGACACTTAATATTCGTGGACTATTTGATGTTAGAGTATTGATTGGCATGCCTAAATGGTGTGCCTAATTACATGCCTAAACTTATGTGTCACTATTCTATTGGTGACATGAGAGGACCCGCTTCTTGACAAACCAATAACTTATTGCCACATCTCTTTAGGCATATAATTAGTCCCATTTTAGGCCTCCAAATCATTTTCCTTGATGTTATCATCTACTCTTTTAAAACCCAAGCCGTCACTTGTAAATTAGCAATTTAGCTCTTGAGTCGTCACAAAGTTGTACGACAACAATACTAGTAGGCGTGCGACGCCGTCCCCTTGGGCCCAAAGAAACTGAGTGTCTCGATTCTTGACTTTGACCATTTTCTTCAGATATTCGCGCTTTTCGTCCGAATAAGTGTCATTCCAAAGATTTTGCCTTCAAGATACCTAAAAGTGAAAAGAAACGATATTAAGTAATAACGGATACAAAAGTGATCAAATAAGGGCTTAAACGACCCTCAAAAGGGTACATTTTAAAACCTTATCGCTTGCTTAGACACATGATTTGTTTACTCGAAAACTTTGCGTGTTTTCATAATTACTCGTTCGGTTACCCGAACGTATTATTGATTTCTCATTACATGCTGGATTACTTTCTTATGGACACAAGTGCTTGAAACACGTATGTTAATACAAATAAGCCGTAAAAATGTTTATTTATATTTTACGATCTTCTAATGTTTTGTCGATAACAAACGTAGAATCATTTTAACGAAATAGATAAAATACGTAAATGGTTGGAGCCAATAGTTTACTAACATACTTATATTTTCATATAAATCACTAAACAAGTAATAGTGCTTTCATGATTTACTAATGCATATGTACAACAACTAGTGTTTACATATTGAGTAGATATATACATACTTAGTATATATTATAATGGGTAATAGAATGGGTAGAAGTTTAAGTATTTAACCCATTGACTTAATACATTGAATGTAGTTGGGTAAAACCCAAAGTCCATAACCCATACCCATGGAGCATAACCCATGACCCATTGCATGACATCATGCATAAGTCATAATGGATATTATCCATGATCCATGGAGCTAACTCATAACCCATTGACTAGATGCATTGCATCTTCTAGATACATTTTATCTACTTGGATACCCATGGTCCAAAGCCTAGGACCCATGACCCATACCCCATGACCCATGACCCAAAACCCATGGGCAAAGAGGAGCGTATCACGGATCCCTCTGAATACACTAGACGAATCCCTCAAGCAAGGGATCCTTGGGATCCGTGGAACAGTAGCATACTTTGTCTATAAATAGTGAGCCATTTCTTCATTATACCTCACCCCTTTTACCGACATATTTTTTTAGTATTGTAAACTATCTAACCTCGGATCCAAGGGATCTTTCTATGTAGTTTTGTGTTTGTGTGATTCTCTAGGTTCCTCTTAAGGTGATATCACCACCTCTTGAAGTCAAGCAAGCTCAAGTCCATGGGTTGCTTAGCTTCGTCATCATCAAGACTCATCGATGGTATCTTGTTGATAGTTCTTTTCTTTCTCATTAGAAGTGTTGTGTCGAAGACATAGGTGAAAGATGTCTAAAGGGTCAAGACGAAGACATTAGTGAAAGGTGTCAAAGAGTCATATTGAAGGCATTAGTGAAAGGTGCCAAAGATCCGTGTCAAAGGCATTAGTGAAGGGTTCCAGAGTCCGTGTAGAAGACATTAGTGAAGGGTGCCTAGAAGTCGAGTCAAAGGCGTTGAAAGGTGCCTAAGGTGTACATTCGATATGGTGTGTCGATGTACAAGATAGATTTATATTGGGTAAAAGGATATTGATATCCTTTTTGATGTTGTCATAAGGAGTGGATCTCCTTTGGGATAGGTGTTGTGTAGTGTTGGGTAGTAGTTCCTCCTTTGTAATGGAACTCGGTATCTAGCCTTGTACCGGATAAAGTGGAGGCGACGTTGTGATAGGTGTGGTTCTACCTCGTGGAAGAACCCGGTGTCTAGCCTTGTACCGGAAAAAGAGTAGGCGACGTTGTGAAGGCTTCTCCGCCACAAGGAGTTTGTGTTGTGTAGTGATTACGAACTCTCGAGTAGGTGACTCGGGGAGTGGAGTAGGTAAGGAAGGTGTCCTTGTAGCCGAACCACTATAAATACTGGCGTTGTGGTTTTGTGCCTCTTACTCTTTATCTTAGTTTTATGTATATATGCTTGTCTATCAACATCCAACACACACGTTCAAATAGATTGTCATAAGTCGATCTAAATAGTCTAAAACCAATTTTAATCGGTAAAACTATTCAACCCCCCCCCCCATTCTAGTTTTCCACAATGTATGTGAGTTTATAGCCCCACTTTTACTCTTATTGATTTCTTTGCAAAACTTTGGGGTAAGAAATATGCAACACTTTTACTTGGACTGAATTGTAATTACTTTACTTAAACTGTTATGTGAACTAGCCTAAGGAACTTGAATCCCACTATTGCCCATTTCATGAACCATTAATTCTTGTTGAGAAGCGCGAGTACTATAGATAAATCTATCGGGGTTGACATTTCCCCGTCCAGGGTTGGTAGCGTCAACTGGTCGGACGTATATCATGTCGGGACATAAGTGTATGGGATAACACTTGTCTGGGGCTTTCTTCATTTTAACGTGCTTCTAGCACTAGCACACATACTTGTCGAAGCTTCGGTTGCATGACTTAGTGCTAGCGTAATATACTTTACTTGAGTGACATTATGTTCGATGTAATGTTCACATACTTTGTTTACAGTCCACTTTGCTACTTTATGCTTTATACCTTATGGTTTACTTTACTGATATTCTTTTGACACCGTGGGTGAAGCAGTGGTCACTTATACTAAACTTGAATTTATATGTATTTTATAATCACTCTTGAAAACCTTGTGGTCTGCACTTGACTTTTACATAAAATATTGCTCAGTATAAATTTATATGTGGACCTAAGATGTTACAAGTCTTGTATAAGCGGGACTTGTAATAGGATTAGGTTAGCATATACTTGTCATGAGGTTTTACTTAAAAGGTTTTCATCTTATTTACGCTTACATTAAAACTATGAACTCACTAACCTCGTGTTGACATTTTTAGCATGTATTTCTCGGGTTCATATACCGATAACTTACTTTTGAAGGCTTTTGTCATGGTAATAGACTATTCGTAAGTGTTTTGACACAACTATGACTACTTTATGTTAAGACTACTTAATAAATGAGCCATATAGTTTCCGTACAAAATAAATGTTGTAAACTTATTTACTCATGATGATTTAGCTTTTCTAAAATGGATAAACTAAACCGCTTTTATTTGCTTTGTGTTGTGATCCAATTTAGTAGCTCTTCAATGACATAACCTTCACGCAATCCATTTTAAAAGTGTTTTGATGGTCTTTGCATGTCACGAAGAGCCGAATTCGATACAATGACTTGTGACATTCGCTCCCCATAAGCTCATACACTCTCACGAGTGATTGTTGGAAGTAGCCTTAGATGCGACACTGCTAATATTTTTCGTTTTCAATAATTAAACACAAATTTTCAAAGTCAAAAAAGAACATCACATCATTATCTTTCACTTGTAATGATATCTAGAAAACTTACCATCAATTAACTCATATAGTGAAGCTCATTAAAAGAAAATTTACAAAACAAACAACAATAAAAATATAAAATACCATTAAATC
This sequence comes from Chrysanthemum lavandulifolium, assembly GCA_022545495.1. Lineage (NCBI taxonomy): Eukaryota > Viridiplantae > Streptophyta > Magnoliopsida > Asterales > Asteraceae > Chrysanthemum > Chrysanthemum lavandulifolium. The sequence continues at coordinate 119,091,640 of CM040243.1, forward strand.
CACCAATTCTTCTTCTTCTCCTTGTTTGAGAGTACGAGAATCTAGAATGTTTGATTAACCCAATTTTATAAATCCAAACACTCACTCACTCAAGATTCATCATCCTTTGTTTTCATACGAGGATCTTTCTTCTTCATCAACTGCATGTTCCAAGACTAAAATGTTTCAGGGTTTTGTTTCTTGTTGGTGAGCTGTTATTTCATTTGTTTCTGATGATTGCGTTTGATTCACATTGTGGGTATCTTGTAAATGTTATTAGAATCATATGTTTTGTATGTAAAGTAGTCATCTTTATTGATTTTAACGAAAAGGGTTTTTGATTTTAAGAATAGCTGTGATTCTTGATTGAAAAAATGGGGTCTAATGGGCCAAAATCGGATGCAATTGCGAGGCAAAACTCGTTGTATAACTTGACTTTAGATGAGGTGCAAAATCAGTTAGGTGATTTAGGAAAGCCGTTAAGTAGTATGAATCTTGATGAGCTTTTGAAGAGTGTGTGGTCTGCTGAAGGTGAATTAAATACTCAGCCTGTGTCGGGTTCGTCTTTAGGTAGGCAGTCGAGTATTGGTTTGTCTCAGGATTTGAGGAAGCGGACGGTTGATGAGGTGTGGCAGGATATCCAACAAGGTCATAAGAAGAGTGATGGTGTTACGAGTAGTAATGAGAATAGTGGTTGTGCTGAGAAGAAGGGTAGTGGTCAGGATAGACAACAGACATTAGGTGAGATGACTTTGGAGGATTTCTTGGTTAAGGCTGGGATTGTTGCGGGGTCGTCTATTGGTAAAAAGAATGTGGAGTCAAATGTGTCGAATCAACCGATTGTGAATCATCAACCAGCACCGTGGATGCAGTATCCGGTGGCGCCTATTCAGCAGCAACATATGTATATGACAGGTCATCATCCGGCTCAACAACCTTTGTCTATTGGTGCGAACACGATGATGGAAATTGGTTATCCAGAGACGCAAATGACAATGTCTCCATCTTTGATGCATAATTTATCTTCAGATACACAGACACCTGGACGGAAAAGAGTTGCATCTGGTGATGTGGTGGAGAGGACTGTCGAAAGGAGGCAAAAGCGGATGATAAAAAATAGAGAATCTGCTGCGCGTTCACGGGCAAGAAAACAGGTAAAATTTACAAGTTTTGACTCTTATTGCAATTAGGTATTTAAACAAGTTATAAGAGACTTGTTTGTTAAACAGGCTTACACCCATGAATTGGAGAACAAAATATCACGCTTGGAAGAGGAAAACGAAAGACTTAAAAGACAGAAGGTACCCTTTCTTTCTGAAACTCTTTTTTTCTACTTTTTACAAAATAAAGTTATCTCAAATTCTCAAGGATCGTTCTATAGAATGCATGTGTCCTAAGGCTGCAAGTAAAGACATGCTTTTTTTTTTTTTTTTTTTTTTTTTAATCTAACTGTTACACACATGAAAAACCTTGCTTTGGTTATCTTTATTCCTAGATGTTTGGTGTAAGTTTTTCTTTTTTGTTAGAGTTTCACTCAAAAGTTTGCCAATCTCTTTAAGTTATATGCATTTCTGCTTCCTTGGGTAATTGAGTAATGTGTCTTTTGATCTTTCTCTAGGCAATATTTGCTCAGTGACTTGATTGTTTTCGTGTGTAGCTTGCTGTTTTACTATATTCACGCTTATACCTTCATATAGGCAACAATAACTACCTGGGCTTAAATTAGGCCTAAGATCTATGTGTGCTTGCTCAACCTGCTGTTTGAGGAAGAATATAAGTTATACTATCATCATATAATGCCAAAAATATTTATTTGTTAAACCTGAAATATGCAGCTTTATTAAGAGAAGATTCATTAAAATATTTGGCTTGAGCGATTGGTTTTGTAAAATCATTACTTTAGCTGTGCTAACCTTGTGCACTCAATCTTTCTTTGAGTTGATCCAAGATTCGAACTTGATCCATAGGAGCTTTGGTTAATGAACCACTTGATTTACTTTTATAAATTGTAAGCTCCTCTGAACGCGTTTTCTACTGCTCTTGTTGTTTCTTCTACCCTCTAATTGTATATATGTACATAGGAAGTTCTACTTGTAGTTTTAGCTCGTCCAATTCTGTAGGAAAAACAGTTGCCGATTTAAGATACTATTCTAACAGTATACGGTATTCCAAATCATCATTTAAACTCTCAAGTCCCAAACGTATTGGAAGATGAAATATGTGAACATCAATAATTAGTTGCTGATGATAATCTTCATCATGTATTACTGTTACCTTTAGATCCTCTGATTGATGATTGAACAATAGTAATTGCGTATCTTTATTTTTCTTTGAGCAAAAGCAATCTTGCTTAGGTGAAGTGATATTGGTTATCCTTCTCAGGAGATCCTAGTGTTTCTTTGATGTGAAGCCTAAAAGGACCTAGTTTGTTGCTTGTCTTTCCAACTTACTTTGGCTCTTAAAATCTATCAAGAATAAGTCCAAGACACATAATCCTCCATCAGCTTAGTTCCTTGGAGATCATAAGAAAACTATTGTTAATCTTTGTGTCAAACAATCATAAGAACTTGACTTGGTGACCTTCAGAGTCATTCAAAACCCTAGCTATCACACGCATCACCTGGCTTTCGCTGTCATAGTACCCCTTGGAATGGCTGTTTATAATTCACTGGCCGTATTGATCATGGGCTGATCTGCAATTTGGGATTGGGGTTTCAGTAATTTCTTGTTTTTTCTAATATCCATGGCTGAAGCTGCAAGTACAAGACCATAATAAATAGGAAACTCAACTTAAACATATTAAGAAGTTAGAATTAGAAATAAGATTTGCAAGCAGTTATGTATGCTTGATCTTCCATTTTTTCAAAAAAAAAAAGCGGGGAATGGTGATTTCCTTGAGATGGTCCCCAGATAACCATTTTACGCCTTTGAATGCGCATAGATTCTTTAATTACGGCTCAATGAAATTTGGTTCTTCCAAAAAATATATAAAACCCAAATCTATATTAAATTTTGTATAAAGATTATAATTCTTGAAATTAGATTTTTTAAAACTTCGTTAACAAGTAAATCATATCAATGCCAAAATTAATATGCTTAACATCTTTAGAAACAAAAATGAAGAACACGGTAGACTGTAGCACTGATCTTATTATCCTAATAAGCTTCTTGACATTCACAAATGTAACAGGAAGCCGAACTGTCTTATAAGAGACATTTAAATTTTAGGGATTGACTTTAGACAGGACGTTGAAACATTAGTGACATATTCGTTGGTCAAAGTGATTTTTTTCTGGCTGGTGGACTTGTGGGGCCAGTTTATTTCATTTCCATGAGGTTCCTTTTTACCAGTGTTCTTTCTGGCTGCTTTCACACGAGAGCCAAGGCCTATAACTCTTTGAGAATAACTTACCCATACTGCAATTAGCTGCCAACAGCAGTCTCGTTGCAGTATCCAACTGCCTTCTGTCCTTGCCACCTGACAACAGATTACTGAGCTGATGGTTGATTTCAGGGTTGTGTGATGATCTTTGTAACTTTGTCTAAGTTTTAAATTATATGGAATGAAGGTTTCTTTTGTAACTCTGCAAGCTTAGTTGTACGTTCTTGGCTGAGTGATTATGGGTTCAGATAATCTTCTTTGCTTCATTTCTCACCTAGGGGTTTGATACCGCCATCAGTACATCTATAGTTTGTTTGAACCCCTATGCTTTACCTGGGTTTGATGTGAAAGTGACGTGTGTGACCCGTTGACCTATAAATAATAGATAGACTATCTCATTTTATGCTTATCTTTAACTGGTAAAACTTGTTAAGCTAAAGGTTCTAAATATAAAGAGAAAAGGTCTACTGGAGTACTGGGTGGACGGCTTGAAGTCATCTGAAGTGTGTTTAAATGCATAAACCTCCTGAATCACTCTTTAAGAAATAGATCGTATAATCATTGTCATAATATGGTTTTATAGTCATATCCACCACAGCAGTTATTTATTAAATAAAAAATGGAATATAAATAGTTGTTTTGTAGGCCAGCCCAGCCCAACCCACCAATTTTGGTATGTACTAAAATTTACTGATTGTCAAGTCCTGCCCATTTTATCACCTCTGCTCGGGTCTTTCAGGACTAGAATACTAGATGTTGTGACCTTGGATGCATGTAGACACATGTTAAATGCTCACTTTGGGAACAGATGATAAGATTGTAAAGCTTGAAAATACGCTCGTTTGTTGTCTCATTTTCTTCAAACTCTATGTTATACAGATGTATCCCTTTTATGCTTTCGCTTCCGCTGCTTCTTTAAACATCTTTTGTATTGCCAATAACTGTCTTCTTCCATCTTCTATTGATTTGTTATTCTATAATTTTCTTTCCTTCTGCTTCTACTCGCTTGGTTGTTTTGATTAGGCTCTTTCCCGGATTAGAAGTTGTTATTTCGTGGTGAAGTATCCAACATGTTCATTTGTACTCCCACCATTTTGTCTCCATCAGTTGTGCATGATTATTGTCTTCCCATGAGTGTGTATGAGGCTTTGCCTTATATTTAATTGTGTATGCCCCTCGGTGAAGAAATGCTTACTTGATCAATGATATAGCCCAAGTACTAGCATTCCTTTTCCGTGATCGAATAATAGCTTTGTTGGTTTCTAAGAATTTAGACATCCATGGTATTTTCTAGAGTTTCTTGGAGATAAGTGTCCTTTGTTTAGACTCATTTTTGTCTTGAAATGTCAACACACAAACTTTGATGGACAATTCATCGGTTAGTGAGACATTAACTTGAACTTTTTTCAAATAATTCTTCTCCATTATGTGAATTAATAATTGAACTTTTGTCTATAGTTGGGTACGATTCACGAGTCACAACTCTCAGAGATTAAATTTCTTGAAGATGGCGACTATTGTATATGTCTTAGGGATACCACATGTTTGGTATATTGTCGTGTTTCACAATGAAGAAATGTTAAACCTTTCTTTTCAGTAAAGTGTGAAAACAACTTTTGCATATACAAGAAACTTGGAAACACTAGCCTATAGTCCCAAGGCATGATATAGGACTGATCTTGGTATGAGATTTGTTGAGATGATTATAATGTAATTGGATATTCGTTGAGAAGTTAGAAAATAAGTTATTCTTTTCATTAGAGCGAAAGCACGAAACATCAGATGGTAACTGCAGACCCAAACAGGTCTTTCACAAGTGTGTAAAAGCATGCTGTCGCCACAACATGTTTTACTATGCATACGCCACTTACAACAACAACAACAACATACCCAATCCCGTCGGGGCGGGGTATGGGGATGCATATGCCACTTACCCTTTTTCTTAATTGCATAGTTACAGATGATGAGATGCCACACACACAAAAATTGCCGTGTCATGTGCCATTATGAAAAATAATATAATTATCAGAATTTGCGCGCATTGATTTCATATTTTCATCATAATAAGCTGGAATCATGCAAGTATGAGTATGGTATCAAATGTGGGATAAAAAGTTCAATATATTCAAATCTTATGTAGAAACTTCGATAATTTTTTGGCAACTAGCTTTTATTGATTCTACGTAATAAGGATGCTATATAAAATCCTAAATTTGTTACAAGTACATCCTTTATATGATGTTTGCAACAAGTAATCTATTTCTGAGTATTCATTCCCAAAATTTATGTATGGATGGATGGATATCACAAATTTCCTTGATTCTTTAATGTTAAGCTAACTGTTGTAGTTCCTTGTGCAGGAGGTAGGTCAGGTTTTGCCAAGTGCACCACCACCCAAACCCAAGTACCAGCTCCGACGAACAAGCTCAGCTCCTTTCTAACTCGTCTCAAGGATTATGTAGATGCATTTTACCTTTCTTTTTTTCTTTTTCAGTTTTCATTAGAAGACATGGTTTGTGTTTGCTAGTGTTGTTTCTTAGTTTTATCTGGCGTATCGGGTCAATATTCTGGGTGATGGATGGACTCTCCACAAGTGTCATCATGCATTGCCCATGGTTGTGACTGATCCTAGATACCAAGACATTTCCTTGTATGTATATTGTTGAGACAAGTATGAATTTATTAATGCAAATTCGAGTTTTTTGCTCCGATGTTTGTTCCTTTGTCGGGTTAACTTAGCTTTACAACAATTTTGCCATATGCTTAATCTTCAATTTACTTGAATCTTAAGTTGTTAAACCTGTTGTTAGATCTTTGAACATAGTTTTAGTAACCTAGTTGTATCTGTGAAAGAGCTATATGTACCTATCCAAGGATGTGCAGTGATATGAAACAATAGCTTAATGATATATTCTCGCACCAAATCTTGTTAATCCTTCTTCCTGCTCAGTGCTCACACATTCATGTCATCCATTAATTCTCACTTCTCATCTACGCTCTTGAATGTGCTATATGTCAAGATCATCACATATTTAGGCACAAGTTATAAGAGGACAAATCATTTTTCATGACCATCGGAAACTGTGTGATACATGAGTTTGGCACCAGTTACAACAGCTAGTTTGGTGTCAAAGCGAGCTCTCAATGAATTATGGAAACAATTATTATATTAAAAGAAATTAAAATTTATAATGATACTATTATTATTGTCGGTTATTTTTATTATTTTTTATATTATTATTATTTTATCTAATGGCTAAGTAGTAAAGCACATACGAAGATGCTAAAAAATAAAAATAAAATAAAAAACTTTATTTACACTTACATTTAGATAAAGTAAACCTCTATTGTAAGTTGATCTTAAAGAGTCTGGTGGAGTGCACCCATGACATGTTATAGGGCAATTTTTGGTTTTATTTAGTATCGATCACTTCATTTTTCATCATTTATTTGGCGTACTAAACAGCTATTGGGACAATTGACAATGGTTATATCTTTGGTTTTATTTAGTATCCCAGTCTGTAGCGTATAATAGCTTTTGCAACCCTTAGAATGTTGATGCTGCATAGCACACCTTGATATGCAGAATGCTGTTTTAAAAGCTACTGAGTTCCATGATTTAATAGTTTTAGATCCGAACAATGTTTAGTCTTTATAGTAACTAGCGGATTCCTTGTTCGGTTATCTGAAGAAGGCAAGTCTTTGACTCGGATGTACGTAGCTTGACCGAGGTATCCTCATGATCGTTCCGACCCTTTCCCCAGCCACCCTCTAAATGTGTACCAAGTGAAGTTTTAACCTTAAACTTCTTGTAAGGAGGTGATGGTTTTTAAATTTTGATGAGCCTTTTGCCTTTATAGTTACTGTCTGTATTTACAGTTTAACCACGATTCATTTTGTGTGCCACACATATCAAAGAAGCTATTACCAAACTATTTGTGCATTATAGATATACGATGTGCATAAAACAATCAACAAATCAAAGTGGCGCAGCGGAAGCGTGGTGGGCCCATAACCCACAGGTCCCAGGATCGAAACCTGGCTTTGATACTATTTCAAGAGTGGCTTCCGAACCATTTTTCCTTTTTTTTTTGCAAAAATTACAGTTTGCACTCTTATAAGCTCTGTTATAGTTTTCACAATTTACCCATTCGTACAAATGTGCTGTTTGTTCTTAACCCGCAACTCGATCAAATAAGTGTTTGCAGACTTTGAACCTTGGAGGTATATAAATGGCATAATTTTGATCAAAAGTGCCATTCGTACAAATGTGCTGTTTGTTCTTAACCCTTATAAACACAATATGAAAAACATAACAAAAGTGCAAAACATTGAGCACAGCCTTCAACAGTCATGTGTAATGTAATCAACACTTAAATTTGGTTTTAATGTAACTGACCAAACTTATCAGCTTAAGCCTTGCAAAAGTTCTGCAACAACAGCTAAAGATAAATACAAAATGAGTTTGTGAAATACTCAACCAGAAAGGGGATGTAGCTCAGATGGTAGAGCGCTCGCTTAGCATGCGAGGTACGGGATCGATACCCGCATCTCAACTTTTTTATTTTTTTTATTTCAATCTTTTTCTTTTTACAACCCCTGCATTATTGCTCTTGTACTAAAATGGTTCAGTATTTCAAAAACGAAATTTATTCTCAAAATACTGAATGGTTGCAGAAATTTATTCTCAAAATACTGAATGGTTAAAAGAACCATTTTAGTACAAGAGCAATAATGCAGGGGTTGTAAAAAAGAAAAGATTAAAATAAAAAAAAAAAAAAAAAAAAAATAGTTGGAGATGCGGGTATCGATCCCCGTACCTCTCGCATGCTAAGCGAGCGCTCACCATCTGAGCTACATCCCTTTCTTGTTTGAGTATTTCACAAACTCATTTTGTATTTATCTTTAGCTGTTGTTGCAGAACTTTTGCAAGGCTTTAGCTGATAAGTTTGGTCAGTTGAACCTTCATGAACAATGTGTCGATAGAGAAGTTATACTTGTATACTAGCTAGCTATATGGTTATATAAAAGTTAATGATTGGCCTTTCAAAGCATTCTTTTGCGAAAATACAACAAAAGAGCATTATAACTTGGATGAAAAGCGTTTTAGTTGTATTGTATTAGTTGTCGATGTATTGTACATTTATTGTGATTACCAATTTGTGACTAGATTATTAGTAGGAGATTAGCTCATTGGTGACTAGATGATTTGTATTTTCCATATATAAATGATATCTCCTTGATTACATGGTATCACAGCCACCAGTAAACAAAACGATCCTCAATCCCTAAACAATCATTCTGTTTACTAACCTTGTTCTTCTTTACCAGTCGATCGTTGGTTGAATAGATAACCAGTCGACGCTTATTAAATTTTGCTTGTTTGATTGTTGGTGTCGACCGTTGGTTTCAGTTTGATAACCAGTTGACAGATATTTGTTTCAATTTTTGTTTCAGTTTTGTCGATCGTTGGTTCCAGTTGTGATAACCAGTCGACTGTGATTGTTAATCTCCCTCCTTTTTGCTGTTGCTTTTTCAATCATCACCACATCACTGATCCTATATTAACACCACTAAACCTTAAACTGACTCCTGTTACCTACATACTCACCCTCATTTAATACTCATAACTGAACCCTAACCCTCATCCATTCACCATGACTGTCATCGATCCCCCACAACCAACTATACTCCTTTCGGACAAACTCATGACTATCACCAATCTTACGTCCCGTGTTCCCGTTCTCCTGGATGTGGATGAGATGAACTACTCATCTTGGGTGTATTTTTTTCAAAATCTATGTCGCGGATACAATCTTCTGGATCACATCCTAAGTGACTCTAAAAATGATGCCACACCTAGCACACCCTCACCTCCAACATCGGAATGGTTGACAATAGACTCCATAGTACTTACTTGGATCTTTACAACCTTATCCAAAAACCTTCAACAAAGGCTTGTCGTTGAAAACCCTAAAACGGAAAAGGAGGCTTGGGGCATCCTTGCGTTGATCTTTAACGACAACAAGAGGTCCTGTTCTATCGCCTTAAAGGCAGAGTTACGCTCCATGAAGCTTGGAGATATGAGCATCGATGCGTACTTTTGTAAGATCGAATCTCATGCCACCATTCTATCGAGCCTGGGTTCCTCCATTAGCAATGATGATGTGGTTAATATTGCTCTTGATGGGTTACCGGATAAGTATCAACATGTCTCCGATATTATCATACATCGAGATCCCTTCCCGGATCTCAAGACAGTCCGTTCCATGCTTACTACGGCGGAGATGCGTTTGAAATCAAGGGCTCAAGCTACCTACGTTGATTTCACTTCATCCTCACCTATGGTTTTGATGGCCAACACCGGTACTAATGCAAGGCACACCACTTCTTCTACGGATAAGGTAAATAAACCTTGTTTTAATTATAACAAAGGTGGTTGTCGTTTTGGTGACCGTTGCAAATTTCTTCATAATGGTGTGCATGGAAATAGTTCTTTGGTATCGAATAGTGACACTCGTTTAACACCCACTGACATGGCAAATTTACAATCTCTTTGGCAAAACTTGGATGTAATGGGATTATAGGTGCCACACCTACTGTTGGTATGTCCACCTGGTTTCAATGTTCACCAAACAGGCCATGTTATACCTATGTCCCAGCATGTTAATGCTACACCAGGTCCAACCGCCTCACCATTGTACCAACATGTTATCTATCCCACCCAGCCCGGGCACACGGGTCAAGCTGCCCCGACATGTCAGCCAGGTCATGCGGTTTCCACTAGTCAGCTTGCGGTCAAGAAACCATCTTACCACATGCTTTTACTCTCGGGACACTTCGTGATCCTGCTCCCGTAATTGGAATATGGATACAAAAGTCATCTCACCTTAATGATTCTCAATAATCTTAGTGAAGTTTTTAATTCGTGTATTTATTCATTCATTGCGGTTGGTGACGAAC